>CM055266.1:129083189-129328406 GCA_029237695.1 Conchocele bisecta
GAATGTGAATTCCCTCACGCTTTTCCACAGAGTACATCCAATCGATCGCACCATAACTGTTAGAACCTTTTGGGTAGAACGCTTTCTCGAACGACGAACGCGGGCGCTCTAAATAATTATTTTCTATTCCTCAACCATTCTGGAAGTTCTCCTCCCGCTACTTCTTTGGATTGTAGTCCCAAATCTATTACCCTACTGCCCTGTATTAACTTTACAAAAACCTCTACCCATCTTACAAACTTCCACTTTGTATTTGGTCTGTCTATCTTATCGGACATTATTCGTGTTTGCTCCTTATCTGACAACCATTTTTTAACGGTTTTCATTGATGATAGTGGTTCACTACCACCGAGATTTTTGTGAAATATTATAGTTTTAGGTTTTCCATTTTTAGTTTCCTCCATATGTTCTAGCTTGTAAGAATATGATTATCTCAAATAAAAAATTGTTGTTAGATACGGAGCGATTTTATCGGACATGCGTTCAGACTCGTTAATGTCAATGTTTTTACGAAAGGATAATGTAACTACCCGTCTTCCATTTTCTACCTTTTCCAACGTTTCATCGTGAGCCCCCAATATTTCTTCACCTTTTTCCACTATCGCGCGAACGATAGATTTTTTCTTATTATTTGGGTCGCCTGTGCGTCTAATTTGGGATGTGTTTGAAGGTTTGATTACACTGGCCCTTAACCCCGCAATACTTTCTTTTTGAATTCTGTTACCAACTTCCTCCGCTAGTGAGAGGTCTTTAAAGGCTCCTCGTTTGTGGGCACGGGTAAACCGCTTCATAAACGCCTCATTCTTTGTGGAGTTTATAAGATTTGTCAACCCCCTAACTCTCAACCGTTTACTATAAGTAATCCCTAGAGATTCGGCTTCTCTTCTCAAACTTTCTATTTCTGACGTTATCATATTTTCTGTATCTAACCTATGAAATTTATCTGTTCAATTGGATGAACATGATGTTTTTTTTCGCGTCCAATTGAATATAAACATATACATATATATACATAATGGAGTGTGCGACTTGTTGTAAGACTTTTGCGTGTAAAGACTATCTACGAAGGCATCTATCGAGACGTAGAAAATTTCCTTGTGTCGCCCCACAATTTCAATGCTCCAGATGCCCTTGTAAGTTCGTAAGTGCCCAAACTCTTTGTAGACATAAGCAACTACGCTGCCCTGTGGCTAAAGGTGAACGCGGTAGACTAGAGCTGGTAGAATTAGTTGCTGATCTGCGAAATTAATTAGCTATATTGGAGGAGAAAAATTCTGAATAAATGTTTGGGTTCAATTTCCAATTTCTTCGTAGAAACTCATATCCGTAAACGAATAGTTGATTTTAAACAGTTTTATAAAATTAGTTTCATCATCTTCAAATAGTTGTTCTCCGATCCTATTTAGTCGCTTCATTTCACGAATTTGATCCTTGTACCAGCGACATAATTGCCGGTATAATATTGTAAATGCAACGTTTTTATCGGAGCGTAATAAATTACGCTGATATTTCATGTATTCGATTTTGCATAGTGTTTTCAATTTATAGTAATATGGGTCAACAAGGACATTATAATATTCCAATTCCCGTTCTATTTTATTATCCATTTTGTTATAATATTTTTGTTATAACCTATTAAATTTATATATTCAATTGGACGTGAACAAAACATGATGTATTATGACACCAATATAATTGGACTACAATCCCCAATTGAACAAACATTTCTTCTTTTTTTTTATAGGAATTCTGCATAATCCCCAATTGAACAAACATTTCTCTTCTTTTTTTTTCTTCTGATAATTAATTCGGCGGCCAGCGCATTATCGGGTGGCTATTTCGTTGGGTAGCCGAAACCATTACAGATTTGTCACTTTATATTTCTGGCGTTATCATATTTTCTGTATATACCTATGAGATTTATATGTTCAATTGGACCTCTTTTCAACTTATGTATTTATGACACCAATTGTCACGATTTGCTGTCGGGTGACAATTTCCTCGTTAACCAATTTTGGAGTTTTTCGGGTGTGGTCGGGGTAGTATATAGGGTGGGGGAAATGATACCACCGTTAGGTGGTATCATTTTGACTCCCTATATACTACTCTTTTAGATAAATCTGGTTTCACAGCACTTTTACGATAAGTTTATTGTTTTAAAAAGTTTTGAATAATTGTTTGTGTATGCTTATAGCTCTAGTAACTGGCCAACGAAGGCTTATTATCCAGAACCTAGGTATATCCACTGTATTTAAAGAAATTATGCAGGTGTCCGAAGGCACAAAATCGCATGGCGTGTCTCTTATATGGCTGTAATTGGAGAAGTGGGACCGTTGGGTGATGCGGCCAGTGCCGGTATATTCACATCAGACTGTGCATCCAGGATCTGTACTGTTCGATATTTCATCACTGTTCAAAACACCCGTCAAGCTGCTTCTAACCAGCAATATACATGTAATTGGTTATCAATGTTAAGAGTGTACTCTTTGACCGGGAATTGTGCTGGTCACAAATCCCATAAAACCAATGTATCCAGTCACAGCCACATGTCGTGCAAGAGTGTCCACTTGTATCCAAGACAACCGCGAGGGACATAGGGAAACAGGCTTCGGGTGCAATCAGTCATATCATAGCTTACTTACAAACGCACATTGAGCAGTTGCTAAAGGCAGGAACTATGTCGTGTATAGATACAATTTGTGTGTTTGATGCATTCTGATGACATTGTGTAAGCTTTTCAACCTACCAGTAATCACCACATATATATTGACCAACATTCTATGGATACATACATGATATATGGGTCTTGTTTAATGTATACAGACAGTACGTCGGAGCAAATACATGGTAAGAATCTCAATTTATATGTACACTATGAACACAAAATCGATTGACTGTGGATTTTAGTTATTAGGTTTTCATTAATCATATTACAGTAAATAGTCAATATGCAATCACACAGTCAGAAAATATAGTGCACTCGTTCGCTAACACTGATGATACCCTGTATGCATGCCATTGTCTGAGAAACGCACCATACAATACAAATTAAGCAGCACATGTAATGCATCAACAGATAGACATACATGTGGTGATGGATGACTTCATGTTTGGCATATACCTGGGTGACTGTACATGTAACCATGAAGAGTTTGGTATGAGGAGTATGCTGCATGAATGCGATATACAAATGGGGATATATATGGGACCAGTCTCTAGTAAGACACAGTTGACAAGTTCATGGATGTCGTGAGTCGTAGTGGGGCTGGGAATTATGTTAGAATCCTTCTGTAAAGGCAAAACGACCCTCTCCCCCCCCCCCCACTCTCTCTCTCTCTCTCTCCTCTCTCTCTCTCTCTCTCTCTCTCTCTCTTCTCTCTTCTCTCTCTCTCTCTCTCTCTCAGCTATCCATTCTTGTATGCTCTCTTTCTCTCGCTCTCTATTTCTATCTCTCACTCTTTCTCTTTCTCTATCTGTTGACTAGTATATGTAAATACTATGTGTATCAATATTGGAAGCTTGTTAGTCCAGTCTGTCTAGATAATGGTGTAGTATCTATACTGGTCCCTTGTAGACTATATTTAGTAAACGTAATGTCCCTGGTTTGAGAACCGGTTTTTTTTCCTCAACATTTTAAACTATCGCAAACTAACACACATTCGTAATTATTCATAACCTACGTATTTTGTTTTAACCATCGGGTAACTGATTGAATGTGGATCAAACGATATGGTCAAACATGTTTAGGGCCGAATTGTTAATGTGCCGACGTGCCGATTAAGACCGATGTGTCAACAAACCGAATGACTGTACGAAATAGTATGTGCACGAATCCAGCCGGAAATCACATCATCTGTCAAATTATCCACATAAATTAAAGATGGAGGACAGACAGTAAGACGATTGTATCTCCAAAGCGCATTCCATCCGTAAAGGATTTTCTTGATTTTCGCAATTTCTCCGTAATATCCTTCTATCATGTCGGCACCGACAGATAGTACAACGTCGGCGGAAGAGCTGAGACGTGAACTGAGTCGCCTGCAGCAGGAGCTGACGGAGACAAACCAAGAAAAGGTCCGAGCTGCGGAATACGGATTGGCCGTGATCGAGGAGAAACGCCAGCTGGAGCAGCAGATCGAGGAGCTCGAGGCGACGTACGAGCTCACCAGGACGGAGCTTGAACAAGCGAAGCAGGTATAACGTAATTAAATACGTCGTTGGGAGCTGGTCAAACGTAATCTGCAATCTACTCATGTACTGTCCGTCACAGGCTCACAGGCTAGTCGAGAACATCACCGACCCAATCAAGTTCGTTCTTGATGGCTGCTGTTTGTTTATTGGCATTTTATATTTTTCAATAAAACTGAACATATACATAATACAGTATCTAACGACAACCATTCGGAGTGGGTGGCAGGTGGGAGCACGCGATGGGTAATTTAACGATCGGGCCATTCGGTGTTCATCCTTACCGGATTCCCGACTGGAGTAGACCTGGTTTGGCCCTCACTTATCGTCAATCAATGTGAAATGGAACACAATGTGTTTCGGAACACCACCGGATATAACGCATAGCGCGCTTAATTTCATGAATTGTACCGCAATTTTCGATGGAGTAACTCTGGAAAACACAGAAGTTCATTCACCACAGAAAAAACGTGGAAAATCAACATCAAAAATGTGATTTATCCTTTGTTTTTTTATGCCACCGGGTTTCGAAGAAACGGGTGGCATATAGTGTTTGGACCGTCCGTCTGTCCGTCCGTCACACTTTTCTTGGTTTTATCAAGAAATCAAACAAATGTGAAAATGCACAAGATAATGCGTAATTATCAATTCATCGGCGATGCGATGACGTGAGCGACTACATAGCGTGGTTTTGGTATGTTTGTTTCCACTGAATTCTAAAGGTCGGTCACACTTTGCACGTGAAACTGGATTACCGACTGATGATTGTAAACACCATCAGGTGTGCAGCTAGACCGAAAATGATATGTCGCAAATGTACTAATTGGGGATGGGTGGGTACGGCCATATTTTTTTATGTTACAATCTCGCGTTTTTGCGATCTCGATCTCGCCTTCCGCTTTTGGAAATATGATTTGCCCATGCATGTGTAGACAGCATGCGTGTTGCATTTGGTTCTACGTACGTACATGCATATAAAGCATGCTAGTTCGAATTGCATTCTACGTATGTACGTACATGTAATGTATGCGCAAAACTCAATTTCAACACGCATGCATTCTACACACACATAATGACATGAACAAACGTATTTCCAAAAGCGGAAGGCGACGTGAAAAAGCCGAGGCGAAAGCGCGACATCGCGGTCTCGAAAACGCAAGATAGCCAGGCGAAAACGCGAGAATGAATACAATAGAATCTCACGTTTTCGCCTCGCGATTTGGTCTCGCGTTTTCACGATCTTGTGTATAGGTCGACGATGCGATGCAGTAGCCTAACCAATAACACGTATCGAAATATGTTTTTTTTTGTCATTAAACGTGTATTGGCAGGCAGCACATTAGAATCGTCTCCTAAGACGAGTGTCATTTTTTGTCAAATTATGTTTTTGTTGTCAAGAAATATAGATGTTTGTCAACATTTGTTCTATTTCTTAATAAAAGCTTTAAAATGTTTTTGCAGCACATGAGAATCGTCTCCTAAGACAATGTGTACGTGTCCTATTAGGGACATGTAGCAACCTCTCGTTTTCGAGCTTTCGAGATGAAAACGCGAAATTCTATCATATTCAATCTCGCGTTTGCAAACACGCCGCACATGCATGAGCAAAACTAATCCGAATTTTTCAAAAGAGGAAGGCGAGATCATGAAAACGCGAGACGATTCTCATTATTTTAGGAATTGATTTTTATACGACCGTTTTTTAAAAACGGTACGTATTATGTTTTACCGTTGGGCGGGCGAGCGGCTGACAGAAAAAGTACATAGTTCGTGTACACAACTCCTCCGAAACCGTTCAGTTGATCGATCTGAAACTATACACACGTCTTCTACACATATTGAAGATGTGCACCTTGGTGTTTTTATGCCGAAAACATATTTTTTAACAAAAATATCACCTTTTTAACTTAGCCATTTTTTCTACATTATTGTATCCAATTCCCTATCATTTCTACTTTACAGGGGCGGCGGAAGCGGGGTGGGGGGGGGGCCTAGCCCCCCCAATAATTCTGTAAATTTTGGATTTTTTATTCTAATATATTTGTGTAATCATGAGTACTGGGAACTTTGCTGAGAATGCAGGAAATGGCATTTCACACCACTTGGATCTCAAAAATTTGCCTTACACTCTACTTTTCTATCTCTGCCTAAATTAGTATACATGTTTAGCACAACGAGATGAAGAAATAATGCTATAGACTTTCAAATTCTCATTAATGTTTCTTGCCTTGGTGACAGCTTCACATTTCTGCATCTTCGCTGTCTGGCCCATATTCGACGGGCGTATTTTGTGACTTGCGACACTCTTGTTATGTTTTATTATTGTCGATAAATGTGTTTTGAGTATGCACTCTTCGCAACAACTATGATAATAGTTTTTGTTTTGGGACAGTTTCGTATAAGAAATCTTACGAGGACAAGTCACTTTTTCAAGATTACTTGCCCTGAAAATTATATTTTCCAGGACAAGTCGGGCAAGTCGGGCAAGTCACTTATTTCAAGTCATTTGTCCTTGACAAGTGGCTAAAAAATCAATTTGTACAGCTCTGTCTTCACACAAACCGTTTGGCCGATGATGGCCAACGTTCACAGTTATGGTCCTTGCATGAAGCCTTTTCAGATTTGTTAAAATGGAGGTCATCACTTATTCAATATGGCCATCATCTAAAAATAGCACAAATTCATAAAAAATCTTCTCACCAACCGATGAACCGATTTTGGCGAAATTTGGTAGAAATCATTGATGTACAATGCTTTCAGATTTGTTAAAATGGTGACCCCGTGTTAAAAAATAGGTATTGTGAAATAGAGGTCAAATTTAATTTTTGACCAGATATGGTCATGTCATTAACATGCATCGAATGGAACTTAACGACGAGACACACTTTTTGTAGTCGGATGATTACGTCATCCAGGATGGCCGCCGAAAGAGACAACCTGAACAATTATTCGGTGTACATGTTTATCACAGCAAGACAAAGAAGCCTATTGATTTTGAAATAAATCCGATACCTATCTCCCCTTGGCGGCCATTTTTAGCTCGACTATTCAAAGAATAAGTAGAGCTTATGTTGTCACCCCGGCATCGGCGTCACTGTCACGCCTTGGTTAAGGTTTTTAGTCAAGCTTGTATATGGAATACTACTGGCCCTACACGCACCATACTTGGACAACTTCCATCTCCTAGTGATGCACATCAATAACCCCTCATCTATATTTGACCTTGACCTACATTTCCTCTTGAATTACTTAGTTAATTCCCCTTGGTTAAGGTTTTTAGTCAACCTTGGTTAAGGTTTTTTTTCAAGCTTGCACATTGAATACTATTGTGCATCCAGACACCATACTTCGACAACCTTTTCTCATAGGTATGTACATCAATAACCCCTGATCTATATTTGACCTTGACCTACATTTCCTCTTCAATTACTTACTTAATTCCTTTTGGTTAAGGTTTTTAGCCAACCTTCTATATGGAATACTACTGGCCCTACACACACCATACTTGGACAACTTCATCTCCTAGTGATGTACATCAACAACCCCTGACCTGATATGTATTTGACATTGACCTACATTTCCTCTTGAATTACTTACTTAATTCCCCTTGGTTAACGTTTTTAGTCAAGCTTGTAGATGGAATACTCCTGGCCCTACACCAACCATACTTGGACAACTTCATCTCCTAGTCATGTACATCAACAACCCCGACCTATATTTGACCTTGACCTACATTTAACCTTGAATTACTTACTTAATTCCCCTTGGTTAAGCTTTTTACTCGACCTTGGTTAAGCTTTTTACTCAAGCTTGTACATGGAATACTATTGTGCATACAGACACCATACTTGGACAACCTTTTCTCATAGTGATGTACATCAATAACCCCTGATCTATATTTGACCTTGACCTACATTTCCTCTTGAATTACTTACTTAATTCTCTTTGGTTAAGGTTTTTAGTCAAGCTTGTAGATGGAATACTCATGGCCCTACACCAACCATACTTGGACAACTTCATCTCCTAGTGATGTACATCAACAACCCCTGACCTATATTTGACCTTGACCTACATTTAACCTTAAATTACTTACTTAATTCCCCTTGGTTAAGGTTTTTTACTCAACCTTGGTTAAGGTTTTTAGTCAAGCTTGTAGATGGAATACTATTGTGCATACAAGACACCACATTGGATAACTTTTTCTCATAGGGATGCACATCAATAACCCCTGACCTTTATTTTACCTTCACCTACATTTAACCTTGAATTACTTGGTTAATGTTTATAGTCAAGCTTGTATATGGAATACTTCTGGGCCTACATCAACCATACTTGGACAACTTCATCTAGTGATGTACATCAATAATCCCTGACCTATATTTGACCTTGACCTACTTTTATCCTTGGATTACTTAGTTATCCCCCCTTGGTTACGGTTTTTAGTCAAGCTTGTATATGGAATACTCCTGGCCCTACACCCACCATACTTGGACAAGTTCATCTCCTAGTGATGTACATCAATAACCCCTGATCTATATTTGACCTTGACCTACATTTCCTCTTGAATTACTTGGTTAATTCCCCTTGGTTAAGGTTTTTAGTCAACCTTGGTTAAGGTTTTTAGTCCAGCTTGTATATGCAATACTACTGGCCCTACACCCACCATACTTGGACAACTTCCATCTCCTAGTGATGCACATCAATAAACCCTCATCTATATTTGACCTTGACCTACATTTCCTCTTGAATTACTTGGTTAATTCCCCTTGGTTAAGGTTTTTAGTCAACCTTGGTTAAGGTTTTTAGTCAAGCTTGTATATGCAATACTACTGGCCCTACACCCACCATACTTGGACAACTTCCATCTCCTAGTGATGCACATCAATAACCCCTCATCTATATTTAACCTTGACCTACATGTCCTCTTGAATTACTTAGTTAATTCCCCTTGGTTAAGGTTTTTAGTCAACCTTGGTTAAGGTTTTTTTTCAAGCTTGCACATTGAATAACTATTGTGCATCCAGACACCATACTTCGACAACCTTTTCTCATAGGTATGTACATCAATAACCCCTGATCTATATTTGACCTTGACCTACATTTCCTCTTCAATTACTTACTTAATTCCTTTTGGTTAAGGTTTTTAGCCAACCTTCTATATGGAATACTACTGGCCCTACACACACCATACTTGGACAACTTCATCTCCTAGTGATGTACACCAACAACCCCTGACCTGATATGTATTTGACATTGACCTACATTTCCTCTTGAATTACTTACTTAATTCCCCTTGGTTAACGTTTTTAGTTAAGCTTGTAGATGGAATACTCCTGGCCCTACACCAACCATACTTGGACAACTTCATCTCCTAGTCATGTACATCAACAACCCCTGACCTATATTTGACCTTGACCTACATTTAACCTTGAATTACTTACTTAATTCCCCTTGGTTAAGCTTTTTACTCGACCTTAGTTAAGCTTTTTACTCAAGCTTGTACATGGAATACTATTGTGCATACAGACACCATACTTGGACAACCTTTTCTCATAGTGATGTACATCAATAACCCCTGATCTATATTTGACCTTGACCTACATTTCCTCTTGAATTACTTACTTAATTCTCTTTGGTTAAGGTTTTTAGTCAAGCTTGTAGATGGAATACTCATGGCCCTACACCAACCATACTTGGACAACTTCATCTCCTAGTGATGTACATCAACAACCCCTGACCTATATTTGACCTTGACCTACATTTAACCTTAAATTACTTACTTAATTCCCCTTGGTTAAGGTTTTTACTCAACCTTGGTTAAGGTTTTTAGTCAAGCTTGTAGATGGAATACTATTGTGCATACAGACACCATACTTGGATAACTTTTTCTCATAGGGATGTACATCAATAACCCCTGACCTTTATTTTACCTTCACCTACATTTAACCTTGAATTACTTGGTTAATGTTTATAGTCAAGCTTGTATATGGAATACTTCTGGGCCTACATCAACCATACTTGGACAACTTCATCTCTTAGTAATGTACATCAATAATCCCTGACCTATATTTGACCTTGACCTACTTTTATCCTTGGATTACTTAGTTATCCCCCCTTGGTTACGGTTTTTAGTCAAGCTTGTATATGGAATACTCCTGGGCCTACAGCAACCATGCTTGGAAAACTTTATCTCCTAGTGATGTACATCAATAACCCCTGACCTATATCTGACATTGACCTACATTTAACCTTGAATTACTTACTTAATTTCCCTTGGTTAATGTTTTTAGTCAACCTTGGTTAAGGTTTTTATGCAGGCCGCAGCCACCTTCTTTGTTAAGCCATGTGTACATCGACAACCCTCGTAGTCGAGCTATGCTGTTCTCCTACAGCTCTCGTTAATTTTCGCACTCTGTATCCTTGTCCACGCAATAACTCAAGTTCTACTTGACCGATCATAACCAAATTCGATATACATGTTTATCACGGCAACACGAAGAAGCCTATTGATTTTGGTTTACATGTTTATCACGTCAAGATGAATTATCTCCCCTTGTTGACTGGCCTTGCCTCGACGGGCGTATATTGTGACCTTTGGCACTCTTGTTATCAGGGCTCCAGATAAAGAATTTGGCATTGGGTACTGTTACTCCATACTTTTGAAATCAATTGGGTATTCTCAATTTTCAATTGGGTATTTTAAAAACGTTACCCCATCAATTTTTTTCAATTGGGTATTTCCATATTTTGATTACAAAAACCGATTTGGAAACAAATCGTATTAATTTATTTATTAATGGTAATGTTTTGTTGTTCATATACTTAATTGAAGCAGTGTTATACTTACATGTACATGTGTATGGTAACACTGCTTCCCTTACTTATAAGAACACCAAAATGATTAGTTCCAAGTTTTCAATGATTCCAAGTACATAAAATTAACTGTTACTAGAGTAATTGCATGGGCTTATGGCATTTGTGACCTGTGTAGTTCCGGATCTGCTAGCACACTTATAGTTATAAGTTATGTAACAAGCAGTATCGTGTATTCAAAAATCATGCAAGATGTTTCATTATCTGAATGACAAACAGTGCATACACTGATCAAGAATGCTTTGATTGGCAGATTGATCTTTGCAACACGGGATCCAGTTTTTTTTTTGCCGACCACGTTTGACAGCAATTCATCAATAATGTCAATCACGATTAATTTGGGGTCTCCACACACTGAGCTCAACAAAATGACTGTATGATGCCTTGTGCAATGGATTGAGATTCCATCTTTGCATCGGTCGTAAAATAAATCAAAATAAGGTTAACATTGGTGGTGGACTTTTGCAATTTTTTTCTTCCACGTTTGTTTGTTGTGGCAGCCATTTTGTTGCGCCATGTGTCACCAATTTTCTACGAAAAAAGCTGACATGATCCGATTGTGTTATTTATAGTGTCTATCACTACTACGATTATATTAATTGGTGAATTCGGGCGCCGTTCAACTCGTCCTATTTTAACTTAGTTAATTCGACCGCCATTTTATTCAACGTCTGCGTTGGTCGAAATAGTAATAATGTTACCATATTTTCATTTATTACTTATGATACTGTCCCACATGTAAAATATAAACCTGACACATTCAAAATAATAAAATGTCTGTTACAGACGTTTTTCGTTGCATCTCCTTGAGTAGACTCGGTGTCGCCGAAACAAGCAGTTTCACATCGATTTCAATTTAAGAAAATAGACTAGTAATGAGCCTGGATGTCGGGTTCACAATAGTGTCGCATTGCCGTTTTTTTTTTCCACAATTATTGATTTGAAAATCAGTAATATTTTCCGTAAATGACGTAATTGATAGGCCCTCTTATCCGATTTTTTTTCTCAAAATCAATATGGGCAAAAACGGCCGATGCGATAAGGGTGGAAATTTTAGATTTTGGTTCATTAACTTGAACGGTACCCGAAACAACTGCCGGGTGATGGGTTACTAGAGTTTTGTATCGAGTTGGACCCATTTTTTTCCCTCTGAGAGTCGGAATCGCTCCCGCTATATCCTGGAGTTCAAATCGAATACACCCGAAAACTGGTTTCCAGCCGTTATCGGTGATATACAGCGAGACATTGTCCGCAGCTAGAGCCGGGACCAGACATTGTAAACATTGAATGGCCGACCTCACAGATCATCGGCAATGATTTTGTAAGATTGTATATGTGGCAGTTGGAATTTGTGGGGGGTTTGAATAAATATACAAAACCTGGGTTTGTTATGTATTTAATCCCATTCACTTCTTAACCATTTCGGTTGTACATGTATTTGGAATTTGTGGTGATGAATTAAAATATAAAACTTGTCTTTGTGGGTTACAATTGTGCATTGTCTTGTCCCCAGAGATATACGCGACATCAAATATTCATTTGTGTCACATATATCGCTGGAGATCCATTCCAAAATCCGTTTTCTTGAATTGATGATCACTTTATTTTCACGACGCCATATTGATCACTTGTGTACATGTTCGATATAAATTATCTTGGTAAATATTGTATTTACAGTTTATTGTTCCGCCTTCACGTATCTGCCGCCAGTTTCCAAACCAAATAGAGAACCCCGATTCTATCTACCGGCCTTGGGTATCGCTAAGGTTGAGTGACCGCCCGGCCACAATGGCGCCCAACGTGGGCGTAAAATATTTGATGTCGCGTATATCTCTGGGGACAAGACAATGCACAATTGTAACCCAAAATATTACCTGTAAATACAATATTTACCAAGATAATTTATATCGAACATGTACACAAGTGATCAATATGGCGTCGGGAAAATAAAGTGATCGGAAAAAGCTGCGTGCGCATGCAACATGCATTTGTTAGTCATGTGACTTCCTAACAAAAGAACTGCACTAGTCCAGTCAACAAGTACCTATTCTGAACTGTAATAGTCCAGTACACTACAGGTAAATCTGAAAGTGCTACATTGATTGGACCTAAATGTACCGATACTAGACTACAACGAGGGTGTATACATATTAGAAAGGGCTACATTGGTCACAGAGTGGAAGCTATTATATATATCACAAAGACAAGTTTTATATTTTAATTCATCACCACAAATTCCAAATACATGTACAACCGAAATGGTTAGGAAGTGAATGGGATTAAATACATAACAAACCCAGGTTTTGTATATTTATTCAAACGCCCCACAAATTCCAACTGCCACATATACATGAATAAATCTAGCAGTACGCGACAGACTGAAAATACATTTGAGGAGTACGCTACAGGATAAAAAAGAATTGCGTATCGGACATTTTAATTGCTTTTTGGTACGCATTGTCTCTGTTTTTAATTGGGTTTTTGCATTTTTTTATTGCGTAGTTACACAAATACGCACCTTATCTGGACCTCTGTGTTATTATTATCAAGGCTGTCGGCGAGGGGATTAGCTTCATTTAATGATGTCAGTTCTTTTTGAACAGTTCATATTATCATTCCCCGCCCCACTCATGCTCACCACACCAAGGTCAAGGTCAAATAACTGGAGTTTTTTTACATTCAGTAGATTGAGTGCGCTTTTCTCCATTCCCCGATAATTTCTTTACTGTATGAGAAATTTGCTTTAAACTTCATGTGCATGTTTCTCATCATTCATATTATCATTCCCCGCCCCAACCACGCTCCCCCACACCCAACGTCAAGGTCAAATAACGTTAAAAATTTACATTCAGTAGATTTGTGCTCGTTTCTCCATTCCACTATAACCACTTTAGTGTACAAGCGGTTGACTTGAAACTTCATGTTCATGTTTCTCATCATTCATATTTTCGTTCCCCTCCCCACCCATGTTCCCCCGCCCCCAAGGTCAAATAACTTTGAAATTTCACATACAGTACATGTGTCCTCATTTCTCCATTCCACTATAACTTCTTTACTGTATGAGCGATTGGCTTGGAACATCATGTGCATGTCAGGGTTGGCAATTTCCCGGGAAATAAGAGTATTTCCCAGGACGGCGGGAAATACCGGGAAATACTGGGAAATACCGGGAAATATGAATCTTGGTGGTCTTTTTCATTCCAAAATGTCAAGATGAGTCTCTATATTCCCCTATATCTACTATGGTTTATATCTGTGTAGACTGATAAGCCTATAGGTAAAACATTCTGCAATAAAAAAATAAATAAGTTTATTTAGAGAAAAAAAACATCATTATTTTCTAGACAATTTTCTTCCCTATATACAAGTCTATGTAGTATTTGCCAACTGTCTATTTTATTGTATATGAGAACACCCCTCATTACTATAGTAACCTGCCACTAATAAAAGCTGCTTTTGGAATTTTAAGAAAATCCCTGTTGATAACAGGGATAATCCATGTACAGTGTAAGTGTAATTGTTTTACAGTACGACACAAAAGGTGTGAGAGAAGGCTGACAATTAACAGCCTGTTGTCATAGTCTGATATGGTTTATTAAAGTATATTAAAGTCTCATCAATGTACATGCAAATAAGTAGACATTAGTAGGCTTTTGGCTAATTGTAACGATTTTAGGTACTGTATCTCATATGTACCATCGTGGCGTGGCACATAGTCTTCACATTAAATAAATGTCATAATAATAATGCAAATAAGTAATACAAATGCAAAGCATAAAACAACAGTACATTGTCAGTCATATAAGACTTGTAAGAGACTATGTGTATGCACATCATGCATGCTAAGATCATTTATTCTCATTTCTTGATACTGAACATTAGTGTGGGAGAAGGTTGACAATTAACAGCCTGTTGTATAAACATAGTCTGATCATGATGACATTATCCTTGTGAATTGTATTTAGCAGACACTCAGATGCTTCCTATAAAATGAAAAAGTAATTTACAAAAAAATAATACATGTACAACCAAAATATAAATGTCATGGTTGCCAAATGTTCCACCTGATCAGTACCCCTAGTTGGGAATGAAACAGATCTATACATTGTAATTAACCCCTATATCTAATTATTAAGTTGTTGATTGTTTAATTAACTATTATATATACTGAGCTTAAAACTTAATTTAAATAACTTTAATTATCAAATAATAACATCAAAATTCATATTTCCCGGTATTTCCCACTTTGCGGAGTATTTCCCGGGACGGGAAATACCGGTCCGGTATTTCCCGCCGGGAATTCCCGCCCCCGGTATTTCCCGGCCAACCCTGGTGCATGTTCATATGTTCATTCCCCGTCAGACCCATGCTCTCCACATTCCCAATGTCAAGGTGAAATAGCTTTGAAATTACACATTCAGTAGATGTGTGAGAGTTTCGCAATTCTCCTGTAACTTCTTAGTGTACGATCGATTGGCTTGAAACTTCATGTGCATGTTTCTCATCATTCATACATGTATATTCATTCCCCGCCCCACTGAAGCTCCGTCCATGTCCAAGGTCAAGGTAAAATAACTTTGAAATTTCACATTCAATTATAGATGCGTGCACATTTCTCAATTCTCTTATAACTTCTTTACTGTATGAGCGATGGGTCGGCAATGTTCTTGTTTATACTGTCCATGCGCAGTTATTACTCATTTTGACATTCTGTAGCAAATCTATGTTCCCCTTATGCTTATGTCTAGGTCACATCCTTAGAAAAGTTTGGGTTACGGTGTAAGCATACACACTGCTTACTATGTAGTTTTAGATAATCCTGGCTCACAAATATAGTTTGTGTTTGTTTAGCCGCGGTGATATATAACACTATATACTGTCTTTTTCAGACACTGAGCAATCATAACATCACATTTCGAAGACAACAAGAAAGTGGCATCAGCCATGAAGAGTCTTTCATCCGGGAAACAGTGGTTAGGGAAGAAGGGCTCCGGGAAAATATTGTTGAGCTTGAGACAGAACTTAAAACTTGTAGACAAAAGTTGGATAGACTTACATCAGAGAATGCCAATCTTAGTACCATTACTTCAGAGCTTCAGCAAAAATCTGAAAATCTTGAAGATCAGCGAAGACAGCTTAAAAGTGAGTTGAAGGAATATAAAATTAGAGAGAACCGAAATATCATGGACTATGCAGAATTAGAAGATGAAAACTGTTCACTTCAGAAGCAAGTTTCTCAACTGAAGCAGAGCCAGGTCATGTTGGAAGGACTGAAACATGAAAAGAAGAGAATGGAAGAAGAGGCTGATGATTTGAATGAACAGCTGGAGGAGACAATGAAACTGAGAAAAATTACTGAAAGAAATCTTGAAGAAGCATTGAATTCTCTGCAGATTGAAAGGGAACAAAAACATGCATTGAAGAAGGAATTGGACACACGACTAACACAAGAGTCGATGTTCAATCTAAGTAACCTGGCTCAGTTGGGTGGCTTGAGTGACGGGCTGAGGATGAACAGTCATGATTCTGGTGGAGAGGAAGAAGATGGCCATAGTCCTGCACTTAAGAAAATTGAAGCAGATTTTAATCACACAAGCGATCTGTCATCAAAGAGACCTGTACCTGCTAAAGTCAATGATATTCTTAGTGAAATTCAAAATAATGAAGTGAAAAAGTTGGAACAGCTCTTAGAGCAAAGTGAAGAAGAAAAGTTAGAGCTTCAAAACGCATTAGATGAAGCTAAAACACTAATAGAAGATACGCAGAAAGACTTGGTTGAACAGAAATGTCGAGCTGATCATTTAAAATCTCAGATTGCCTCTGTGCTTAATGTTAGTTCAACTTCCACTCCAGAGGATGATGAAACTGAAACACTGAATAAACAAATAGAGACTGAGTCTGATGAAGAAAAGAAAGCATTATTGGAATTGAAAAAGAACCTTATTATGAATGAACAAAAATACACTACATCTCTTGAACAAATATCAGAACTTCAGTCTGAGATAACCAAGTTGCAGGAGAAGAATCAACATGGTGGTTTGAACAAAAGTGACCCAGAAATCAGTGAGGTTCTCAGTCAGCTTCAGTCTAAATGTCAGCAATATGAAGGCATCATTAAGGATTTGGAGGCTGACCTTAAGTCAATGTCAAAAGTTGCCACTGAATCTCAAGGAAGTTTAAATATTACACAAGAGGATATGGTACGTGTAACTGAACAACTGGCACATTTGTATCATCTTGTGTGTGAAGTGAATAAAGAAACACCAAACCGTGTGATGCTGGAACATGCAAAAGCTGCTGCACTATTCTCCAAGTCTGAATCTCGAGCCAGTAGTGAGGAACCTGCAGAGAAAGCAAATACCACTGAGGAAACAGATAAAACGCAAGAGAAAAAGGCTAATAAAAAGAAAAGATCTAAAGCTAAAAAGATGGCTCTTGAATTGGTTACTGGTGACATCAGGGCAGATTCTACATCATGCCAAAAGTTGACCGAGACCATTCTAGATCAGACAAAATATTTAAAGAAAGCTGTAGAGCACTTAATGGAAGTCTCACGTAACCGCACAGATCAAGAGGACAATGAGCAAACAGATGCTCAAGAACTGCAGGAACAGATTGTTAAATTAAAGGCAATGTTGTCCACAAAGCGAGAACAAATTGCAACACTTCGAAGTGTATTAAAGGCCAACAAATCAACTGCTGAATTCGCTCTTGCAAATCTTAAGCAGAAATATGAAAATGAGAGAGTAATAGTGACGGAGACGATGATGAAATTGCGTAATGAACTGAAGGCATTGAAGGAGGATGCTGCCACCTTTGCATCCTTGCGAGCCATGTTTGCGCAGCGATGTGATGAGTATGTGACACAGCTGGATGAAAATCATCGGCAGCTTGCTGCTGCAGATGAAGAAAAGAAAACATTAAATTCTCTGCTAAGAATGGCTATTCAACAGAAATTGGTACTTACACAGCGACTTGAAGACCTGGAATTTGATCGAGAGCGACGCAACATGAGAAGACCCCCAGGAGGGGGTAGAAACAAACCCGGTGCCTCCAAAGTAAGTCACAACTATGACGAAGGGTCATATGGGCGATATGGGGGAGGAAGGCATCATAACTATCAAAACCATTCAAACCCAAGGAGAGACTATTAAATATACAAAGATTCTCAACACGCTGTTTTTCGAATTAGGTAAGTCCAACATATATACTGCCCCAAAGAGAATCTAGTTGTGGTCCTAAATCACTCCGGAGTCTCCTTGTATCCAATATATTTATATAACCAAGCTTTCCATTTTAGGGGTCTGATAATAGCTGTCCATGGTACATAGACTTGCATGAACCATGTGATATGTACGCACATGTTTGCAGTGCTCCAGATAAGGTGCGTATTTGCTTAAATACAATGTACCCAATTGAAATTGCCAAAATCCCAATTGAAATCAGAAGTAGTGAGTATCAAAAAGAAATGCACAAATTGTGGTACCTTTATCATGCTGCAGAAAACAATAATCAGACCAAAATATAGCATATTTTTCCATGAAAACACATCTTGGTATTTCATTAGAGAGACAATTCTAATGAAATGCCAAGACATGTTTTAATTTAGAAGCAAACTATTCAATAATTGCGTCTAAACAGTAGTGTGATTTTATTTTACCCAATTAAAATTTTGAAATACCCAATTGCTTCAGAAAGGATGGAGTGATAATATTCAATTACTAATTTCTTATCTGGAACCCTGTGTTTGGGAGCAGCAGCAGACATAACAAAATAACAATGATTGACATCTTTACTAAGTTCCTACAACAGTATAATATAGCAGTTTATCGTACATCTGCTAAAACTGATAAGACTGAAGTAATATGGTGAAATATGGCATTTTAAAACTTATAGCAATTATCAGGATTGTATGTGTACAGGGTAGAGAATGGAAAGCAATATTATTGAAGGATGTTTCACAGTTAGTCATGACATCATGTGTAATGGCAGCTATAGTCTCTGTGTCTCTGTGTGTATGTGCAAATTTGTATGCAATGGCATATTAATCAAATATTAATTATTAATTATAGCTAGCTGAACATTGTGTACATATGACAATATGCCTATATCTGTGACCAAACTGGAAGCTATGTTTCAGACCTCTGTAAATCACCGCAATTTCTCTTGCTTAGTTCCTTCACATATTTCAGGTCTCCAGATAAACTGTTCACTGTTCATGTACCTGTTGACTTGCTTACATTGTAAATGCGTTATTTTTCTGTTTTCACAACAATACACATCGTGTTTATGTTATGCTGATGATGATTAACCACCAGTCTTTATCATGTTAAACGGTTATAATGATGGAGCCTTCACAATTCACATGATGGCCATAATCATGATAATAATATTTTTTTTATTGTTTAAAAAGTAAGGGAAAAAAAACATTTGAAATAAGTGACGCTTATCTGGAGACTTTTGTTTATACTCACATCAGTTGAAAATAATTTTTTTTTGGCTGAGTACCAATACTCCCAATAGGTTATGGTTTTTCTCTTGCACATAATTTTACACAAGTGCTCTTATATTATAGCCTAACATGGTGAATTGTTTGCATGTAAATGTTAATTTTTTCTAGACAATTGAAGGGGTTATTGGAAGAAGGGGACTAAGTCCATTCCCTATCGTCCAATGACCCCTTCAATTTTCAAATGGATTGACATGCTTCGACTACAGACATCTATAGGTTATATACATTTATAATGATAGATGATGGCAAGTACTTGCAATGTACATACAGGTACGTTCTGCCGTGTAATCACATCACACAATTACACATGATCGTGTAACATATTTCTTTCTGTCAACAAGCGAAATCAAATCACAGACATGAGAGTTATTACTCTTATAAGTGATCTACACATGTCCGCATTGTCAACATATTGGTCCATTTATAAATGGTCCAGAAAGATGTGTCCAGCATTTCCAAGCATTTAGCAACAATTGATCCTATATCCCACCAACCCCGGAAGTGGGAGCCCCTATGATCGTTTGCTTGTATGTCTATTTACAATCATACCAGCAAGTGGCGTTTGCTGTAATACATCTTCATTATTTAACTCTTTGCATGCTAGCGGTGAAATAACCGTCAAACGAATTAGGAGTTTTATTTCTCTCTGTAATATGTCTTGAAATTTCATTAGAATTGAGTCCTCAGGACTCCATTCTAATGAAATTCCAAGACATACTCATATTTACGTGGAGAAATACAAGAAAATATGATGCTTGTTTTGAACTATTTATAGCCCACAAGTTTCCCAGCATGCAAAGAGGTAAAAGACATTTTTTTTTCAGATATGCAGTATGTCATTTGTGTCACACCCATTTTAGTGGAAAGTGAGACATAGTGGTCACAATTCTGGCTCTGGCGATGTTGTTTGTACATAACGTCCAAATGTGGAATACAATGTACCTCCTGGTCAAATTGAGACCAAACTTCACCAATAGCTTTCTCACATTTATGGTTATCCACCCAGTGTCATTCGGGTGACCTTGACCTTTGTGGGTTAGACACTCACAGGCGATCACCTTGTTCCGTTTTATGGGTTGTTACTCCAATCTTTAACCTTGGGTACTTTGGGTGGAGACAGGTTACATTGTCATTGTCTGTTTATTGATTTGTTTCATCACCTGCTTTGCATAGGATCCAGTCTGTAATCATTTTAATACAGCTCTATGTTTTTAACATAGTTATGGTACAATGTAAATTTTAACCCTTTCTCAACTACATGCCAGGGGCCCGTTCCACTAAACTTTGTACGACTAAAATGTTTGTAAGTGCAAATTTAGGATCGTCTGGAAATTTCAATTGATTTCCATTTTTTGACCATATGCTACAGCCTATGCTCAATAAATGTAAATCCAATACTTGTTTACAAGAAAACATTGTTAATGTGAAATTTACAGAGTATCATAATTTTGCACTTACGAACATTTTAGTACTCCGAAGTTCATGAGCATCTGCACTGTTTGTGAATATATTTCATCAAAATTGAACATGTGCCAGTTCCCTTGATGGAATAGTTTGATTCGACATTGACTAAACCATTGCAGTTACTAACGTGAAGGGTAAAATGGTTAAATAAATTCATGTCATGTCCTTATTGATAAGCATAATAGTTCAGGTATACAGTATATAACGGTTGGAAGTAGCTGGTAAGTAGTGCCGGGTGTAGCTGCTCAGCCAATCAAGCTGCTTGATTTCAAGCAGACTATTCCAGTATTTTGAAAGAAAGAAATTGACTAATATTGGCAAGATTAGCGCAGAAGGTAGTGCAGTCTCCGCAAAAGTCGACGGTCCGTCAGACATGTCTGTTAAAAGTGTCGCCGTTCGACAGTTAATCGGAAGTCGCCGGACCGAATGTCGGACTATAAAAATAAAATAAAAATATTATTTTTTTTTACTTTTTAGCTCACCTGAGCGAAGCTCATGTGAGCTATTGTTACCGCAATGTGTACGTCGTCCGTGAACATTTTCAAATGTCTTCTCCTCGGTAACCATTGGGCCTATAGTCACCAAACTTCATGGTCATGGTCCTTAGGTAGGGGGATTACAAAATTGTTAAAATGACATCACGTAATCCAAGATGGCCGCCGTCTAAAAATAGCACAAATTCTTCAAAAATCTTCTTCTCAAGAACCGCCTACCGGATTTCGACAAAACTTGGTAGGAATGATCGATTTACAATGCTCTTTCAAAGTTGTTAAAATGGTGACCCCGGAGTCAAAAATGGGCGTGGCCCGTGGGGTCAAATTGGGGTCAAATTTTATTTTTGACTGAATATGGTCATGTCATATATCAAATCGAAGGTATCAATGATGCGATCACTCTGGTGCATTTTTTGTCGGAATCGGATGGTTATGTCATCCAAGATGGCCACCGAAAGGTCAAAAGGTCGTTCTTTTATTAGAGATTTCAAAATTCTTCTTCACATGAACCGCTTGGCCCATGGTAGCCAAACTTAAAAGTTATGGTCCATGGGTGAAGCCTTTTCAAATTTGTTAAAATGGAGGTCATCGCTAATCCAAGATTGCCGCCATTTAAAAATAGCTTAAATTCTTAAAAAATCTTCTTCTCATTAACCGCCAGCCGGATTTCAACGAAGCTTGGTAGGAATGATCAATGTACAATGCTCTTTCAAAGTTGTTAAAATGGTGACCGTGGGGTCAAAAATGGGCGTGGCCCGTGGGGTCAAATTTTCTTTTTGACCGAATATGGTCATGTCTATATCAAATCGAAGGTATCAAAGAGGCGATCGCTCTGGTACATCATTTTATCGAAATTGGATGGTCATGTCATCCAAGAATGCCGCCGAAAGGTCAAAAGGTCGTTCTTTAAATATTAGAGATTTCAAAATTCTTCTTCACACGAACCGCTTGGCCCATGGTGGCCAAACTTCACAGTTATGGTCCATGGGTGAAACCTTTTCAGATTTGTTAAAACGGAGGTTGTCGCTAATCCAAGATGGCCGCCATCTAAAAATGCACAAATTCTTAAAAAATCTTCTCATGAACTGCCAGCCGGATTTCGACGAAACTTGGTAGGAATGATCGACGTAGAATGCTCTTTCAAAGGTGTTAAAATGGTGACCCCGGGGTGAAAAATGGGTGTGGCCCGTGCCGTCAAATTTTATTTTGGACCAAATATGCTCATGTCATATATCAAATTGAAGGTATCGATGAGGCGATTGCTCTGGTGCAATATTTGTCGGAATCGGATGATTATGTCGTCCATAATGGCCTCCAAAAGGTCCATTTATTCTAGATTTTGAACGTCTTTTTCTCAGGAACCACATGGCCGATGCTGGCCAAACTTCATAGTAAGTTAAGATCCTTGGGTGAAGCATTTTCAGATTTGGTAAAATGAGTCATCGCTTAATCCCAGATGACCGCCATCTAAAAATAGCACAATTTTTTAAAACACATGAACTCGATGTCACATTCTCCTCTGGTGTTCATGGAGTCAGGTGAGCGAATTAGGACCATCATGGCCCTCTTGTTTATTCTAAGCTTCATTGAAATCACCTTCCTTTGGTATGTGCTTCTGGTGCTAGCTAGCTTTTCTTGTATGACTGATATACTTAACTCTTTGCATGCTAGCGGTGAAAATATCCGCCAAACGAATTAGGAGTACCGGTATATGTTTTATTTCTCTCTGTAAATATGTCTTGAAATTTCATTAGAATTGAGTCCTCAGGACTCAATTCTAATGAAATTCCAAGACATATTCATGATATTTACAGGGAGAAATAAAATATACTGAATTGTTGTCTGCTTCTTTTGAACTATTGATATCCCACACATTTCCCAGCATACAAAGAGTTAAAAAGCTAAAAAGCTCTTGAATATCACACAAAATCAATTCTATTTTTTATAAAAAAATTTGGTCTGGTAAATTCCGGTCTGGTAAAAAATTCAAGTTTACGAGACCGAATGTCTTGTAACATTTTGGCAGCTTCACGGAGACTGGTAGTGTACACATATATGAGACAATCCATGTGATTCGGTGCCTTCGGATCTGCGTAATTTCAGGAAATACGTTTAGAAAGGTTACAATATTTTCCGTAAATGGTCTTCCAAATTTAACAAAATTTTCAGAGTACGTAATTTGTCAACCGATAGGCAAGAGGTGATATAGTATTAGTATGTTCACCTTGTTTGTAAGGCAAAACTTTATTTTTAGCCAGGTTTTTTGAAAAAAAATCCAGGCTATTGGATTGGCGAAAGCCGGGCGGGCGGGCGGCGGGCGGGCGGCATCCACAATCAATGTTAAGTTTGAGTCCATTTCTTTGTTACTGTACCACCTAGGACCACCAAACTTTCACAGCTTCATAATCAAGGGGTGCCCACCACATATCACTATCCAACATGTTACTTTTTTTTAACTTGACCCATTTTTTCCGCGTAGTCGACTTAGACATTTTCAATGTTAAGTTTTCGCGTTTACAATGTTAAGTTTTCGTGTTTAAGTCCATTTCTTTGGTACTGTACCACCTAGGACCACCAAACTTTCACAGCTTCATAACCAAGGGGTGCCTACCACATACAACTATCCAACATGTGACCATTTTTTTACCTTCACCTATTATTTCTACGTAATTGACTTAGCCATTTTCAACGTTAACTTTTTAACGTACGTCTGCTTAAAGTTTTTTGGTTAAAACTTTTTTATTATACTATATCTCTGCAACTGCTTCGCCCATTACCTTGAAACTTCACATGGGTGTTTATCATCATCCATATTTTCATTCTAACCCCCAACCGTGCGGCCCCTGTGCCCAATGTCAAGGTCAAATTACTTTGAATTTTTTTGTTAAAGTTTTTTTGTGTACTATGTCTCTGCAACTGCTTCACCCAATACCTTGATACTTCACATGGGTGTTTATCATCATTGTCGCACCTGCTTGCGGAAAGCGCGATCCTGTGCCCAATGTCAAGGTCAAATTACTTTGAATTTTTTTGTTAAATTTTTTTCGTGTACTATATCTCTGCAACTGCTTCACTCAATACCTTGATACTTCACATGGGTGTTTATCATCATTGTCGCACCTGCTTGCGGAAAGCGCGATCCTGTGCCCTATGTCAAGTTCAAATTACTTTGAATTTTTTTGTTAAAGTTTTTTCGTGTACTATATCTCTGCAACTGCTTCACCCAATACCTTGATACTTCACATGGGTGTTTATCATCATTGTCACACCTGCTTTTTTCATTTAAAGTTTTTCCATCTACTATATCTATTTTTTTAGTGTCCATGCCTCGCCCGAAGGCGCGACATGCAGGCCACGGCCATCTAGTCTACAAAATGTGCGTATAATTATGTGTCTATATATATGCTTGGAAAAAACCTGGCCTTCGTGGCTTTGCCTCTTTTCTTGTTCTTTTCTGTTTTTATCAAGGCTGCCACCGAGGGGATCAGCTTCGTTTCTCAATACCATTTCTTGTTTAATAGGCTTAATGTCTGTTCATGATTGCAAAGCACACAGGTGTATCAAGCAGTTATATGTCTGAATTACAATGGAATCTCTCTAAACTGGACACCTTGGGGAAACTCCAAGGGTGGCCAGTTTAGAGAAGTTTCACATGATTCAGGGGTTTAAATAACCTCCACAAGTCAAGGGTCAACACTAAGTTTAAGTGTAACATACACTTTATTATGTTTTATTTATGATATATGACCCTTAGCCCTTACACCGCTATCTTGATTTTTTGTCGTCTGCTGTTTGTGTTGTATTTTCCATTTGTATCATCAAAAACATGATTTGACAACATTTTAGAATAATTTACAACATGCTTTGTGACAGCACTTTAGAATCAGTTCCATTGATTCTGAAGTGCTGTTAAACCATGTTTTTATTGAGAATAAGGCAAGATATAAAAGCAACAACAGGCGACAATTGTTGTGTGTAGCGGTCTAAGGGTTAGTATACTGCAAATTCCAGGAGTCAAAATCAAATTTCAAGGACCAAAATACACCAAATGGTCACCATTGAAAACACTACAGCATTTTCTTGAAACTTCTTAACCCGACTCGCTGTGGATCTTCTAGGGTGTTGTTCAGAGAGGTTCAGCTGTATACTTGTATGTATGTGTATGAAACTAATCTGGTGTCAAGCCTGATGTTATTGATTGACAGCACATCATGCCAGTCGATATCTGAAGGAATTCTTGGATGGCTGATTCTAGTGGGATTGACTTTATCGATAGCAATGTGAACTGGTAGAAACTGGTACAATTGAGTCAGTATGAGGAAACTAGTTTCTGTGTGTCATGTGTAGCGACACAGTTAAAGTTCTCTCAATCTGATACGTCATGTACATGTTGTTTTACATTGATCTCGTCAATATCAGACATTTTATTCACACACTACATGTACATTTCTATGGAGCCCCGCAGAGGACGTAGAATCGTGTTTTATTAATTCGTTCCCACGAAATAACAATTCGTTCCCATGAAATAACAATTTGTTCCCTCGAATTAACAATTCGTTCCCTCAATTTAACAATTCGTTTCCACGAATTAACAATTCCAATTCGTTCCCACTAAGGTTCCCACAAAATGCGAACAGCTGGCCGCCAAAACAATTTGTGGGAACAAATTGTTAATTCGAGGGAACGAATTGTTAATTCGAGGGAACGAATTGTTAATTTGTGGGAACGAATTGTTATTTCGTGGGAACAAATTGTCATTTCGTGGTAACGATTTTTAATTCGAGTGAACGAATTGTTATGTCGTGGGAACAAATTGTTAATTTGAGGGAACGTATTGTTAATTTGAGGGAACAAATTGTGGGAACAAATTAATAAAAAAATCCATGTCCCCTGCGGGGATCTGTACTTTTCACATTATCGTTTCTTGCTTCAAAGCTTTCATTACCTGATTACCGTTAACCCTTAGAGTGCGGGGAAACAAAATTTGTCGTCTGCTGTCATTTCATATTTTGTCTTTTTTCTCAATAAAAACATAGTTTGGCAACACTTTAGAATCATTTCCATAGGAAATGATTCTAAAGTGCTGCCAAACTATGTTTTGTTGATACAAAATAGGAAATAAAATAAAATCAGCAGACGACAACATTTTATTCAGCATGGTAAGGGTTAAGAGTAAGGTGTGTCGTATAATTATAATTAAATACTGTACATGTCTATGTACATGTACCAGCCTGGCTGTGTGTGTATTATGAGTAAAAGGCTTTAAGTGCAGCCATATGTATGTTTGCTATGCATATATGGTGTCTGATCACAGTCTAGGCTTTCTGTCATTTGTTAATCATAAAAACGGTTTAACGCTTACACCGCTATCTTAAGTTTTTTGTCGTCTGCTGTTTATTTTCCATTTTTATCATCAAAAACATGCTTTGACAGCACTTTAGAATAATTTACAACATGCTTTGACAGCACTTCAGAATCATTTCCAATGTAAATGATTCTGAAGTGCCGTCAAACCATGTTTTTATTGAGAAATAAGGCAAGATATAAAAGCAACAGCAGACGACAATTGTTGTGTGTAGCTGTCTAAGGGTTAAAGGTACACGCCCTCTCAGTAGGTTATAATATAATGGGGACAGATAGTTTTGTATATTCTGTAGATATGACATTTTCTGGCAAATAAACATTCATTCACCATTGCCCCACGTATCGATTGGAATTATTATACATATTATATCAGACTTAAATTTCCACATTGATATCAGGGGCGATAACCGTGTTTCTTTAAAATGCTAACAAACATTACTATTTATTCTCTGTATTTATTTTTGATAGGCAATGATCATACTTTATAATCTGTCGAAAATATTATTTTTTTAGGGGACACATTTAATTAGTATAAATAATTAAAAGATATCATGCCTCATTTGCATATGAAAATAGCCTGATACCACTGTGCATCACTATCAGTAAAATATTTATTACTAAACGATTATATCTGTATAGCGGGCAATCGTAATTTTAGATCTGGGGAATAGCGACACAATTATACACTTATTTAATTCCTATAAAGAACATTTTGTGTCTACTGCGTGGGCATGTACCTTTATTCCTTTAATGAATGTTTTAATTGTTATCCCTGTACAGGCCGGGTATGTCAGCTAGTTGTAGGAGCTACACTAGTTAACCTGTTACTTGATTCTATTTTGATGTGGGTCATAGCAACAGAACAGGTATTTGTAATTACATGCCATCTAGTGTTACATGCACATGTACACTGAACAATGGCCTAAAGTTAGTTGTGGCTGGTGCAATTTATGGCCAATGTAGATAAATGTAGCATCTGATCCGATAACTCGTCCTGTAGCCTTATATGGATCTACTGTCTGTTTCACGAAACCTGCCTAAATGTTACGGCTATAAGAAGTGCAAAACAATATTTTATTGATATAAATATTAAATTAAAGCAAAATTTAAGAATGAGCCTTCTTTTTTTTGTGAAATTTGGTCCAATATTGATTTTATTGCCAAAAAAAAGTTCCCTATGTTAAATCCCCATAGTGTGTGAAGATGTATATAGGGATTTAACATGGGGACATTTTTCGAATTTCAGAAATACTGGACCGATTTTCAAAATATAACTTGTTTTCTTAGTTGGATCATTCCCAAGCTTTCTAGCCATGTTTCATTTTTTAACTCTTCCCACAGCAGCTCCTACCGCCTCCTTTTCCCCCATGTTAAATTCCCCGTCCAGTATTCCCGCGACTTTTCCAAGTTTATATCCCCGATAAATTCCACAAAAAGGCCATTCATTCCTTATAATTCCAGCATTTGAAATAAATTCATCAAGAAAATGTGTTTATTTTCCGTTTTCTTAAGAATTATTTTAACTGCGCCTGACGGTTACGGAAAGTAGTTCGGCATGGAGTTTACTGGGATATAAATTTTGGACGGAGACTTGCAACGGACCAATCAAATGTTAGGGAATTGTGTAAATATTTTTGTGCTGGAATTATACACAAATAAATTTTTCGTAATACCTGTATAATAAATATTTGATCAAATTTCACGAAATAGAAAGAAAGCTCATTCCTAAATTTTATGTTCACTGGCAATGCCTCGATAGGTGTATATGTGATCTTCGGCACTCTTTTTTTTTCATTTTCCTGGGTTCCATGTGCATACATGTATACATGTATATTCAGACACAATTTGCTTTGGGAAACCCCTATTAAATAGGAGTTTCCCAAAACAAAGTGTATCCAAATACAATGTACATGTACATTGTTATTGTGATTAGACCACTACTGCCATACTAACCTTATATATTGGTATGCTCACTGTTGTGGGGAAACCATATATTTATGCTCCACCACGATAGTGGGCATTTAGTGTTACCCTTATCCATCCTTCTGTCCGTCACCAGCCTTTTAACTCGTAAAACTTTTAAACAGTACTTGCTACTGACCAGAAACTTGGTATGTAGCTTCCTTATAATGAGTAGATGCACAAAGTTTATTTTTGTTTTTTATTTGACCCCCGGGTCATGAATTATCTACTGAGAATTTTCCAATTTTGGCTTGTAACTCGTAAAATTTTTAAACCCTACTAACTACACTCCTGAAGCTTGGTATGTACATGTAGCTTCATTATGATGAGTAGATGCTTATTTCGATTTTTAATTGATCCCCAGGAAAATTTTGCCTTGTAACTCGTAAAACTTTTAAACCATACTAGCTACAGTCCTGAAACTTGGTATGTTGCTTCCTCATGATGAGTAGATGCGCAATGTTTATTTTGATTTTTTATTTGACCATGCCCTTTTCAGCTTAGAAATCAACACTTTTTGCGTTGTTGATTTGACACTTTTGCCTTGTTTACTATCAAAGCGGTATGTGGGGCATCTGTGTTCTATAAACTCATTTTCTAGTTTAATATGTTTTCCCAAATAAATGGTGTCTGAATATTTAGGGTTATCATGGTATGTCCTGTTTCCTTTCCATCGGTCCAGGCAGCATATTACATCCATGTACATGTAGTGTCAGAGCTCCAGATACATATAAGGCCCATATTGGTGTATTTTATGCATTTATTTTAATTGAATACGCATTCATTTTCAAATGTGGCAATACAAATATGCACACTAAATTAAAAATACTCATCGGTTTTTAAATTGATGAATATAAATGGTCTAACATTTAGTAAAGACACTAAGCTTTTATCGGAGCTCTGTATTGTTCATTCAGTGTTCCTTCACCCCGTCCATGTGCCTTAGTAGATGTGCAATTATTCATGAAAATATTTAACGAAACTGTGATATTTACTGTAAATCGTCGAAAGGCGTATTTACTCTTAACAGTTCATCAACGTTTGACTTCATTTACGCAAAATATAAATAGTTTTCATGAAATATCGCACATCTTCTAAGGTACGGTAGTATCTTTTTATGAATCATATCACATTTACATGTAGATGTATAATGATTATCAATGTTTTGTCAATTTCAGAGAAGATTTTGCCCAATGAATACAGACTAACAGAGGACCACTGCATGCTTATAGAGCAGCCTGTTGGTCATGATGGACCTGTGCATGTGACAAGTTGCTAATCTGGCCAGCCCACAGTTATTATGTAATTGTGAATCTGGATCTGCCGAATCACACCCCTACAGTTCAATTGGGATCCGAAGGTGCATGGCTGGCGAACAGTGCTTACCCTGATCATACTGCGAAGATATGCATTTGATTCTAGAGTGGTCGGGAAGGCTTTAAGCCCCATTCTCAAGCCATGCTCAGAACTATGTTTGGCGAACAGTGTAGTCTGTTCGTCCGACTGAAAACTAAATTGCACCTTATTGCATGCACAGGCTCAGATTGAATATCAGGGTATGCACCAAGTGCCTTGAAAGAATACTAACTTATGATTGACATAAATTCACCGTGTTGCCATTACGAAAGGGATTTCAGTGGACACCCAATCAGTATACTCAGCATTTCTACAGATGGTCGATGCTGACGCATGATTCCTGCAATTGCAGATAACATATGGGCCCGTCTTTTAGTATTATCTCCCTTGACACGTTGCCGATATTGATTCGGAATATTGGTCACATTTTCCGTAAACGACATTGAAATTTGACACAAAACTCAGACCACATGCGGAATTGAATTCTGCATGTGGTCGAATTTTGTGTCAAATTTCAACATAATTTATCATGTGTATGGAATAGTCACAAATTGGTTCGAAATCTCGATCGGTGAAGCAGAGGCACCCGATAAGGGAGGTAATACAAGACCAGGTCTCGTATCGTTCCACTGCCGATTGCACTGGCCTACCTCCGTGACCAGCGATGAAGATGTAAGCTGTTGCGTTTTAGGTGCTATTTTACTTGTAGGACTGTTTCTCATTCCCTGGAGGCTGTGCCACTGATTACGGTAATTAATAACTGCCTGTTGTCACCATGTCTGCTTCTTGTCAAATACACACCAGCTTTGACAATGTCACGTCCAATTATTACAGAGAAAAGCATGTGAAAATTGCCATCTGCAATATTTATTATGCCACCGCAATGATAGTTGTTGGTGGCATACAGTGTTTACCCTGTCCGTCTGTCAGTAGACAATTTTCCTTGTCGGCGAACTACTTCTACAGTTTTTGGCCAATTTTCTTCATACTCGTCCAATTGCAGGAGTGTGCAACATAAAAATGTTTGCTGTCCCACTGATCCATCCACTGTTCTGCCCCTTTTTTGACTCCGAGAATATGTTTTTTTCCTTGTCCTGCGAACTACTTCTACAGTTTTTGGCCGATTCGCTTCATACTCGGTATACATCCCAACCATCAAGTGCCGGTGTGTGTAACATAAATTTTTTCGCTGTCCATCCGATGCATCCGGAGTTATGCCCCTTTTTCCACTCTGTCAGAAAATCACACGATTTTCACTCGCAATGACTTCAGTTGAAACCCCTATAATCAATCACTCACTCAATGATTGCTGTTGTATTCATGAATAATCAACAGCGGTGGCATTGTGTTTTACAAACACTTTTCTAGTTTATAATCATGTTTTAAAGGGACAAAAATTGAACCTTGGAAACTTGATGTTGACTCGTGGAATTTACAGCACAGGGGATAAATTTGCTACATAAAACATACTACATTTGTATTTTACACTTAACTCTTTCAATGCTGAATTAATTTTTGTCGTCTGCTGTTTATTTTTTGTTTTCCATTTTTCTTTTAAAAAACATGTTTTGACAACACTCGCGATGGAAATGATTCTCAAGTGCTGTCAAACCATGCTTTTATTGAGAAAGAAGATCAAATATAACAACAGCAGACGACTATTTATGTTTCCTGCATTCTAATGGTTAAATTTAGTCTTGATTGGGCCTTGAAATCTGTAGGCTGTTGAAAACCCTGAAATGTAGGTGGTATGCAGTCACTAGGTTAGTTGTGTTAGATATCAAGCCTTTGCCCAGTCCATTACGTGGTACATGAACACCTTAATGTAAAAAACTAATGTAGCCCAGGACTGTGAAATTCAAAGTATAAAAGGTCCAATTGTATTTCTTTAATACTTTTAATTTTTATTCCATCTGATCCTTGTAAGTATTATAAATGCCTATTATACGGTTTAACTCCGCATGCTGGCGGTGAAAATAACATCCAACAAATTACCAGTATGTTTCTTATTTCGTATACCTTTTTAGGTTAGACACCACCAAATAGTTTTACTATATAATTTAACCGAATGCCATCCAATAAGGCCAGTCTCTCCTACTTTCACTATTCGTATGGATGTTGTGGGACCCACTTGTACATGACCTGCAGCCAGTCTGTACTGGTTCTGCATGAACTAAACAATAGGTTCACTTACTCCTAAGAAAGAAAAATCCAACCTTGTCATATCCTCCAATATTGTGTACATTTGTTGGCCACGGAAACTCCGTGTACATCAAGTGACCAACAGGTTCAGTGTTTTCTTTTAAATGCTACAAATATGTTGAAAACTGGTGTTAAAGGCACCCCAAAATGTTCCTCAAGTGAAACTGGGTAGTAATGGATCAAGATTTGCAAGCAAACGGTGTCTGTGACCTCAAAACACCCGCACTATTTTTTTATACCGGACTACTTTTGCATACACCCTGGGCGGTTTCGCACCATTTGGTGTCTTCTAACCTTTAGCATTTTTTTATCTGCCTGAAGTGAAAATGTATCCTTTGATCTATTTACTAGACATGTTTGGGAACAAAGTGGAGATTGATTTGAATGTGTGTTTGATAATTATGACAGACAAAAAACTTCCAGTACTTTGTATTCAAAATTAAAATACTTTTCCCCTACATACCGGTATCTATCGTTGATTGCTCCATTTCAATTTTTGGACCATTCCATTAATCAAATAAGGCGTATGAGATCAGTAGCCTATTTCATCAACATTGCAAAGCATACTTTTCTAGCAAAGTATACTTTGAGGGAGTAATCATTTATTTTTCCTGAAATGCATTATTTCATATAGAACTAACAAATGCATATATTTCATGATTAAAAGTATGCAGAATTATTATACTGAATTTATTACATTATCACAGCCAAAATGGCTGTGATAATGTTATAAATTCAGTATAATAAAAATTAATAAATTTATCATAAAATTGAAAATTTCTCCCTCAAAGTATACTTTGCTACTAAAGTATACTTTGCAATGTTGATGAAATACGCTACTGATCAATACTTACAAACATTGCAATTCCAGATGAAATGGCTCACGGTATTGAACCATCTTGTCATGATCCACAACGTTGACGAATATTGGATTTATAACATGTGGAGTTCAGTAGCTGTCACATGTATTTAGCCCTTAGACCGCTACACACAACAATTGTCATCTGCTGTTGCTTTTATATCTTGCCTTATTTCTCAATAAAACATGTTTTGACAACACTTCAGAATCATTTCCAATGGAAATGATTCTGAAGTGCTGTCAAAGCATGTTGTAAATTATTCTAAAGTGCTGTCAAAGCATGTTTTTGATGATAAAAATGGAAAATAGAAAATAAACAGCAGACGACAACAAATAATATAGCAGTGTAAGGGTTAATAATCCACAAGATATAGGTTCTTCTAGTTTTGAAATTTATTGAAATGTAAGCTGGTGTGTTTTTGCATATAAGCTTATGTAATGCATTCAGAATATACATGTAGTATTGATTTGCTTTTTCTTGGCCAGTTTTCTGTTTCAGTATTTGGCATCATTGGTTTATGCTGCTGGTTTAATGCTCTATGTGATGAGTTTCACTGGTCCTGCACTTCGCACCTGCATATGATTCATGTTGAAAAATGCACCGGTTTCCTGATGAGATGCCACTCAGCTTTACTTACAGCTATCACATAAATGCATTTTACGTCCAGTAACCGGCGCAAATTTCTTGCGCCGGTTACTGGATGAAAATGGAATCTGTGAGAAACACGGTGCTTATTTTGACGTGAAACATTTTACACTGTTAAAGAGTGCAGCACCAGTGAAGTTATCAATTCCAAAACTGTGTATACTGCATGCCCTAATCACTGGCAATACTTTACAATTACGAGAATTTCACATATCTCCAAAATGTATTCTATAGTTATCTGCCAGTACATAATCATGGCATCCGATTGATAATTTTTAAATTACCAGCATAAACTTCGCTGCCTCTGCTACATGCAACATTTGGCTCGGGCCACATTTGTTATTTTACATTTTGTAAAACATACATTCAATGTAACCATGGTTTATAAATATTATATACTTTTAGATCTCTGACCAAGCCTATGTAGTATAGCCATGGGGTTCTCACTGGTGTAATCATGTTATCCTGTCAACACCACAGGCCTGTACAATGGGATTGGCAAACAGTGTAGATCCAGATGAGCCGGCTCGTCGTCACGAGCCGGCTCATCATGATCTGCTCTTTTTGAGCAGTAATTTTCATTTTTTTTATAAAAACACCCCCTTTTCATAAATTAACTAGTCTGAAAATCAATTTGTGACGGTTGGATTGGTTGATTGATTGATCATCGTTTGCTGCGGTGGGAGTACACTCTGAAATGTATGAACTTCTATTTGCACAATCATGTACAGTGGAACCTCTCTACTGGACACGATGGGGATCACCGAGTGTGTTCAGTTGAGAGAGGATCCTCGGCACTTCTACAAGATGAACAGATGTTTGTGTTTGTTTGCATTCATACACAGACATTCCGCCAGACATCTGTAGTCTATTTCATCAACATTGCAAAGTATACTTTAGTAGCAAAGTATACTTTGAGGGAGAAATTTTTAATTTTTTGAAAAATTTATAAATTTTTATTATACTAAATTTATTACATTATCACAGCCATTTAATGGCTGTGATAATGTAATAAATTCAGTATAATAATTCTGCATACTTTAATCATGAAATATATGCATTTGTTAGTTCTATATGAAATAATGCATTTCAGGAAAAATAAATGATTTCTCCCTCAAAGTATACTTTGCTAGTAAAGTATACTTTGCAATGTTGATGAAATAGGCTACTGGGGCCCGTTTCACTAAACTTTGTACAACTAAAATGTAAGTGCAAAATTAGGATCGTCTGGAAATTTTCAATTGATGGACTAAGTCTGAAAATCATTTTCTGACGATTCGCTTGGTGCGGAAATTAACATATAAAAATCCATTGCCGTTACTAAGGGGTGAAATGGTTAACATTACATGTACATACTGTTGCATGATGATATAATGTATTAATGTATTCTTCCATTAAATGTCAAATTAGGTTCCCAGAGGAATGTAGCAGTGGTTATCTGCCAAATGTATATAACGCTTCACCATATTGTTTTTTCAGTCCAGTGAATTTTAGTTTACCATACATGTATGTATTCTAATAATTAGTCGCCATCTCTAGTAGTAGCCCTTCACCCATATTTTAATTTAACAATGTTATTTTCACAATGGCAAAATAACATCAAAATTGCTATGTATTGTGCATTAATAATGCACAAACAACATCAGAAAATTGCATAGTCACGTGGGCGTTTATTAGAATAAATACTGTATGTTTTAGTTTTCTTCTCACAACAGTTTATTTTGCTGTTATACATGTATGTTAATGATTATTGGTTACATGTACAGCTTTTTGAATGACATTCCTTTTAGATGGCAGAGCTCCAGATAAGGTGCGTTTATGCGTAAATACCAAATTAAAATTGCCAAAAAGAGACAATTCTAATGAAATACCAAGATGTGTTTTCATTTAGAAGCAAACTATTCAATAAGTGCGGTCTGCTGATATGTAAACAGTTGTGTGATTCTATTTTACACAATTAAAATTTTGAAATGCCCAATTGCTTCAGAAATGATGGAGTGACAATACTCAATGACTAATTCCTTATCTGGAGCGCTGGACGGTAAGGACCCTTTCTATACCTGATCATCCTTTGATTCAGAGATAATTGCTTTGTTAATGTGATGGAATATATATAACATATATGTGAACACTGCCTCGTTACTGTATCCTATATGGCACATGCAGTGGCCAACTCAACCATCTTTGTGTGTTCCAGCCATCAGCCAGTTTCACCTCTTCTGGTGTTAGACAAAGAACGCATAATGCAAAGTAGAACATATGATACAATGTGGCTAATCATACATAGAAAAGCCAGCACAAATTTTGTACAAGTCGTGTACTAGTTCAAAAAATTGTGATAACGATGAAAAATATCTGTTACAAACACTTTGTGTTATTTATCATAATTAACTTTGCTTTAATCGTGTTAAAAACTAGCTAGTTTCTCACAGTAGCTACCATATGTAATTTAAATGTTTGCCTGCTTAGCTCCAGATCTATGATTATCTCTCGCCGATAGGCAGGAGGAGATATAGCGATAATCCATGTACATGTACATGCGTACGTATATATCTCAACATCCAAGGTCAAGGTCATTGACGACTTGTTCTTACCGACATTGGTTAGTATTTAGTCAACATGTTGTGCTAAACTTAACCCTTACAATGCTGAATTAAATAATGTGTTGTCTGCTGTTTATTTTTTTATTTGACATTTTTCTCCTCTACGAGGTGCAGCCATAAAGTTCTCGGATTTTCTTGATAAAAAGTTTAATATACCTGCCACATTATTCATATTTATATGACATTTACATCTGGTCAAATTGAATTGATTTGCGACAACATTTCATGAAATGCCTGTGATTTGAGTTGAATAGTTCAGCTGAATGTCTGAACTATGCAGTGGCCCACTTTCGAATTCGTTCGTTTGAAAACACGGACGTTAAACCCTATTCACTCACTCACTCACTCACTCGTTTGAAAACAAATGTATTACGGTATGTAACATGGATGCAGGTAATGCAGGAAATTTTCAATAACAAAATGTGGCGTGTCAATGGACGGAGCAATGTTCCATGTTTATTTCCGTGTTTGGCTGCATAGTGACTTCAACTGTCTATTATACATGTATGCTGAAATTTGTACGGGTTTTAAATCCAGGACGGGATAGCATCAAGTGTTATAATATACAAAGCACAAAGGGTAACCAAACATGCGCTAAGTACAGCAATTATGTAAGTGGCAATCCATCAAAATTAATTAGAGCATTGGATGAAAATTCTTACATACAATGAAACCAGTTTCATTACAATAAAAAATCTGCTTTACTAAATGACGCATGTGCGATGAAAAAGTTTATTTGGGCTTGTGGACAGCGCTTTAAACGCCAATGTAACAATTTTATTAAATCTTTACGTAACGTTGGACGATGTCAAACTGCTCCATGCTGACATAGATGTCTGTGAATAAATGACTACTTTATGAAATCTTGTGATTTACTTCATGAAACTGGTATTTTATTGTGTCACAGGGTGAGAAAAATGTGCTCCGGCCCGGGGCTCTAACCTGGGACCTCTGCTCTACCATCGCTCTAACCGACTGAGCACGAATACACATTTTCTCACCATAGTGAGTTGCGTACCGTGACATACTTCCCTGCCAAATTGAAATTCGTCCCCGAAGTCTATATTTAATTTGTATCTGCATTCCATGTTTTTGGTACAGTTTGGACAGTATTCATCAGTCACGGTCCCTCTTTGTGCGCCAAATGTCACAGGGTGACTGAGCTAGCCAGGCACGAATACACATTTTCTCCCTATAGTGAATTACGTACCGTGACAGTTGTTTTCACAAATGAACCAGCTTTCTATTAAATGAAATATTTCACAACCAATTTTTCCAAATCGTTCTTTAGATATCAGCAATGTCCTAGAATTTTATGACTGCATCTCATATTATTACTTGCTTTGACAACACTTTAGAATCATTTCCAATGGAAATATTTCTAAAGTGCTGTCAAACCATGTTTTTCGGACAAAGAAGACAAAATGTGAAACAGCAGCAGATGACAATTTATGTGTTCCCATGTCGAAAGGTTAGTTTGCAGGATCCTAGTCCTGATGCTAGTCAATATCTTAACTCTTTGCATCCTGGGAAATTTGTGGGCTATAAATTGTTCAAAAATAGCAGATGACAATTCATTATATTTTCTTTTATTTCGCCTTATAAATGTCGTGAATATGTCTTGGAATTTCATTAGAATTGTGTCCGGAGGACACAATTCTAATGAAATTTCAAGACATATTTACAGAGAGAAATAAAACATATACTCTTAATTCGTTTGGCGGATATTTTCGTCACTTAAGCATGCAAAGAGTCAATGTCATGCTGGGGCCAGGTCACTTGTGGATGGATATGTCTGGCATTCTGTCAAAAGCCACTCACACCAGTAATACTCCAGGCAATTTTGCCAATCCAATCATGAATTGATTAATTTGCTTTGATGTGCTGGCAATCCATGATTAACTCTGTCTAATTGTGATGTACTATGGCAAAATAGTTTATACCAATGTAGCTTTTCTGATCATGATACCTGTATATGTTCAATTCTAATGATCTAAAATGTTTGTTAACACATACAACCAGGAGCCATTCCATTGTATGTTTATGTTCACTTGTGACAATGATCCACTACCGTATATGCCTAAGACCTGGATCTACACATCCACAAAGGCATTTAAAGTGTTTTAACACATATATTCCGTATTAAGGTATACACAATTGTTGTGATCATGTGACCCAATAATAATAATCATGTTTTAACCCTTTCACTCATAAGTAACTGGAATGGATTTTGATATGTTAATTTCCAAACCAATCCAATTGTCATAAAATGATTTCTGACTAGTCCATTTATGAAAAGCGGATGTTTTTGTTCTCAAAAATGTGAAAATTGCTTGCAAAAAGTGCAGATCCTGATGAGACGGCTCATCACGAGCCGGCTCATCTGGATCTACACTATTGCCAATACTATTATACAGGCCTGTGGTGTTGAAAGGGTTAATTACAATTTACATGCATGATGATATGTTACCTGAAATTGTTCCATCTTCTATTTGTATTACCTGTGTGTGTGTTAATGATTACAATTCTTCACCATTCTAATTTCTATCACCATTTGTGTTATTGCTTACTGAAGGCGTCATGACAACGAGCTGGGATTCACCCAACGGTGCCCAATAAATAATGTAAGTTGGATGTCGTGAACAGATTATGCTGCATCTACGATGTACGTGTAGTATAAACGATCATAATTCCAGCACAAAAATATTAAAGATATAAACTTGGAAAAGTAGCGGGAATACTGGACGAGGCCTTCCGGCCTTCGTCCAGTATTCCCGCGACTTTTCCAAGTTTATACCCCGATAAATTCCACAAAAAGGCCATTCATTCCTATATTGTTGTATTTATTTGTTGTTTCTTCAATATAAATGGGTATACAGGTACTTAAAGCAGCAGTCTGTGTCATTTTCGTAGTGATTATGGAAGGTCTCGTCCAGTATTCCCGCGACTTTTCCAAGTTTATATCCCCGATAAATTCCACAAAAAGGCCATTCATTCCTTATAATTCCAGCATTTGAAATAACTTCATCAAGAAAATTTGTTTATTTTCCGTTTTCTTAAGAATTATTTTAACTGCGCCTCACGGTTACGGAAAGTAGTTCGGCGTGGGAGTTTACTGGGATATAAATTTTGGACAGAGACTTGCTACGGGCCAATCAAATGTTAGGGAATTGTGTAAATATTTTTGTGCTGGAATTATTAACAACTATGTTAACCCTCACTACGCTGGAGACGGAAATTGTCGTCTGCTGTTTTTCATTTTTGCCTCATTTCTTCAAAAAACAAAACTTGTGTTGACAGCGCATGAGAATCATCCAGTGGAGATGATTCTCATGCGCTGTCAAAACATATTTTTGTCGAGAAATATTAAAAATACAACATTTTCGGCTGATGACAACAATTATTTCAGCGTAGTAAGGGTTAAATCATGAATATCTTTATTTTCACAAATGTCCAAGGATGATTATAGATACCTTTAATTGTCGTATGTGCATTTTTTGCTGAACATATTTTAACATTTGGAGATGACTTGAGCATAGTGCAATATACCATGTATACATTCTTTAAGTTATGATATGTGCAAACTTTAGACGCCTGTTTAGACTTTAGACTTTAAACGGGACGTATTATATATTCACCTTGAATTCACAGGTCAATTTCTAGATGAACTACAAATGGGATATGTCTCGTTTGTGGGACTGGCGGCCAAGATGTGGCTTATGGTCCCTGTAGACACAGATGAGCCTGTGCATTCACCCAGCCTGACCAGGGTCTGCACTGTTCACTATTTATTCAATGAAACACAAATTATGATTCTAACAGACATTCTGTGGCTCCTTATCAAGTGTGCATGAGCGGATCAGAATCTTGACAGGCAACATGTGCCATAAGCCCCATTTATTCAGTCGCAGCCACATTTCCCAGTCACACAAGCAAGACATGACAAACATTTAATTTACATTTACCCAGAAATGTGGAGAGCACTGTCTTTTATTGCAAGCCGACTGCACAATAATGATTCCTCAAATCTGCATATTTGAGTATCAATATGCACAATACTGCAGTGCCCTGCAGAGGATGTAGAATGAATTTTTTAATAACTGCATGCTGGGAAATTTGTGGGCTATAAATATTTCAAAAATAGCAGACGAGAATTCATTGTATTTTTTTTATTTCTCCCTATAACTATCATGAATATGTCTTGGAATTTCCTTAGAATTGCGTCCAGAGGACGCAATTCTAATGTAATTCCAAGACATATTTACAGAGAAAAATAAAACGTATAGTCCTAATTTGTTTGGCGGATATTTTCGCCGCTAACATGCAAAGAATTAATTCGTTCCCTCATAACAAATTGAACATTTAAATGTACCTGTACAGGTAATATATGTGATTTAGTACTAAACCCACCTAAGCTGTTGATAGGCCGTTAAACCCCAACAAACAAACAAACAAATACGAACTAACAATCCGTTTCCGCGAATTAACAATTCGTTCCCTCAATTTAACAATTCGTTCCCACGAATTAACAATACGTTCCCACTTAATAACAATTCGTTCCCATGGGAACAAATTGTTAATTCGAGGGAAGAATCGTTATATCGTGAGAACGAATTGTTAATTCGAGGGAACGAATTGTTAAATTGAGGGAACAAATTGTTATTTCGTGGCAACGAATTAATAAAAATAAAAACCATGTCCCCTGCGGGACTCCATACAATACAGTAACAGTACTGTCAGTAGCAATTACAAATACAGTAAGGCAACAATGCTTTGGCCTTTTGTATGTGACAGTTGAATCTGGTTATACCCCTTATGCGAGTATTACGATTATTCGTAATCCTATTTTTGGGGAAGGGGCCAAGTGACTGGGTGTGGTATGGACCTGGCACCAGGTCAGGTTATTCTAATTTCAGGGCTGAATATATTTTTTGTCGATGTAAATATTCTGTTCTGATTTTGGAATTTTCCCCCCAATGCAGCAGGTTAAAATGGGATCAAACCCGTTTAACGGGCCTTACATGGCCGTAGCTGTGATAGGCCGTTAAACATCAATAAACAAACAAACAAACAAATACAATATGGAATTGCCTAATTGTTTGACACCTTTAACCCTTACAATGCCAAATTAAAAATTGTCGTCTGCTGTTTCTTTTCTATTTTCCATTTTTATCATCAACAGCATGGTTTGACAGCACTTTAGAGAAATGATTCTAAAGTGCTGTCAAACCATGTTTTATTGACAAAAAAGACGAAATATAAAACAACAGCAGACGACAATTTTTGTTTACCGCATTTTAATGGTTAATGTGATGAGATGCGGGTTATTGCCACTGTAGAAAGTGCAGACACGGATGAGCCTGTGCAACCGCGTAGTCTGATCAGAATCTGCACTGTTCACTATTCATGAATTGCCCTGGTGTAGTGTGTGTTCTGCCGTGTGCGATGTAATATGCGGCTGTGACTGGAGAAATGGGACTTATGGGTTTTGTAGATCCAGATCAGCCTGTGCATCCGCAATATGATCAGGAGCTGCACTGTTCACCATTCCATCAATGAGACAACCGTTATGCTTCTAACAAGCAATATTGATCGTTATCAGGCTACAGGAGTGTGCTATTTAATTAGGATCTACACTGGTCAAAAAAATAATTGTCGTCTGCTGTTTATTTTCTATTTTCTATTTTTATCATCAGTAACATGGTTTGACAGCACTTTAGAATCATTTCCACTGGAAATGATTCTAAAGTGCTGTCAAACCATGTTTTTTATTGACAAAAAGAAGACAACATACATGTATATAACAACAGCAGACGACAATTTTCGTTTCCCGCCTTTTAAGGGTTAATATGATTATACTTTTTCAGTGCTGACCAGGAAGTGCATTTAGGAGGCACACAACAGATTTCCGTTGATGCCAAATTTCTTATTTACCAGTTGGTTACTACCGACGTTGAGGTGCAAGAACGACAGTTCGGTCATACTCTTCTCCAGAAGTGGAATAAACGGCACATGGAATGGTCACATAGCTGACGATGGACATGCATCCTATTGTATCAGGTAGCTCCGTGTGCATTCATCCACTACACGTTCACTGATAATAAAATGCTGTATCAGTCTTGATGCAAATATCCAACTCGCAACAAATTAAAAATTGACGTTTCCTTGGCCATATGAAGTCACATGACGTTACCGAATGATATCAGTGTTGTGACGCAAAACAAACAAATCTGTGTTCCTTTCAAAGAAAACAACATTTCATTGTATAAAACGTTACCGGATGATAGAGAATACCAGTCTAGTGTCTTGATTTGAAGATTATCAGGCGGATAGGAAACGGAATTCCGAGGTTTGCCAAGGAATTCCTACCATTTCTGAGCCGAGCCTGCTGAACATGATATCGATAAACATTAGGCTGGTATTCTATTTATCAGGTAACGGTTTATGTTGACCGATGATAAATGTAAAACAGTTTTTGTTGAAAAGAATGGCGTTGTGTCATTCAGTGACAGTAATTTCATGTGACACCTTTCAACCAATGAAATGTCTGTTTTCAATTTGTTGTAACCCGGATATACCACATTGTTATCAGCAAGTACGCACTGGGCCAATACAAAACTCATTACCTGATAAAATCCAATACCAGGCTACTATATTTTGATATCAAATTTATCAGACTGGGCAAAATATTTTCCATGATTCACCTGATAAACTTAATATCAAATTACACTGTAGCGTGGTATTCTTGATGTTGATGGCAGTTTGTTAGCATCGAACAATAATTCCAGCACAAACATATTTACACAATTCCCTAACATTTGATTGGCCCATAGCAAGTCTTTGTCCAAAATTTATATCCCAGTAAACTCCCACGCCGAACTACTTTCCGTAACCGTGAGGCGCAGTTAAAATAATTCTTAAGAAAACGGAAAATAAACACATTTTCTTATGAATTTATTTCAACTGCTGGAATTATAAGGAATGAATGGCATTTTTGTGGAATTTATCGGGGTATAAACTTGGAAAAGTCGCGGGAATACTGAATTACAATATTCGCGGAAAAAAATCAAAAAAAAATTTGTAATTTGTTGTCGCTTCGTCCAGTATTCCCGCGACTTTTGCAAGTTTATACCCCGATAAATTCCACAAAAATGCCATTCATTCCTATAATAAATATAGGATCTTACATGAGTAATGATTTAACCCTTATCCGCTACACACAACAATTGCTGTCTGCTGTTGCTTTTATATCTTGCCTTATTTGTCAATAAAAGCATGGTTTGACAGCACTTCAGAATCATTTCCAATGGAAATGATTCTGAAGTTCTGTAAATGCATGTTGTAAATTATTCTAAAGTGCTGTCAATGCATGTTTTTGATGATAAAAATGGAAAATAGAAAAAAAAAAAATTAAGATAGCGGTGTAAGGGTTAATATAATATTTATTAAACAAGTTCACTGATTCAGTCAACAGGTTTAATAAATATCAAATTAAATCGACAAATGTTAGATTCTATTTATCAAATAAGCACATCATCATAATATGAAGCTGTATTGATTACAGTAGCATGTTTTCTGTAGCGGGCTCATTTGCACATTTATTACACTAGTGTATTATGGTGTTTAATACACTGTGTTAATAAACTGTGAAAGCCCATTGTATGCAACAGAATATAAACTGAGCATAAAATGTTTCAAATGTATTTTATAGAATGTACAATATTGAAATTGTTCATGCTCAATTTGGTATTATAGCATTGCAATGCCTGCTATTTTCGAAAAGAAGCCATGTTTGATTGCCACAATATTCCATTCCATAGTATGAAAGTGTTACAGACATGATCATGATCATATATGTAGTTATACAAGTAAACTGCATGCTTTCTGAATACTCTAATGACTTCATTTGTGTTGGGAGAATTGTGAGTTATGGCATATAATGCTCTAGGGGCCGTTTTAATAAACTTTGTGCGACTAAAATGTTTGTTAGTGCAAAATTCTAATAGTCTGTAAATTTCACATTAACGATGTTTTCTTGTAAACAATTATTGGATTTACATTTATTGAGCATAGGCTGCATGTGCAGCCTATGCCCGATGAATGTAAATCCACAAATTGAAATTTCCAGGCAATCCTAAATTTGCACTTATAAACATTTCAGTCATTGGATTTAAATTTATTGAGCATAGGCTGCATATGCAGCATATGCTCGATGAATGTAAATCCACAAATTGAAATTTCCAGGCGATCTTAATTTGCACTTACGCTAAATTTGCTAACACACTTCTGCAACCTGATAGCATGACAGATGTTCCATTGACTGAGTGGTAAATAGTGCAGACCCTAATCATGACTGCATGAATGTGCATTGTGATATCTGGGTTTACACTAGTCACAAAGGCCATAATTCCAATTCTCCAGTCGCATGTACATTGTACATGTTAGTTGAAACACACTTTATAAAAATAAAATGTCTCTGTATATTACTGATTGTTCGGCATATTTTGTTGACACTCATTAAACATTTTAACGTTTTAGCACTATTGCTTGTATTGATCCTTGATACGGGCACACTGCTGAGAAAAGGTACCTTGCTTATACGACCAGTGTAGCCCCAGTTCAGACTGCATTTTCACAGTCCGATCTGAGGCATACACTGTTCGCCATTAAGTCACTGACATACCTTATGGTTTATACGACCAGCGCATCCCAAGATCAGACTGCATTTGCACAGTCTGATCTGGGACTACACTGTTCGCCATTCAGTCAATGACATACCTTATGGCTTATACGACCAGCGTAGCCCCAGATCAGAATGTGCGGACCTACATTGTTCACCATTCAGTTCGTGAAATACCTTATGACGTATATAACCAGTGTAGCCCCAGATCAGAACAAAATGATTAACCTACTGAGTGAGCATACAAGACTAAAACATGCACTTGTCGTACAGTGGAACCTCTCTAAACCGGACACCTGGGAGGTCCCCAGCCCTGGGAGGTCTCCAGGGTGTCCGGCTTAGAGATGTTCCAATGTAAAACAAACAGATGACAACTTCAAGACACATGAACAGTCATTATCATCGGAGGTAAGTGGCAATGAACCCGACAAAAATAAGAACTACCAGTTCTCCATTTCCAGTTTAGAGAGGTTCGGCTGTACCTGAATTTTCTGTCGGCTGTTGGTCCGTCATATCTTGGCGATCATTTCAATTTTTTGCAGTAAAGTGTGTTTCAACTCTTGTTACAATATACATTGTTACTTCTATTTGACTGCCTTTATAACTACAAATGACAAATGTTCTATGCAGGAGTATTTGGCACAGAAATGTGTAATAACTCTGACATTACACCCAGCATAGAGTCCATACACAGGTGGAAGACTCGGACCTAGGACCCAATACTTGGCTCATCTGAAAAACGTTACCCCACCCACCCATTTCAATACACTACACTGTGAGTCCAGTCCATACAGGTGTTCCCACATAGTTGCTATTGTTATGAAACTTTCTTCACTACTGTCCAACATTAACGTATATGGATACAATAATTTTTATTGAAAAAATATGATGGTTTTGTTTAATTCTCCATAAAAGTGTATGTTGTTACCACTCATTTGAACCGTCTCGTCGAGACGGTTCATATGAGTGGTAACAACATATACTTTCGACAGAAATAGAGAAAGTAGTAAATAGCAAAAATAAATCTACAAATTTTCATGATTGTATCCGGCCTAGAATGGGTTAAATGAAGACTAATCTGTGACTCTGCTGGTCGTAATTGCATAGTTGTACACTTTTGAGTTTTGTACTCCAACTTTTGATATTTAAATCAATGCATATTCTGGTAAATTAAGTGTGTAAAACACGCCAATACGCCCCTTATCTGGAGCTCTGGCTTGTTACCATTACAAAATATTGGCATTATACATGTTCCTATTTCATTGATACGTGTATATTATTATCGCTGCCATTTTTGCAGTGAATGCATGTCGTTACATTCAGACTGGGTAACTTGGATTTAATTTGATTTGCAATCTAGATTGATTGTCATAAAATGTGATATTTACATTTGTAGTTTTTACCAAGCTGCCCTTTTTTACAGTGAATGCATGTCGTTACATTCAGACTGGGGGTAGCTTGGATTTAATTTGATTGGAAATCTAGACTGATACCCGGTAGTCATAAAATGTGATATTTACTTTTCATATTTTCTATCAAGCTGCCCTTTTTTACAGTGAATGCATGTCGTTACATTCAGACTGGGGGTAGCTGGGTTTAATTTGATTGCGTGTCACAAAATGTGATCTTTCATTCTTTGATATTTAGTTACTTCAGCTACCTTTTCACAGTGATTGCAATGGTGTGGCATATGCATACATGTATTCAGACTGGGGGTAGTTGGAACGTTATATTTGACTAGTAATGTAAATAGAATGAGTCACAGATGTGATATTTCATTAATATATAACGTTCTGACAACTGACCTTTTTACAGTGAATGCATGCGACATTGCATTTCAGACTGGGGGTAGCTGGAATTTAACTCTTTGCATGCTGTGAAACATGTGGGGTATAAATAGTTAAAAAATTGTAGACAATTCATTATATTATATTTTCTTTTATTTCGCCCTGTAAATATCATCAATATGTCTTGGGATTTCATTAGAATTGAGTCCGGAGGACGCAATTCATGAAATTGCAAGACTTATTAACAGAGAGAAATAAGGAAAATGCTCCTAATTTGTTGGCTGTTACTTTCACCACTGGCATGCAAATAGTTTATTTGATCACCATATAAAAGTGTGATAATACCATTTATTTAATGGTTGTATTGGCTGCGTAGTAATGTCGATGGCAGTTAATGTCACTTGTTTGAACCCACCTAATTTGTTTTCATGAACTGTTAGCAATGTCTTCATTTGTTTTGTTTCGAATGTGGCCATTACTGGAGAAATGGTGCTCATGGCATTTGCAACATGTGTAGACCCAGAATAGCCTGCAATTGCGCAGTCTGATCAGGGTCCGCGCTATTTACCTTTCAGTTAGAGAAACACTTGTCATGCTTTTAACAAATTGTATAGATTCTTATCAATGTATGATTTATATGCAGATTAGAAACTAGACTACCCACAAATACTCCTTATGTGTAGCTGTAACTGGAGAAATGGGGCTTATGAGTTTTGTGACCAGTGTAAATCCAGATCAGCCTGCACATCCGCAGTCTGAACAGGATCTACGTTGTTTGCCATTCACCCTAGAGATGGATCGTGGCCTAGTGGTTTTGGTATTGGAGTTCAATACTGAAGGTTGTGAGTTCAAGCCTCACCCTAGGCGTGAAAAATACTTACATAGTATTTCCATCCCACTGATCTGTCAGATGAGACGTCAAACTGTGATCTATATGAACTTAGCTGTTGCGGGGATGTTAAACTCATTCACTTTTCACTGTCATTCCATCAAAAAAACACCAGCCATGGTTCTAACAAGCAATATAGATCATTATCAAGCTACAGGAGTGTGCTATTTGATCATCAGCTACACTGGTCACAATGCCATAAGCCCCATTTATCTAGTCACAGCCACAGATATTGATTTTATTATGAAAAAAAGGAAAAAGGAGATCTGAATGTGTCTCTGAAAAATTGACACAGACTCCTGGCTAGGTAACTATACAAACAAGTTAACTAAATCGAAGTTGATTTTCCCATAATAAAAAATTCATACATATTACGATAGAGAAGTGTTTTTTTTACTAAATTTCAGGAGTGGGTGGCAGGTGCGAGCACGCGATGGGTAATTTAACGATCGGGGTTCATCCTTACCGGAATCCCAACTGGAGACCTGGTTTTGACCGCACATACGTCTTTGGCAATTTGTATGTGACAGTTGAATCTGGTTATACCCCTTATGTGAGTATTGCGATATTCGTAATCCTATTTTAGGGGAAGGGGCCAAGTGACTTGGTGTGGTATGGACCTGGCACCAGGTCAGGTTATTCTAATTTCAGGGCTGAATATATTTATTCTCGATGTAAATATTCCGTTCCGATTTAGGGATATTCCCCCCAATGCAGCAGGTTAAAATGGGATCGAACCCGTTTGCCCGGCCTTACATGACCTTAGCTGTTGATAGGCCGTTAAACACTAATAAACAAACAAACAAAATAAATTTTAGGAAATAAAAGAAAATGGACATGCAATTTGGTAAAAAAACTATTTCAATTTTGATACATGTATGTTTTTGTATATCTGTAAATGGAGTTAACCCATTTCAGTCTGAGGATACGATAATTTTTGTTGAAAAAAAAATCTCATTATTTTGTTCATTCATTGATAAAGGTATATGTTGTTACCACTCATTTGAACCGTCTCGTTGAGACGGTTCAAATGAGTGGTAACAACATATACTTTCGAAAGGATATAAAGAAAATAGGGATATTTTTCTCTCAAAAGGTTCATACTACTAAAAGTGTATCCTGTCTGTAATGGGTTAATGGAGCAGAGAGTAGTTTCTTGTAGATACAAAATGTCCTGTTCTCGATTAGTCTCTGATACTAGGTGTATAACTACATACATGCTGACATTATATTCTATGCCTAGTATCTGGTGATGATGGGGTACAATTTGGTGTCAGTCACTCATTTATCATTGGCTGTTCTTTGTGCTACATTTGTCAATGACTAGCTCTGTGTAATAGCTTAACTGTGATCTATATAGGTTTTTACAGAGCCTCTCAGAGGACATGGATTTTTTGTATTAATTTGTTCCCTCGAAATAATAATTTGTTACCTCAATTTAACAATTTGTTCCTTCGAGTTAACGATTTATTCCCACAATATAACAATTCGTTCCCATGAATTAACAATTCGTTCCCGTGGGAACGAATTGTTATTTCGTGGGAACAAATTGTTAAATTGAGGGAACGAATTGTTAATTTGTGTGAACGAATTGTTATTTCGTGGGAACGAATTGATAAAAAAAAAAGTCTGCGTCCCCTGTGGGGCTCTGTATAATTTAGAGCAATATTGTACATGTAACTAAATTATACTGACAAAAATGTAATAGCTATGTTTGAGGCATGGCCATATTCATGGCTATAGTGGTCAATACAAAACTGGGCTTTTCGACTTTTGGTCTGTGTAGTTCCTGCATGGCCAGAATGTTTCGCAAGTGGGGGAATTGTTTTCACCCTGATTAGACCACAGGTGATAGACTCGGACCTGTGACATAAAAAAAAAATGCCCATCGAAATAAATCCCATTAACCCACCCACCTGTTGCGTACTGTATGTTACGGTTCTATAATAGACAGTATGACAACAGGTGGTGGGGTAATTGGATTTCATAGATCCGTAGTGTATAGTATGACCACGGGTGGGTAGGGTAATTGGATCTTTTTCCATGGGCACATGTCCGAGTCTTTCACCAGACATTAACTCTGATACAATGTTTCACCATCAATCCTGTTGGTGTGGTATGGACCTGGCACCAGGTCAGGTTATTCTAATTTCAGGGCTGAATATATTTTTTCTCGATGTAAATATTCCGTTCTGATTCAGCAGGTTAAAACGGGATTGAACCCGTTTGCCCGGCCTTACATGACCTTAGCTGTTGATAGGCCGTTAAACACCAATAAACAAACCAGCAAACCATCAATCCGATGTTGACATGATGTTACCGGATAAAATAATGTGATGGCACAATGCAAACAACTCATCGTTATTTCAACGAAAAACGCATTATAGATGCCGATTTGGTAGCTTAAGATGTTGCTTGATGAATAGAATACCAGTAGCCTATTTCACCAACATTGCAAAGTATACTTATCTAGCAAAGTATACTTTGAGGGAGAAATTTTAAATTTTAGGATAAATTTATTATGTTTTATTATACTGAATTTATTACATTATCACAGCCATTTTGGCTGTGATAATGTAATAAATTTGGTATAATAATTCTGCATACTTTTAATCATAAAATATATGCAGTCGTTAGTTCTATATGACATAATGCATTTCGGAGAAAATAAATGATTACTCCCTCAAAGTATACTTTGCTAGAAAAGTATACTTTGCAATGTTGGTGAAATGGGCTACTGGCAAGTGTTTGTCAATAACAAATTTATTGGGCTTTGAAATTACCTGGCCTCACCTGATAAATGTTATGTCAAAACACACCAACCTGGTATTATATTTACATAAACTACAATGGTACACAGAAAGGACTCCGGTCTGAAATGCGAACAGGCCATGTTTTGTATGTGAGTTTTATAACTGATATTACACATTGCGGATTTGCGTATATGAAGCATTTTCATGAATCATTATACCCCCGGCATGCAAAGTATGTCGAAGGGTATATTGTTTTCGTATTTCCGTCCGTTCGTTTGTCCGTCCGGGCACACATTAGGGTACTTATGTGGCTAGCCCCACAGGGTTATGGACTTGTTAAAGGATAGGGTTGGTTATAATTAGCCACCTAAAAAATCGTTTTATGTGGCTAAAAATCGTTTTATGTGGCTAATATTTAACATGTGATGAGCCACATAAGTACCCTAATGTAAGAACGTCCGTTCGTTTGTCCGTCCGTCAATCTTTAAGACTTGCATAAAGTTTTTGTGTGTCGGTTCATGCGGAGGCCAGGGGTATATGTGAATCTCTTCTCACTTGTTCTAGTTGCATATGCATTAACCCTTACAACACTGAATTAAAATTTGTCGTCTGCTGTTTATTTTTATTTTTCCGATTTTTCTCGTTAAAACCATGTTTTAACAACACTTTAGAATCATTTCCAATGGAAATAACTCTAAAGTGTTGTCAAGCCACGTTTTTATTGAGAAAATGGACAAAACATAAATCGACAGCAGACGACAATTTATGTTGCCCGCGTTCTAAGGGTTAAGAGATATTTGTCCAGAAAGCAGACTACAGGGTACATGTACACGCATATTCAAAGGTGCAAGTCAGTTCTGTATGTTTTCCGTGTTAATCTTTCACTTCTATTAATAGTCTGGCAAATTGTGATTGATCAAATTTGATTGAATATCAGTGCTTTCATTATTAGGAATTGGACTTAAATTACTCCATGAAAATGACCAAAAATTTCCGGAAATTGGTAAATTTCATTCTACACTTTCTTCTGAAACTTTGATACAAATAAAAAACAATTCCTGAAAATCAATCTTAACCCATTCCTTTCGGAATACAACTTTACGGGTATGAACTATTTTATTTTTGTTATTCCTCAATGAAAGTATATGGTTCAAATGGTGGTCGCGACATATACTTCTGAGCGCATAGAAGGAAAATATTTAGGATTTTCCGCAAACATGATGGCGTATCCTCAGCATGAAAATGGTTAATGAAAGAACTGATGGATGTTTGTTTAATCTTGTAGGGGTTTTTGCATGTTTTGATGGCTACATTTAATGCTGTACATTTTCCTTTTGCAATTTCTTACAAACTTGTTATAATGATGTCCTGGCATGGATCAGTAAAATGCCCATCTATCGTGTATACACAGTAAATATATACTATGTGTTCTATTTGGTGCAAAGTTATTTGTAGCTGTGACTGGAGAAATGGGGCTTACGGCATTTATGGCCAGTCTAGCTCCTGATCTGCTAACATACTCCAGAAACCTGATAATAATCTATATTGTTTCACTGACTAAATGTTGATCAGTGCAGATCCTGATCAGACTGCGTGCATGCGCAGGCTGATCTGGATCTACACTGGTCGCGAATGCCATAAGCCCCATTTCTCGAGTACAGCCACGTTTCTATTCAAATCATTAGTGTTGTGATTACAGATATGGCAGATCTCTGCAGATGAAACAATGAGACAATGGTAGGATTAATGTCACTTTTTCTGCCTTATAACATTTTTTGTGCTTATACATATCACATAAGACTACACAAAATTAACATTTAGATTCTCATCCAAATTTTAGGGAAAAAATGGGGCGTGTCGGGCACTTTTATTTTCAGGCAATACTAAAACGAAGTGCTGAACGTCCAGGGCTGTTGGCAACTGGTTTCACTTTATCAGCTACAGTCTTGCGATCAAGCTCCCCCGAAATAAAGTAACTATTGAGATCAACAAAATTTGAATCAGGAGGCGCTTTCACTCCCAACCAATACTTTAACACTGTAGACACGGCTGCAGAGACCTTTCGTAACTTTACGACGACAAACATTTGTATTTTGTTCTAAAAAATCTTCGGCCCGATGAGAGACACTTGCATGTGTGCTGTATTGCGTTACGTAAAGCGCTCCGGTGAAAAGCTGCGGGAGTAGTATATTGCGCGGACCGTATCATTTTCGTAAAATTTACCGGATTATTATTTTTTTTTAATAAAAAATCCACGGGTGGGCGGGGATGAGAATCTAAACATAAATATTCTACAATTTGTGCATGGTGACTCACCAGTCGACCTGCATGAATGGCAAAAATTGTGTTGGGTTAAATAAAAACATTGAAGTCAAGTGAAGGTCAAAATATTATATACACCGTCATTCAGTATTGAATGATACAGCTGTTTGCGACTTGTAGGTTTTGTCATCTATTTTATTTGTTGTCAGATTTCAAATGTTCTGTTCCCTTTACCTTTGTCTTTCATCTTAGTACATGCTTACTTATTTACTACGTAACTTATAATTGTATGGCTATGCTATGTAATCTGAAACGATATGACTCACAATAGCAAAATGTGTCTTACTGGTATTGACATTGACATTTTAACTGAAGTGCAGGTCCAGTAGCCGATTTCACCAAAATTGCAAAGTATACTGATTTTGCTAAGTACACTTTGAGGGAGAACTTTTCAATTTTAGAATAAATTTAATAATTTTTATTAAATGGCTGTGATAATGTAATAAATTCATTATAATAATTCTGCAAACTTTTAATCATCAAATATATACAGTCACTAGTTCTATATGAAATAATGCATTTCGGGAAAAATAAATGATTACTCCCGCAAAGTATACTTAGCTAGATAAGTATACTTTGCAATTATTGTGAAGTAGGCTACATATCTGCCTGTATGCAGGCACGTAGGCTTCGTCCAGTATTCCCGCGACTTTTCCAAGTTTATACCCCGATAAATTCCACAAAAAGGCCATTCATTCCTATAATATATTCTGCCTGTCCTATCAACATTTGCACAACTTCGATCTGTATTTTGTTACATATATGGGCTGTAATTGCAACCTGATCAAAACCTCAGTGTGTCATCAATAGCCAAATCTGTTCATTGTTTCAGATTGAATTAATATTTAACTTTTTATAAAATGTTATAAATATCAGAATTGTACATATTTGTATAAATATATATTATTATTTGTAAATTCACACATTGAGTCACGATTTTGAGGATGAATTGGCAATTTGTCTCTATTATATATGAGGCAAGGCCTGTGATTTTCATGAAAAATATTTACAAACTCTGATATTTTCTGTAAATGACATCGAAAGTTGACAAACATTTCGTAGCAAATGCGGAATTCTAATTTGACACTCACTTTTGGGCCAGGGATTCCGCAGCATGGACAACCCGATTTTTACATTATGTTGAATGGATTTTCTTGAAAGCAAAGAAGATTCCTCGTACAAAACTGGGATCCCTGTAGCCGATTTCACCAACATTGCAAAGTATACTTTTCTAGCAAAGTATACTTTGAGGGAGAAATTTTCAATTTTAGGATAAATTTATTAATTTTTATTATACTGAATTTATTACATTATCACAGCCAATTTGGCTGTGATAATGTAATAAATTCAGTATAATAATTCTGCATACTTTTAATCATCAAATATATGCAGTCATTAGTTCTATATGAAATAATACATTTCGGGAAAAATAAATGATTACTCCCTCAAAGTATAATTTTGATGAAATCGGCTACTGGTCTAATACTAGACCATCAATACAGGGCAAGCAATAGAGGATATGTCCACATAGGAGACATAACATGCCATTTTGTACCTTCGGACATCTGTGTAGTGAAACCTCTCTAAACCGGACATCAAGAAAACACGTGTGATCTTATTTTTAATGAGTTTCTTGGACATTTAATTTTATCTCGGGTGATAATGTCTATTCGTGATCGCATAACACACAACTATGGCTCAGAATGATCAAATGCCTGATTTACAGTGAAACCTCTCAGGGTGTCCGGTTTAGGGAGGTTTCACTGTAATTTCATTAAATACATAATTTGCAATACATGTATTTTTAAAAAATTAAGTCAAAAGTTGACAACATTTTGTCAACTTTCGACGCCGTTTACGGAAAATATTGTAAATTTTGTAAAAGTATGAAATTACGCAGATGTCCGAAGGTACCAAATCACATGGCGTGTCTCATATGTGGCTGTGTCTGGATCATAGATCAGCCTGTGCCTCCGCGTTGTCTGGGCAGGGTCTGTGCTGTTAGCTAGACCCTGTAGTAGCTTAGGTGTTGTCAGGAAAACGCTTTTACCATAATCGTACTGTGTGGCTGCAAGATCAGGATCTACTATGGTTGTAAAGGTCATAAAGTACTTTTCCCAACCTGTGACCCATTTATTGCTGTAACTGGGGCGTATCACTTTTGCGATCAGTAAAGAGCCAGACCAGCCTGCATAATCAATTATATAGCATTGGTTGATCCAATAATAGATTTTATACATTTTATTATTATCATGTATTTTTTACCGATATGCTGATAGTAATGTTTTCGAATTTCTGTCTGGTTGTCCATCCGTCATTCCGTCCTTAACTTTTGCATTCATTTTTTTTTCTGGCACCTATTATCTCGGATTGGTTTGAAACTTCATATGCTTGTTGATCGTCATCAATATTTTCATTCTATAGCCGACACTTGCAAACAATTTGCATCAGTTTGTTGCATTATTTGTCATCATGTATAAGCACAGGATATACCTGAGCCCCTGCATATGTTTTGCTCTGGGGGCCATTTCACTAAATTTTGTATGACTAAAATGTTCGTACGGTAAGTGCAAAATTAAGATAAATTTCACATTAACAATGTTTTCTTGTAAACAAGTATTGGATTCACATGTATTGAGCATAGGCTGCATATGCAGCCTATGCTCAATAAATGTAAATCCATCAATTGAAATTTCCTAAATTTGCACTTACAAACATTTTAGTCATACAAAGTTTAGTGAAACGGGCCCCTTGTTATTAACACACAACATAGCTGGCTCATTTGTTGCTTACATATTAGTCACAAGTAAATGTATACTAATTGGCACGGTATTAGTGAAAATAGCCATATTATCGCAAACATTTTCTAGGTCAATGTACCTGTAGAGGTTTGCTATAGTGTCTGACCTGTCACCTGTATAATTGATCCCACATTACTCTCTGCGGGTGTGAAAACTTAATGACCATATTCTCAAATCTCAATTGTCATTCAATGGGTTGGCCTTAACCCTTTCACCCCCAAGTAACTGGAATGGACTTTGATATGTCAAGTATCCGAAAAATCCAATCATCAAAAGATGATTTTCAGACTAGTCCATTTATGAATAGGGGGTTCTTTTGTTCTCAAGCTGTTGATAGGCCGTTAAACCCCAACAAACAAACAAACAGTTCAACGGTGCACAGAAATGTTTATGAGCCTCTTCATCTTCTTAAGAAGATGAAGAGGCTCATAAACATTTCTGTGCACCGTTGAATATGCTCCCGGTCTCAGTAGAACCGGGAGGCATATAATGTTTGGACTATCCGTCTGTGTGTCCGTCCGTGCTCTGGTTAAGATATATGCGACTTGCTACGTTATAAATGGGATTAACATTTGCGACCAGTGTAGCTGCACGATGCAGTCTGATCATTGCCTACACTAGTTGGGAAACTGGACCTGATGCCTCAGGAAGTGTACATGTACCGGTACTGGTAAAAACTCAGTAAGCACTTTGTGTGTCATGTGAGAGAAGGGAGTTATGAGGACTGTACTCGTGTTTGTTTTACATGACCTTGTTAGATCACCATTGTCAGTAGTTATCAAATTGGCCAGTGTATGAGGTTGAATATCAAAATATTTTTTGTCCGTCATTTGCTGCATGTAGCTCTTTCACGGTAAATGTATATTATACCAATCGGATAGTTCTCCTAAATTATTATGGTTTCTTAACCCTTCGAATCCGAAAGCCCACTGTAGCGTTTTATGCAAACAGTGCAGATCCAGATGCGCCGGCTCTTAACGAGTCGTCTCATCAGGATCTGCACTTTTTGAAAATATTTTTCATATTTTTGAGAACGAAGAATACCACCTTTTCAAAAATGGACTAGTCTGAAAACCATTTTCTGATGGTTGAATTGGTTGCAAACCATAACATATCAAAATCCATTACAGTTACTTAGGGGTGAAAGGGTTAATACTCTTCTTTCTTGTTTAGGAAATATATAGTCTGAACTTGTATTCAATCAATGAATACATATTAAGTTACTGGAGAAATCGTGATTATGGCCTTTACACACAGTCTCATTAGCGTTTGCATTATTTGCGATTAATTTAATAATTACACAAATCGTTATTCTAACGGTATAGGTCTTTATCCGACTACAGACATGAGCTACAACATCAGTGGACCGGCTACAAATGCAGAAAATAATACTGCTCTAGTCACACAATCAAATCTGACTGAACTTCTTAAAGACACTTTTATGAAGTACATCGTTTTGCCATAAATTTGTCCCAGTTCTGGCATTATTTCGATGGTCTAGTAACATAAGGTCGTAACTGCTATGCTTTAGCATAGCAGTTACGACCTTATGTTACTAGACCATCAAAATGTTCTCTTATTGTATCACCACTTTTTGCCGATATTGATTGTGAAAAACAAATAGTTTGGGTAAATGATGTCAAAACTGGACACAAAATTCAGAGCTCATGTGTAATTAAATTTCCGCATGAACTCTGAATTTTGTATCAAATTTCAACATCATTTACAGAAAATAGGACTGATTTTCAAAATCAGCATCGGTGAATTATGACAAGGGAGATAATTTAATAGTCGGGCATGAACACATGGACTCTTCATAGTCGCTTCATCTATAGACATTGAGCACTTGTTGTCTTGGCACTTCAATCATAAAATGTTCCATTTCACCCTTTAACATCTGCCATTGACTGACACTGATTCCTGTTTATTTCCAGACTGTTCTGTTGCTCAGAAAACGGGTATTTATTTGTGTAACAGAATCATACAATATCCAGAAGTTCAGGTTCGTCGGATAGCTCATACAGAGCCAATTTACCCGGATGCATTAGGATTGTGATCTAGTCTTGAAAGAGTTATTATCCCTTACACCCCTAAGTAACTAGAATGGATTTTGTTATGGCAATTTTGCAACCAATCCAATTGTCATAAAATGATTTTCAGACGAGTCTATTTATGAAAAGGGTGTTTTTTTGTTCTCAGAAATATGAAAAAAAGTGCAGATCACGATGAGACGGCTCGTACCAATACCACTATACAGGTCTGTAGTGTTGAAAGTGTTAACAAAACGAATGAGCATGCGAAAATGTTCAACTGACAGTAGACCGCCTACAAGGTTATCTTACAGAGGAAATTAAATATAAACAACATACACTTTCACTGCCTAATGATGCGCCATGGCCTTGATGGTGTTTGAAGGAATTGAAGGGGTCAGTGGAAAGAGGGGGCTAACTCCATGAGGGAGTTAGCCCCTGTCTTCCACTGACCCTCTCAATTGTGCAGTGTATACATGTTGTCTTTGTCAGAACCACTGCTGTTCATGTAAGCCTCTTTTGGTGCTTCAAATTCATTCTTTCATCACAGCCATATCTGTTTGCTATTAGTAACTTGTGAATTTTGTATACAACTATAGAATACTCAGACATTTAATTGTACATATGTGTTGATATTTGATTGTTTTGTAAAACAGTGTCATTGAAGTAGTGGATTTAAATAAATTGATCATGTTTATAGACACATTTATTTGATTTCCAGTTTGAGTGGGAAATATTGATGTTTTAGTTCTTTATCGGCCGGATTATAAGGTTGGAGATTTTTTTCGCTATTTTCTCTTTCTGTTTGAATGCATATGTTGTTACCACTCGTATGAACCGTTTCAACGAGACGGTTCATATGAGTGGTAACAACATATACTTTTATGGAGAAATAAACCAAATATTAAGATTTTTTCCATTATATCCAGTCATGAATGGGTTAAAACCAGGCTAAGCTGTACTCTACTACTGTATGGTGCATATTTGGGCAATCAGCTGACAAAAGGGACTTTACAGCTCTTGCGACCATCGTAGTCCCAGATCAGCTTAGCTTGCGAAATTAGGGCCTACACTGTTCAACATTCAGTCACTGAAATGGGGTGGGTGGTTGGTCGTGCGAACGCGAAGGCGTAAATTAACGGTGGGTGTTCCTCCTTATAGGAATCACGAGCTGTTGATGGGCAATTAAACATCAATCAATTAAAATGTGTCTATTCTCCAGTGTTGTTTTTGTCTACCTCAAGTTGTAGCCTAGCAAGAATATTAATCGCTCCCATTTTCCTGTATATTGGGAGACAGTTTGTCATTTTCACTAAATAAAGGGTGGGTGGCAGGTGGGTGCATGCGATGGGTAATTTAACGATCTGGGTTTCTCCTTACCAAAATCCATACACGAGACCTGGTTCAGTGGTTTGGCCTTGTTGTATGTGACAGTTGAATGGTTATACCCCTTATAATCCTATTTTAGGGGAAGGGGACAAATTGACATTGGTGTATGGGTATGGACCTGGCACCAGGTCAAGTTATTCTAATTTTATGACTGAATATATTTTTCTCGATGTAAATACATTGTATTCCATTCTGATTTTGGGAGTTTCCCCCACAATGCGGCAGGCTATATACGGGATCGAACCTGTTAAATGACCTTAGCTGTTGATAGGCTGTTAAACACCAATAAACAAACAAATAAAGTATATGATCACAGCACATTGGATACAAGAAATGTCAGTCCAAGATGCTACAGTAGAGTATATGTGCCACCGGCTGACAAAAGTAGCTTATTTTACCCACAGCATACAAAGGTTTACGTTAAAAGTTTCCGGGTACCCATGATCTCTGCAACCGCAAGTCGGATTGGCTTGATACTTCATATACTTGATCATCATCCATCTTTTCATTCTATAGCCCATCCATGCCTCTTTTATGCCCAAGGTGAAGGCCAAATAACTTGTGTATGGGATTTGACCCCGTTAACCCGGCCTAAAATGACCTTAGCTGTTGACAGCCTGTTGAACACCATTAAATACATAATACATACGTTTATATGTTTAGATTAATATTTATAGTAGCCCACTGTATTCCCACTTTATAATTAAAGTACATTTTATTTATTTTGTTTTCTACATGACATCATACTTCTATTTCTGAGGGTTTAACATGTAGCCAGGGTTATTCACGGAAGCTACATTTACGTGATGTACATTGCTATATATATCTTCTTACGTGTCATAAGTATGGCGTAACCACCATTGCAGCTGGCTCAGCGAGACGGTTCAAATGAGTGGTCACGGCAAATACTTTTGTTGAGAAATAAGAAAAATAGAAAAAAATATGATTCAAAATTTCCATACAATAATTGTACTGGATCAATGAAAAGGTACAACTTGGCCATTTATAAACCCTTCCACCCCTGAATATACCATGGTGTGTTCCATGTTAGGTTTGGATGATTCCATTATTAAAATAAACAAAACGGGGCTATTTTGAAATCTTAAAAAATAATGGCAAACACTGCAGATTCTGATGAGACGGCTCGTTACGAGCCGTCTCATCTGGATCTACACTGTTTGCAAAACTAGGGATTATGGTCGGATGATTGGTGGGGTTAAGCAGCCGAGTTGTACCTATTCATATTCACCAATTAATCTTCTGCTTTGAGTGAATGCTGTGGCGTGTGAAGTAATTGTTCTCATGGATCAGTAAATGCTGATCTTTAACGCTTTTTTTATACATTTATTATGGACAGCATTTACCATGTAAACATTTTCATTTATGAATTGTTCATGTACGAGTCCAGTGTAGGTTTCGATGCTATGTCTGTAACGGTGGAAATAAAAGATATAGATCTTTTACTGTCGGCTTTAGTTTATTTCTTCACCTGGCTTTTATGGTAGATGGGTCTGTTAACCAATCCTGTGACTGAAGAAATGGGGCTTATGTTATTTGTAACCAGTGTAGCTCCTGATCAAATAGCACACTCATGTAGTTTGATAACGATCTATACAGCTTGTTCGAAGCGTGACGGGTGTTTCATTGATGGAACAGTGAACAGTGCAGATCCTGATCAGACTGCGGATGCACAGGCTGATCTGGACCAAATACCATAAGCCCCATTTCTCCAGTCACAGTCTTGTATCTAGACATACTAGTCGCAGTTGTGAAAGCAGTTCCACTGTGCAAGCATGTGCGTATAGGCTGCGAGAGGAGAAATGGGGCTAATGGGCTAATTGTTCTTATAAGGAGGAATCCCTACCGTTAATTTACGCCGTCGTGTTTGCCCGACCAACCACCCACCAGTCCACACAGATCAAGATCTGCTTGCAGGCACCGGGGCAGGATCAACTGATCCTGAGAATAGTGCTGCAGTAGCCATTGCTTGTCGTAAAAGGCGACTAAACTGGCTTAACGATTGTGTTCATACTTTCCGGAACCCACTATACCGGATTTGGCCCTCATGTACATTTTTGGCTTTCTTGTATGTGAGAGTTGAGTCAGGCTATGCCCCATATATAAAAGTAAGATTAGCGCTAATCCTATTACTTTTAGGGGATGGGATAAATGATGCTGGTGTGGCGAGGGCCTGGCACCAGATCAGGTTGTTCTAATTTCAGGACTGAATATATATTTTGATTGTAAATATCGAGTTCTGAAGTTGGGATTTACCCCCCTTGGACAGGTGGATACGGGACACGACCCCGTTGACCCGTCTGCGTGTAGACACCCTGAGGCTTGTGCCTCTATGTCAGAAAAGCGGACGTTAAACCCTATTCACTCGCTCTGCTTGCACCCATTTGTAGCTCGATAAGGATTCATACTGTCCGTTAGACGCATGATGAATGAATGGCGAACAGTGTTGGCCCTGATCAGAGTGCAGATGCAACATATAAGCAGTCGGTCGAGACCTTGCAATATTTGCGACCGGCGCAGCTCTAGATCAGCATGTGCATCTGCAGTCCGACCAGGGGCTAGTTTACGCAGACAATCTGGAGTAATTATGCCAAATAAAATAGTTATTTAACCCCTACTACGCTGATTTAAATGTTGTCGTCTGCTGGAAATGTTTTATTTTCAATATTTCTTGACAAAAACCTGGTTTTGACAGCACATGTGCTGTCAAAACCAGTTTTTTGTTAAGATTTAAAGCAAAAATGAAAAACAGCAGACGGCAATTTCCGTCAACAGCGTAGGAAGGGTTAAACTAACATTTGTTCATCAATGCCGACTGGTCTAGTACCTAGTACATGTAGATTGTAGGATATAGTGCACTTTTACACTTTTCTTTCAATGATAATTCTTAGACCCTCTACACACAACAATTGTCGTCTGCTGTTGCTTTTATATCTTGCCTTATTTCTCAATAAAAACATGGTTCGACAGCACTTTGAAGTTCTGTCAATTTGTTTTCTTTGTTTATTGGTGTTTAATGGCGTACCAACAGCTAAGGTCATGTAAGGCCGGGCCAACAGGTTCGATCCCATTTTAACCAGCTGCATTGGGAGGAAAATCCCAAAATCATAACAAAATATTTACATCGAGAAAAATATATTCAATATTGAAATTAGAATAACCCTGACCTGGTGCCAGGTCTATACCACACCAAAGCCACTTACAAATAATCGTAATACTCGCATAAGGGGTATAACCAGATTCAACTGTCACATACAAAATGCCAGACGTATGTGAGGGTCAAACCAGGTCTCTAGTCGGAATTCCGGTAACTATGAACCCCGATCGTTAAATTACCCATCGCATGCTCCCACCTGCCACCAAAAAAAAAAAAGAAGAATAATTTATTCTAAAGTGCTGTCAAAGCATGTTTTTGATGTCAGATAAAAATGGAAAATAAACAGAAGACGAGAAAACTAAGATAGCAGTGTAAGGGTTAAACCTACCAAAGAAAAGGAAATGAACATAAGTGCAATAGAGTTTAATGTGCGAGTAGAATTTAATACAGTTGGTAGAGGTTTCATGAAGGTATGTGTCAACAGTTACAGTTTCCTTACAATATTTTTAGCCATTTTTATTAAAAAGAAAGAATATTTAGCACATGAAATACAATGTGATTGCAATAATGGTAAGTTTCAAGAATGTGGACCTGTAATTACTGGCATATACAGAGTATCCACACTGACGTACACAGAGCTCCACATAAGTTTGTATCTAAAGAGTATTATAACACCATATTTAAAATTCAACGCGTATTTTACTTTTAGAAATGTATTATTGATTTTCTTAGGAACAAATGATGAACAAATTCTTTTTTTTTTTTTCAACAAAGTAAATTTTCGACTTCATAAACAGTATTTTCACTACTCAATTTGAAAATCAATACATATTGTCACATTGCTGTACTCCCACTTTTGTCAATCAATGCGTATTCTGCGTAAAATACATATAAGTGCGTAAAATACGCCAATACGCATCTTATCTGGAGCTCTGCGTATAACAACATAGCTAGACACTGCCGGATATATGCAACTTGGAAACGGGACAATTATGTCCAGTCCAGGGGGCCGTTTCGCTAAACTTTGTACGACTAAAATGTTCGTAAGTGCCAATTTAGGATCGTCTGGAAATTTGAATTGATGGATTTATATTTATTGAGACATGATATGAGGTATGCAAATGAGGCATGATACTTTTCAGTTATTTATACTATTAATTTAATGCGTCGCCTGAAAAAATAAAATTATAGACAGATTATAAAGTATGATGGTGAATGAATGTTTATTTTGATAGAAAATGTCTCGGATGATGTCTCCGATTTACAGAACATTTTTTGCCTATTGAGTGGGCATGTACCAGAATTAACCAGTCTATTCCTTTCATTTAATTGTTCCAAAACATAGTGTTAGCTGATACAAAGAATACCATTAAAGTATATTTTGACATCAAGTTTATCCAGTTCAGCTCGTAAACGGTGATAATTCTATAACATATCTCGGAATTCCTAGCATACTGTAATAACCCTATATATTCGGACACCATTTATACTGGGAAACACATACATATATGGTTTACTACAACAAAGAATGTCCCAATATTTAGGTTGGTATGTTTGTACTGGTTTATCTCAATATCAGTGTCTTTTGGATACAATTTGTTTGGGAAAAACCCTATTTATAGGGTTTTTCCAAAACTAATTGTGTTCAAATATTTATGGTCATTACGGTATTTGCCTGATAAACATATAAAAATACAGAAACCTGGTATTCTCTACAAATACACAAACGATATCACAACTGATATCACAACTGATATCGAGTTCATGTTTATCAAGATGCTGTAGATTTCTCCACTGGTTCTGTGATCGTTATAGTCTCCAGTTTCTTGGCCTGTTCTATCACTTTACACGTCTCCAGCTTACCCTGTAAACATAGTACGAGGGAATGTAGCATTTCAGGGACCTCTTTTCATGCGATTTACACCATACACTGTTCTCTCATGTATTTGGATATTTGCATGTTATTAACAGTATGTTAGCCCATTTGGTTGATCAAGTTGATTCACAAGGATTCACTCATAAATATAAAACATCTTTTTGGACAATTTCATTAATAACTTTTTTTTTTCTTCAAATTGCTAAATGATACATAGCAGATCCTGTCGAGACAGATTATTACGAGCTGGCTCATCTGGATCTACAGTGTTTGCACATGTTGGCTTATGGCCTGTGGGGTTGAAAGGGTTAAGCAACTAGAAATTGTCGCTGGTCCACAAGCACACGTGTACCCCCATCCCTGCCTGCAGGCAACCACTACAACATAAAGGGAGACAACCAATATGTTAGTAAGGTGAGAGTTGTCATTCTTGCATGAGACACACCTTTGGGTCATGGTTTATGCAAGTATGAAATATGACAATATATTCCAAAGAGTAATCAAGTTTTGGATCGACAGGAAATCAATCTGCGAGAAAAACAACAAAGAGAGATAACTAAGAAATTATGAGGTAAGACTTGTCCAACTTACACGCAACACACCTTTGGATCTTGGTCTATGCATGTCTGTAGTTTCATGAAAATATTTCAAAGGGTATTTGAGTTATTATAGGAATGAATGGCCTTTTTGTGGAATTTATCGGGGTATAAACTTGGAAAAGTCGCGGGAATACTGGACGAAGGCCGGAAGGCCTCGTCCAGTATTCCCGCGACTTTTCCAAGTTTATATCCCCGATAAATTCCACAAAAAGGCCATTCATTCCTTATAATTCCAACATTTGAAATACATTCATCAAGAAAATGTGTTTATTTTCCGTTTTCTTAAGAATTATTTTAACTGCGCCTCACGGTTACGGAATGTAGTTCGGCGTGGGAGTTTACTGGGATATAAATTTTGGACAGAGACTTGCTACGGGCCAATCAAATGTTAGGAAATTGTGTAAATATTTTTGTACTGGAATTATACTCCAGACAAGAAATCAGTGCGCCCGAAAAAACAAAGATAGATCACTCTAAAATTGGTGATGCAACAGTTGCATTCTTGCGCGATTCACACCTTTGTGTCGTGGTATATACACGTGTGAAGTTTATGATAATATTCCAAAGGGTATTTGAGTTATGCTCCGGACAAGAAGTGGCTGCAGTGGACGTTGTTTGGTGTCAAATCCATAGTATTCCCCGACTTTCCTCTGAGGGATACAATTATGTCCAGAATACATGACAACCGGGATTGAACCCACCACCTCCAGTATTGAAGTCCAATGCTCTCCCAAGTCCATACAAGTTACAAGGAGTTAAACATGACAGCATTAATCCGTAGCCGATTTCACCAAAATTGCTAAGCATACTTATCTAGCTATTGATTGATCGAAATATAAAATTATTATTGAATTTTGGCCAATTATTAACATATAAAAATTACAGACCACAATAACAATGTTGTCCAAACAGTGTTTTTCCAGGAAATATTAAAAAGAAATAAACAACCAAGATCTAGATCGGAGGCAACCACTGGTTGCCTCCGATCTAGATCTTGGTTGTTTATTGATCTTGGTTGTTTATTTCTTTTTAAAATTACACCATTTTTAAAGTAGTTGTGTCTCAGCATTACCCAAAAACAGTTGAGATATATAAATGGATTTGTATGAATATAGTCGCAACTTTGTTTTTGGTCATAAACATGTTATTGTCAGCTAATTATTTTATTTGCATGTCAGAATTCGATGTTGTAAACAATAAGTCGAGGAATTCCATGTTAAATTTAACTTGGCTGTACCTGGAAAAACCCACTCGTGGTGATGTAATTCTTTCGCCGATCTATCAAAAAACTTGTGAGCAGTGGAGTAATTCCTTTTAGTGATTCGTGTCCACTGACTACCGGTGACATAGTCGATGACATAGTGTCTACGCTTGGCTACTAAGTGGGAGCACATCGGCGGGAAATATGAATTCTATATATAATTTTTTATTTATTTTTTTACAGGTCACCCATATATGTTCAGAAAACCGATGCAAATATACCGTTAAATGCTCTGTTACCAACTGTTTGGCTCACATTTCATCCACATCCAAGACACAGCCACTTTAGATACCAGGGGGCCGTTTCACTAAACTTTTTAGGACTAAAATGTTCGCAAGTGCAAAATTATGATAGTCTGTAAATTAACAATGTTTTCTTGTAAACAATTATTGGATTTACATTCCTATGTTCAATAAATGTAAATCCATCAATTGAAATTTACAGACGATCATAAATTTGCCATTACAAACATTTTAGTCGTACAGTCGAACCTCCCCGAACGGCCACCTCTCTACAACAGCCACCTCTCTGTAACAGCCGCTATTTTATATCCCAAATCGATGATTTCCTCTATATCTAACCCTTACACTGCTGAGCATGAACATTGTCGTTTGATGTTGATTTTGCATTCTTTCTCAATAAAAACATGTTTTTATTGAGAATTATTGAAGAAAATAAATAAACATCAGACGATAAAATTGTATTCAGCATTAACCTCCCTACAACAGCCACCTCTCTATAACAGCCAATTTTGCCTCTTCCCATGGGTGGCTGTTGTAGAGAGGTTGCACTGTACAAAGTTTAGTAAACGACCCCCCTGTAGTACGGTAGTCAAGATTAACAAGTCCATACATGTTACAAGGAGTTAAACATGACAGCATTAATCCGTAGCCGATTTCACCAAAATTGCTAAGCATACTTATCTAGCTTCAGGGAGTAATTTATTTATTTTTCCTGAGATGCATTATTTCATATAGAACTAACCACTGCATATATTTGATGATGGAAAGTATGCAGAATTGTGATAATGTAATAAATTCAGTAAAATAATTTGGTCAGAAAATATTTTATTTCATTAAATAAAAGTTAATAAATTTATCCTTAAATTGAAAAATTTTCCCTCAAAGTCTACTTAGCAAGATAAGTATACTTTGTAATTTTGGGGAAATAGGCTACAGGAACACCTACCATATTTTTGAACTCTGAGAGATCTTTCCTCATGGCGTAGGCATCCTCACCATCCGCATAGTACTTTGGTTCTATCTCGCTGATACTGCAAACAAGCCACAGAATGGGGCATGAATCCAGAGCTACAGATAAGCTGCGTATTTTCTTAAATACCCAATTAAAATTGTCAAACGTAGCGAGTATCAAAAAGCAATAACAATTTTGTGGTACCTTTATCATGCTGCAGAAAACAATAAACAGACCATAAATATAGCATATTTTTCTTATTTTCCATGAAAACACATCTTGGTATTTCATTAGAATTGTCTCCAAGGAGACAATTCTAATGACATACCAAGACATGTTTTCATTTCGTCTGTTGATGTGTAAACAGTGGTGTGATTTGATTTTACTTAATTAAAATTTTGAAATACCCAATTGCTTCAGAAATGATGTGAATCTGACTGTTCTAGCGATCTATCGCACTCGAATCCAACATTATACTAGAAACGCCAGGAACTTATGTTGTGTCATGTATCCCATATTAGACTACAATTATAACAGTAACCTTGATAACAATACCTCAGAGCTCCAGGTGCGTAATTTGGAGGTCAATTTCTTATTTCTCCATCAAAAATGGCAAGTTGTGAATGCTAAGGACTCCCAACTTGTCATTTTTGATGAAGAAATAACAAAATTTCACCCCAAGGTGGTCAAATTACGCACCTTAACTGGGGCTCTGAATATAGTCCCAGGGAATTTGAACACCCACAGGTGGTAGACTCGGACCTGTGACACACAAAACTAGATGGTCGGTAAATCCAACAAATGCACCCCGATGACGCCTGGATTGAAATTCAAAGTCCTTGACCCTGGGTATTGGTGTAGTATGCTTATTAAAGGTACATGGTTATAATAAGGGAGCCATCTTTTTTTTCGTCCATTCGTTAGATATGACATTGTTCGGGCAAATTAACAGTCATTAACCATCTCCCGACGATATAATTGACATTATTATACTTCGTATATCAAACATAAATTTCCACACTGATATCAGGGGTGATAACCGTGTTTCCTTAAAATGTTAACGGACATTACTATTTATTCTCTGTATTTATTTTTTGATGTGCAATGATCATACTTTATAATCTGTCGAAAATATTATTTTTTCAGGTGACACATTTAATTAGTATAAATAATTAAAGAAGAGGGTCATGATGGCCCTAATTCGCTCACCTGACTCCATGAACACCAGAGGAGAATGTGACATTGAGTTCATGGGTTTTAAAAAAATTGTGCTATTTTTAGATGGCGGTCATCTTGGATTAAGCGATGAATCTCATTTTACCAAATCTGAAAATGCTGCACCCATGGATCTGAACTTCCTATGAAGTTTGGCCAGCATCGGCCATGTGGTTCCTGAGAAAAAGACGTTCAAAATCTTGAATAAATGGACCTTTTGGTGGCCATCATGGATGACATAATCATCCGGTTCCGACAAATATTGCACCAGAGCAATTGCCTCATCGATACCTTCAATTTGATATATGACATGAGCATATTTGGTAAAAATTTTTTTTTGACCCCACCCATTTTTGACCCCGGGGCCACCATTTTCAAAACTTTGAAAGAGCATTGTAAATCGATCATTCCTACCAAGTTTAGTCAAAATCCGGCCAGCGGTTCATGAGAAGAAGATTTTTTAAGAATTTATGCTATTTTTAGACGGCGGCCATCTTCGATTAGCGATGACCTCCATTTTAACAAATCTCAAATGGCTTCACCCGTGGACCATAACTTTTAAGTTTGGCTACCATGGGCCAAGCGGTTCATGTGAAGAAGAATTTTGAAATCTCTAATAAAATAACGACTTTTTGACATTTCGGCGGCCATCTTGGATGAATTAACAATCTGATTTCGACAAAAAATGTACCAGAGTGATCGCCTCATTGATACCTTCGATTTGATACATAACATGACCATATTCGGTAAAAAATAAAATTTGACCGGACCACACCCATTTTTGACCCCGGGGTCACCATTTTAACAACTTTGAAAGAGCATTGTACATCGATCATTCCTACCAAGTTTTGTCGAAATCCGGCTAGCGGTTCATGAGAAGATTTTTTAAGAATCTATGCTATTTTTAGACGGCGGCCATCTTGGATTAGCGATGACCTCTATTTTAACAAATCTGAAAAGGCTTCACCCATGGACCATAACTTTTAAGTTTGGCTACCATGGGCCAAGCGGTTCATGTGAAGAAGAATTTTGAAATCTCTAATAAAAGAACGACCTTGTGACCTTTCGGCGGCCATCTTGGATGACATAAAAATGATAAAAATGCACCAGAGTGATCACCTCATTAATACCTTCAATTTGATATATGACATGACCATATTCGGTCAAAAATAAAATTTCACTCCACGGGCCACCCCCATTTTTGACCCCGGGGTACATCGATCATTCCTACCAAGTTATGTCGAAATCTGGTTCTTGTGAAGAAGATTTTTGAAGAATTTGTGCTATTTTTAGACGGCGGCCATCTTGGATTACGTAATGACGTCATTTTAACAATTTTGTAATCCCCCTACCTAAGGACCATGACCATGAAGTTTGGTGACAATAGGCCCAATGGTTACCGAGGAGAAGACGTTTGAAAATGTTCACGGACGACGGACGACGACGGACGACGACGGACACATTGCGGTAACAATAGCTCACATGAGCTTCGCTCAGGTGAGCTAAAAATACCATGCATCATTTGCATATGAAAATAGCCTGATACCACCGCGCGTCACTATCAGTAAAATAAATATTACTAAATGATTATATCTGTATAGCGGGCACTCGTAATTTTTAGGACTAGTGGAATAGTGACACAAATATACACTTATTTAATTCTTATAAAGAACATGTTGTGCCTACTGAGTGGGCACGTACCTTTAATCACAATAAATGCTGATCAATGTGTATATGATGTTTCAAGTTGATAATATCGCAAGCGGTCACAGAGATATAACAATTTGAAAAACTTTAACATAAAACTGTAACGGTCTACATAGTACAGTACAAGACCAGGTTGGTGGGGTAAAGGGATTTTTTTAATAGGCATTTTTTTGCGTGTCCTGGTCTTCCACCAATGGCATAAGCCACCTTGGCAAAATTTGGCTGTGGCTGGAGAAATGGGGTTTGGGGGTGTAGTACGCTTTAGATACAAAGCTTATCTGGAGCTCTGAATGTCACAGCAACAGATAAGGTCATATGTATCTGTAACTGGAGAAATGGGGCTTATGGGTTTTGTGACCAGTGTAGATCCAGATCAGCCTGTGCATCCGCACAGTCTGATCAGGATCTGCACTGTTCGCCATTCATATAGATCGCCATCAGGCTACAGGAGTGTGCTATTTGAGCAGGAGCTGCACTGGTCACAAATCCCATAAGTCCCATTTCTCCAGTCACAGCCACATCCGCAGTCTGATCAGGATCTGCACCGTCCGCCATTCTATCAATGAAACACCCATCATTTGAGCAGGAGCTGCACTGTCCGCCATTCTATCAATGAAACACCCATCATTTGAGCAGGAGCGGCACTGGTCATAAATCCCATAGGCCACATTTCTCCAGTCACAGCCACATATAGAGACGAGACCCAGGATTAAAGTCTCATCCTATATGCTATTGGATGGAAATACTATGGAAGTATTGAAGTTCAATGCTTCAATGTTGACTGCCAAAAGTCACACTGTTGGCACAGGTGGAAGACTCGGACCTGTGCCACAAAAATAAATGTCACATGTTTTTTGTGTGGGTGGAGGGGGGTGGGTGTTAATGGGTTTCCTCTTTTGTGTCACATTTGTTTTTTACTAATTTCCTCTTTTCTCACGACTTGCTGTTCACACCCCTGGCTATAAACCCATCCATCGCTCATGAAAGTAAATGCGGGAACCGAAAATAGTCGTCTGCTGTTGTGTCATATTTTGTCTCTTTTCTCAATAAAAACATGGTTTGTCAGCATTTTAGAATCATTTCCATTGGAAATGATTCTAAAGTGCTGTCAAACTATGTTTTTAATGAGAAAAATGGAAAATAAACAAGAGGGCCATGATGGCCCTAATTCGCTCACCTGACTCCATGAACACCAGAGGAGAATGTGACATTGAGTTCATGTGTTTTAAAAAAATTGTGCTATTTTTAGATGGCGGTCATCTTGGATTAAGCGATGACTGTCATTTTACCAAATCTGAAAATGCTTCACCCAAGGATCTTAACTTCCTATGAAGTTTGGCCAGCATCGGCCATGTGGTTCCTGAGAAAAAGACGTTCAAAATCTTGAATAAATGGACCTTTTGGTGGCCATCATGGATGACATAATCATCCGATTCCGACAAATATTGCACCAGAGCAATCGCCTCATCGATACCTTCAATTTGATATATGGCATGAGCATATTCGGTCAAAAATAAAATTTGACCCCAATTTGACCCCATGGGCCATGCCCATTTTTGACCCCGGGGTCACCATTTTCACAACTTTGAAAGAGCATTGTAAATCATTCCTACCAAGTTTAGTCGAAATCCTGCCAGCGGTTCATGAGAAGAAGATTTTTTTAAGAATTTATGCTATTTTTAGACGGCGGCCATCTTGGATTAGTGATGACCTCCATTTTAACAAATCTGAAAAGGGTTCATCCATGGACCATAACTTTTAAGTTTGGCTACCATGGGCCAAGCGGTTCATGTGAGGAAGAATTTTGAAATCTCTAATAAAAGAACCACCTTTTGACATTTCGGCGGCCATCTTGGATGACATAACAATCCGATTTCGAAAAAAAATGTACCAGAGTGATCGCCTCATTGATACCTTCGATTTGATATATAACATGACCATATTCGGTCAAAAATAAAATTTGACCCCACGGGCCACGCCCATTTTTGACCCGGGGTCACCATTTTAACAACTTTGAAAGAGCATTGTACATCGATCATTCCTGCCATTATGGATTAGCGATGACCTCCATTTTAACAAATCTGAAAAGGCTTCACCCATGGACCATAACTTTTAAGTTTGGCTACCATGGGCCAAGCGGTTCATGTGAAGAAGAATTTTGAAATCTCTAATAAAAGAACGACCTTTTGACCTTTCGGCGGCCATCTTGGATGACATAACAATCCGATTTCGACAAAAAATGCACCAGAGTGATCGCCTCATTGATACCTTCAATTTGATATATGACATGACCATATTGAGTCAAAAATAATGGCTTTTTTTTTTACCCCACGGGCCACGCCCATTTTTAATCCCGGGGTCACCATTTTAACAACTTTGAAAGAGCAATGTACATCGATCATTCCTACCAAGTTTTGTCGAAATCCGGTTGGCGGTTCTTGAGAAGATTTTTTAAGAATTTGTGCTATTTTTAGACGGTGGCCATCTTTGATTACTTAATGACATCATTTTAACAATTTTGTAATCCCCCTACCTAAGGACCATGACCATGAAGTTTGGTGACTATAGACCCAATGGTTACCGAGGAGAAGACGTTTGAAAATGTTCACGGACGACGACGGACACATTGCGGTAACAATAGCTCACATGAGCTTCGCTCAGGTGAGCTAAAAATAAACAGCAGACGAACAATTTTAATTCAGCATTGTAAGGGTTAACAACGTCCCAGCAGCAACTAAGGTCATTTAGGGACGGGACTTCCGTTCATCGGGAAAATGCTATGAAAGTATTTTGTTGGCTTCATAAGACGAGGTTTGAACCCACAACCTCCAGATTGGAAGTCGGGTGTTCTAACCCCTAGGTGCCATAACCCATCCCCAATGAGACAGGTATGAAACATAATGAATCCAAGGAAAACAAGAGTGCCGCAAGTCACAAAATACGCCCGTCGAATATGGGCCAGACAGCGAAGATGTAGAAATGTGAAACTGTCACCAAGGCAAGAAACATTAATGAGAATTTGAAAGTCTATAGCATTATTTCTTCATCTCGTTGTGCTCAACATGTGTACTAATTTAGGCAGAGATAGAAAAGTAGAGTGTAAAGTAGAAATGATAGGGAATTGGATACAATAATGTAGAAAACTGAACGGTTTCGTAGGAGTTGTGTACACAAACTCTGTACCGTATATAGAACTGCATAGAAAAATGTAGAAAAAATGGCTAAGTTAAAAAGGTGATATTTTTGTTAAAAAATATTTTTTCAACATAACAACACCAAGGTGCACATCTTCAATATGTGTAGAAGACGTGTGTATAGTTTCAGATTGATCGACGGAACGGTTTCGGAGGTAAAACATAATACATGTACGTACCGTTTTTAAAAACAGTCGTATAAAAACTATTCAGATTTACTCACGAGAACTTTAAGCGTGTTTGTATACAGGTGTAGTGCTGCCCTGTTGCTCTTTCGTACATGGAGAGACACATATCGGGCATCAAAGCATTCCGTCATCGCCCGCGACGCCTGGTCCATCAATTTCTTTGCAAGCCCCAGTCGTCGATATGATCGCTTCACAGCCTGTACGGAATTCAGAACTGGTTCACACAGAGACGAGTATCTCACAGAGCTCCAGATAAAGTGCATATTGGCGTATTTTACGCAATTATTTTAGCTGAATACGCATTGATTATCAAAAGTGGGAGTACCAAATACGCACAGCAATGTGAAAATACGCATTGACTTTCAAATTGAGTAGTGAAAATACCGTCATAAAGTTGAAAATTCACTTAATTGAGCTGCAAAAAGCAAACAGCATTTGCTTTTTGCAGCTCAAATAAGTGAATGTTTAAATTAGCTATATTTTTTATCATTTGTTCCCTATTTAGTAATGAAGAAAATCAATAACCCATTTGTAAAAGTAAAATACGCAATGATTTTGAAATCAGGGGGCATAGTACGCTTTGGACACAAAGCTTATCTGGAGCTCTGATCTCACCCATGAAGGTCAAGGTCACTCGAATGACACATGATGGTTATCCACAAATGTGAGGAAGATATTGATGAAGGTTGGTAAATATCCGATTAATACACCAGTAGATATGTAGCATTTTGATGTACGTCCAAAATAGTTGACACCTACAAATGACATCTACGCCAGAATTGTGACTACCATGTCACTTACCACTAACACGGGTGCGACAAAAAGTACCTTGGCAACCAGCAGTCCCAGACCAGTAGCCGATTTCATCAAAATTGCAAAGGATACTTATCTAGCAAAGTATACTATGAGGGAGTAATCATTTATTTTTCCCGAAATGCATTATTTCATATAGAGCATATATTGGAGGATTAATTCAGTATAATAAACATTAATAAATTTATCCCTAAATTGAAAATTCCTCCCTCAAAGTATACTTTACCATGTTGGTGAAATAGGTACTGACCGCACATTCATGCACAGGTTGAAGTAACGGACCGAGGTCTATAAATACATTAAATATGTCTAAAAGCATCAATAAATGAAGAAAAAAAATAAGCTAACATTTTTTTTTACTCCCTCCATATACTCCATCTATTGCAATAGATGGAGTTTATAGACCTCGGTCAGTTACTTCAACCTGTGCATTCATGCACTGAATGTGCCTCTTTTTTCTGGCCTTATAGTGCCCATTTCTAATCCTACACTACGGTTAGCGCAGGCACCGATCACTGCATGGTCACACACCTGGGCCCGTTTCACTAAACTTCTTACGACTAAAATGTTTGTAAGTGTAAAATGATGATAGTCTGTACATTTCACATTAACATTGTTTTCTTGTAAATAATTATTGGATTTACATTTATATGCAGCCTATGCTCAATAAATGTAAATCCATAAATTGAAGTTTACAGACGATCTTAAATTTGCACTTACGAACATTTTAGTCTTACGAAGTTTAGTGAAACGGGCCCCTGGCTCGCAAATTGCTATAACAGAAATCTGTCTTTCACTGACGAAATGGTGTCCTGTGTGAATCATGATCAGTAGCCGATTTCATCAACATTGCAAAGTATACTTATCTAGCAAAGTATACTTTGAGGGAGTAATCATTTATTTTTCCTGAAATGTATTATTTCATACACAACTTCATATTGAAAATTTCTCCCTCAAAATAAACTTTGCTAGAAAAGTATACTTTGCAATGTTGGTGAAATAGGCTACAGATCATCAGGCTGGTTTGGGTCTACACCAGCTAAGATGCAATAAATCTGACTTTGTTACATGATGACTCATATTGTATAAAATGTATTGTGCCGACTCCTTATACCATTCTGATGAGAAGGTTCAAATAAGTGGGCATACATTGTAATATATTAATCTCTGGAGAAACTATGTATGTTTGTTTGTTGGTGTTTAACGGCCTATTAACAGCATGCTGCATTGTGGGGAAAATCCCAAAATAAGAACTGAATATTTACATCGAGAACAAATATATTAAGCCCTGAAATTAGAATAACCTGACCTTGTGCCAGGTCCATACCACACACAAGTCACTTGGCCCCTTCCCCTAAAATAGGATTACGAATAATCGTAATACTCACGTAAGGGGTATAACCAGATTCAACTGTCACATACACAAGAATGCCGCCACGGAAGCGGTGTCGTGCCTGCCGAGGCATTTGACCGCAACACGATCATGGGCTTATGCGAAAGTAAGCATCACAAAGACCGTCAGAGAAGTGCATGTTTAAGATACGAAAAAGGTCAAGATTGAAGAAACTTTTTGACATAAAAAAATGGCCAAGTGTTTCTACAACCATGTGAAGGTCAAAATGGTCACGGTCATGTTAACGGTGGCATGAGTGTGTTCCAAATGCTTACATGTATCAAGTGTCCAAATATTGAAGCAATCCGTCAAGTAATATTAATGTTATACAATGATGAAGAAACTTGTACAAACTTTTTGACGCAAACATGGCTAAATGTGTCTGCAAAAATGTGAAGGTACAAGAGGTCAAGGTCATGTTAATGGGGGCATGAGTGTTCCAAATGCTCGCATGTATAAAGAGTCCAAATATTGAAGCAAACTGTCAAGTAATATTAATGTTATATCATGATGACGAAGCTTGTACAAACTATTTGACGCAAAAAAATGAAGGTGAAAAAGGTCAAGGTCATGTTAATGGCGGCATGAGAGTGTTCCAAATGCTCACATGTATCAACTGTCCAAATATTAAAGCAATCCGTCACGTAATATTAAAGTTATACCATGATGACGAAGCTTATACAAACTTTTTTACATTTTGGACGATGACGACGACGGAAAAAGCGGCGACTTCTGCTAAAGCAGGCGCGACAAAAAATTACTTTGCAGTGTATTAACACATTTCATGCTGTAGATGACAAACAATTTTTTACACGAAAAAAATACAGAGCTCCATATACATTAAGGTGCGTATTGACGTATTTTACGCAATTATTTTAGCTGAATAATTATCAAAAGTGGAAGTACAAAATACGCACAGTATTAAATGTGAAAATACGCATTAATTTTCAAATTGAGTAGCGAAAATACTATCATAAAGTTTAAACTTCACTTAGTTGAGCTGCAAAAAGCAGCTCAAATAAGTGAATGTTTAAATTTGTTATATTTTTTTTATCATTTGTACCCTATTTAGTAATGAAGAAAATCAATAATTAATTTGTAAAACTAAAATACGCAATGATTTTGAAATCAGGGGGTCTAGTACGCTTTAACACAAAGCTTCTCTGGAGCTCTGAAAAACTGATTCTTTTTCTTATTTCTCACCCAAAATATATGTTGTTACCACTCAGATGAACCGTCTGGATGAGATGGTTCATCTGAATGGTAACAACATAAACCTTTGATGAAAAATGTAGAACAATATTTAGAAATTGTTATACCCGTGTGTTTCATAGCCACACATAGAATGCACAGTTGATTTTAGCGTGTCTTCATGGTCAATTATTGTTTGTATATAATGAAACACCTTTCTAAACAATGTACAAAACAATTCAAATGCGTCCGGGTCTGAAGATTATGTAATTATCGGACGCATTTGAATTGTTTTGTACATTGTTTAGAAAGGTGTTTCATGTATATACAAACAATAATTGACCATGCAAGACACGCTAGACTCACCTGTGACAGAATGGGTTAAATAGAGGATCTTACAAGAGAGATGATTCAATGATTTCATAAGAAACAATGCTATGTTAAATATCATATTAAATCATCACTCATGTAAGACTTTACTTATTGAATAAGCACATCATCATAATATGAAGCTGTATTGATTACCGTAACATGTTTTCTGTAGCGGGTTCATTTGCACATTTATTACACTAGTTTATTATAGGAATGAATGGCCTTTTTGTGGAATTTATCGGGGTATAAACTTGGAAAAGTCGCGGGAATACTGGGCGAAGGCCGGAAGGCCTCGTCCAGTATTCCCACGACTTTTCCAAGTTTATATCCCTGATAAATTCAACAAAAAGGCCATTCATTCCTTATAATTTCAGCATTTGAAATAAATTCATCAAGAAAATGTGTTTATTTTCCATTTTCTTAAGAAGTATTTTAACTGCGCCCGACGGTTACAGAAAGTAGTTCGGCATGGGAGTTTACGGGGATATAAATTTTGGACCGAGACTTGCTACGGGCCAATCAAATGTTAAGGAATTGTGTAAATATTTTTGTGCTGGAATTATTACACTGTGTTATTAAACTGTGAACGTCAATTTTATGCAATGAATTCACTAGTATTTTATAAACATGAAGTTGAAAGGTGCATGCCCACTCAGTAGGCGCAAAATGTTCTATATAGGAATTATATAAGTGTATAACTTTGTCACTATTCCACCAGTTCTAAAAATTACGAGGGCCCGCTATACAGATATAATAATTTAGTAATATTTATTTCACTGATAGTGACTTGCGGGTGGTATCAGGGCTATTTTCATATGCAAATGAGGCATGATATTTTTTACTTATTGATACTAATTAAATGTGTCACCTAAAAAATAATACACATTGTTAAATAAATAGTAATGTCCGTTAACATTTTAAATAAAACACGCTTATCGCCCCTGTAGCGTATTTCATCAACATTGCAAAGTATACTTTAGTAGCAAAGTATACTTTGAGGGAGAAATTTTCATTTTTTTTTTAAATTTATTAATTTTTATTATACTGAATTTATTACATTATCACAGCCATTTAATGGCTGTGATAATGTAATAAATTCAGTATAATAATTCTGCATACTTTTAATCATGAAATATATGCATTTGTTAGTTCTATAATAAATAATGCATTTCAGGAAAAATAAATCATTACTCCCTCAAAGTATACTTTGCTAGTAAAGTATACTTTGCAATGTTGATGAAATAGGCCCCAGATATCAGTGTCGAAATTTACGTCTGATAGAAAATGTATAATGATGCCAATCAATATGTGGGTTAATGGTGAAGGACTGTTTATTTTGCCAAAAAATGTCTCAGATGATGTCTATGAGATCAATTGTGTGCCTTCTGAGCATGTACATTTACATTTACTTTACATTTACTTTACATTTGGTCTGTTTACAATGTATGCAGATATCCCATGGTAGTTTGAATTTGCACTGGGCAAGTTGAAAAGCAGGCGTTAGAATGCGGGAAACGAAAATAGTTGTCTTCTGTTGTTTTACATCTTCACATCTTTCTCAATAAATATATGATTTTGACAGCACTTTAGAATTATTTCCACGTGTTAAATCATGCCTTTGTTGAGCAAAATTGTAGTAAATAAACAAAAACTAGAAATGGACGCTTGTCGACAAGCGCATGTGTATCCCCCTCCCCAGATACACAAGTAGTTTGAAAAAAGGGTGATCGAGTTATGCTCCGGAGACAAAATCGGTGACGGACAAAGGGAGATAACTAAACAATTAGTGATGCAAGAGTTGTCATTCTTGCACGACACACTTTTAGGATCTATGCATGTGTGAAGCTACTGGAGCGCAGAATTATTTGTTAATAGTCCTATATTTATGTACATATATCTGCACAGGTGCACATAATGCCACAATATTTTCAACATAGTTGACGGAAATGTAATATAGAATGTAAATAAAAAAAATAATGCTCGCTACTGGAGCCGAGATTTTTTTTTAATAGTCCTATATTTATCTACATATATCTGCACAGGTCCACATACTGCCACAATATTGTCAACACAGTTTAGGTAAATGTAATAATTTAGCTGTATAAATTACCTGTAATAAGTTAGTGGTCAGTTAAAAAATTTAAAATTTTGAATGTAAAAGAAAAAATTAAAAAAAAATTGAAAAAAAAAGTTGAAAAATAAAAAATAATAATGCTTGCTACTGGAGCTCAGAATTTTTTTATAATAGTCCTATATTTATCTACATATATCTGCACAGGTCCACATAATGCCACAATATTTTCAACACAGTTTACGGAAATGTAATATACAATTTTTTTCAAAAAATATAATGCTCGCTACTGGAGCCCAGAATTTTTGTTAATAGTCCTATATTTATCTACATATATCTGCACAGGTCCACATACTGCCACAATATTGTCAACACAGTTTACGGAAATGTAATAATGTACCTGTATAAATTACCTGTAATAAGTTAGTGGTCAGTTAAAAAATTGAAAAAGAATGTAAAAAAAAAAATGGAAAAAAAAATTAAATTAAAAAAAAGAAAAAGAATAATGCTCCCTACTGGAGCCCAGAATGTTTTTTAATAAGTCCTATATTTCTATCACATATCATATATACACAGGTCCACATATTCCCACAATATTTTCAACACAGTTTACGGAAATGTACGTGTAAGTTGTCAGTGGTCAGTTGCACATGCTAGCACATGCACAGGTGAATAGTCTGTATATAGCACTTACCACCTTATGCTACTAGACAAAAATTGAAAAATAATTTGAAAAAAAAAAATGAAAAAAAAAAAATGGAAAAAAAAAGTTTAAAAATAATAATGCTTGCTACTGGAGCACAGATTTTTTTTTCAATAGTCCTATATTTATCTACATATATCTGCACAGGTCCACATAATGCCACAATATTTTCAACACAGTTTACGGAAATGTAATATAATCATTTACCTGTATAAATTACCTGTAAGTGGTCAGTGGTCAGTTGCACATGCTAGCACATGCACAGGTGAATAGTCTGTATATAGCACTTACGACCTTATGCTACTAGACAAAAATTGAAAAATAATTTGACAAAAAAAAAATGAAAAAAAAATAAAAAAAAAATGAAAAAAGTTCAAAAATAATAATGCTTGCTATTGGAGACTAGATTTTTTTTTAATAGTCCTATATTTATCTACATATATCTGCACAAGTCCACATATAATGCCACAATATTTTCAACACAGTACCCAATGTAGTAATTTACCTGTATAAATTAACTGGTCAACAGTGGTCAAGCACTGGACATCTGCACATGCTAGCCCATGCTAGCACATGGTTCTCCCAGTTTCTATTGTTCTCTCTACAGGTAAGGTGTACAGAGCACACAAGAAAAGGTGTACAGAGCAGACGAGAAAACAGGTCTTCATGCATTATTGTCCAGTTTGTAGAGTGCGCAAAACAAAAAAGGGAGATAACTCAAAAATTAGAGAAACTCCGGCAAACTTCTTAATGTGGGAAAAAGTTCAAAGTTGTCAAGGTCATACAGGGCAGCATGTAATCCTTCAAGGGATATAGAAGTTATAACAGAATTTCGAAACTTCTTAATGTGCCGGACACACAGTCCAAATACTATATGCCTCCGGCTCTACTGAGACCGGGGATAAAAAGAAACAGCTGACGACAAAATATAATTCAGCATTGTAAGGGTTATGATTAGCCTACTTCATCAACATTGAAAAGTATACTTTTCTAGCAAAGTATACTTTGAGGGAGAAATCATTTATTAATCCCAAAATGCATTATATCATATAGAACTAACGACTGCATATATTTGATGATTAAAAGTATGCAGAATTATTATACTGAATTTATTACATTATCATTGGCTGTGATAATGTAATAAATTCAGTATAATAACAAGAAATGAGGCAAAGCCACGAAGGCCAGGTTTTTTCCAAGCATAGACACTTGGATAATATAATTATACCCACTTTTTGTAGACTAGATGGCCGTGGCCTGCATGTCGTGCCTTGGGGCGAGGCATGGACACTAACAAAATAGATATAGTAGATGGAAAAACTTTAACGAAAAAAAAACTTTAACCGGACACACGGACGTACAGACGTACGGACGGACATATGCCAAAATGCCGACGATATCACGCTTTCCGCAAGCGGGTGCGACAATGATGATAAACACCCATGTGAAGTATCAAGGTAACGGGTGAAGCAGTTGCAGAGATATAGTACACGAAAAAACTTTAACAAAAAAATTCAAAGTAATTTGACCTTGACATTGGCCACAGGGGCCGCACGGTTGGGGGTTAGAATGAAAATATGGATGATGATAAACACCCATGTGAAGTTTCAAGGTAATGGGCGAAGCAGTTGCAGAGATATAGTATAACAAAAAACTTTTAACCAAAAAAACATTAACCAGACGTACGTTAAAAAGTTAACGTTGAAAATGGCTAAGTCAATTACGTAGAAATAATAGGTGAAGGTAAAAAAAATGGTCACATGTTGGATAGTTGTATGTGGTAGGCACCCCTTGGTTATGAAGCTGTGAAAGTTTGGTGGTCCTAGGTGGTACAGTACCAAAGAAATGGACTTAAACACGAAAACTTAACATTGTAAACGCGAAAACTTAACATTGAAAATGGCTAAGTCGACTGCGCAGAAAAAATGGGTCAAGTTAAAAACAAAGTAACATGTTGGATAGTGATATGTGGTGGGCACCCCTTGATTATGAAGCTGTGAAAGTTTGGTGGTCCTAGGTGGTACAGTAACAAAGAAATGGACTCAAACACGAAAACTTAACATTGATTGTGGACGCCGCCCGCCGTCCGCCCGCCCGGCTTTCGCCAATCCAATAGCCTGGATTTTTTTTCAAAAAACCTGGCTAAAAATTAATAATTTTATCCTAAAATTGAAAATTTCTCCCTCAAAGTATACTTTGCTAGAAAAGTATACTTTGCAATGTTGGTGAAATAGGCTACAGGTAACAATGTCATTTTGTCTGTGAATCTCCTGCCGTGCCACGTTTATTACCAGGGATGTGATGTGTCCATGTGGAACCGAATCTTCCGGATCCTCTTCCCTGGAATAGAGAAATTATTCTTAACCTTCAGACTAGAATGCAATACAGTTATTCCTCATATGTGATAGACAATCAAGTTTGGTGAATATCCACCAAGGAAAACTCAATCTAGCTTATCACATTTACAAGGAAACAGTATCGGGAAAAATAACTAGAAAATGTGTTCATAGAACACGGATGCCCCACATATCGCTTTGATAGTAAACAAGGCAAAATCCAAAAGGGGGAAATAATCCATGGTTGAGTGTCATTGCAACAAGGCAAAATTGCCAAATTCTAAATCGAAAAGGGGGAGATAATCCATGACACGGGGTCGAATAAAAAGTTGAAATAAATTTTCGCATTTACTCATCATAAGGAAGCTACATACCAAGTTTCAGGTCTGTAGCTATTACGGTTTTACCGTTTAGAAATTTTATGATTTACAATGCAAAATTGCCAATTTCTAAGTAAAAAAGGAGGAGATAATCCATGACCTGGGGGTCGAATCTAAATAAACTTTGCACACCTACTCTTCATAAGGAAGCTACATACCACATTTCAGGTCTGTAGCTATTACGGTTTAAACAATTTATGAGTTGCATGGCAAAATTGCCAAACCCAAAGTCGAAACGGGGGAGATAATCCATTACAGGGGGGTCGAAACAAACTCAAAATAAACTGTCTGCACCTGCTCTTCATAAAGAAGCTACATACCAAGTTTCAGGTCTGTAGCTGCACGGTTTAAAAGTTTTGTGAGTTGCAAGGCAAACTTGCCAAATTCTTAAGTCGAAAAGGGGGAGATAATCCATGACCCGGGGGGATCGAAATCAAAGATCGAAATAAACTTAATAAACTACACATAATAAGGAAGCTACATACAAAGATTCAGGTCTGTCGCTAGTACGGTTTAAAAGTTTTATGAGTTACAAGGTTGGTGACAGACAGACGGACAAGGGTAACACTAAATCCAGGTGCATGATCACGTGGTTACAACAGCAACAACTAGATTGGTCAGTAAGCGAGGCTTACGGAATACCCCCCGCGTGGGCCCAGGTACCCCTAAATATTTAAAATAATTTCCAAGTGTGTGGGCTTGTGACCTTGACTCTGGGCTGAGCGGAGGCGGCACGAACGTAAATTTGTCACAGGGTGGTAGAGGCCCATTGGAGCAATGCGTGTGTGAAATGTGAAGCAGATTCGAGCAAGGAAATAGAAGTTATAACCAATTTCTCTGATGTTAAGTTTTGTATGTGACCTTGTCCTCGATATCAGCAGGGATTTGTCACAGCACGGTAGTAGAGCCTTAGAGGAATGCATGCATGAAATATTAAGAATTTTCGATGAAAGAAATAGAAGTTATAACATATTTCTCTAATGTTAAGTTTTATAAAGAGACTCAGTATGTGTGACCTTGACCTTGGGATCAGCGGGGGTTGGACGGTCGTAGATATGTCACAGCATGATAGTACAACCTTAGAGGAATGCACAAGTGAAATATTAAGAATTTTCAATGAAGGAAATAGAAGTTATAACTTATTTCTCTGATGTTAAGTTTTGTAAAGAGACCAAGTATTTGAGCTTGACCTTTGGATCAGGGGGGGCGGGGGGGGGTGTTGGACGGTCGTGGATTTGGCACAGCATGGTAGTAGAGCCTTACAGGAATGCATGTGTGAAATATTAAGCATTTTAGATGAAGGAAATAGAAGAGACTATGTATTTGACTTTGACCTTGGGATCAGCGGGGGTTGGACGGTCGTGTATTTGGCACAGCATGGTAGTATAGCCTTACAGGAATGCATGTGTGAAATATTAAGCATTTTAGATGAAGGAAATAGAAGTTATAACAATATTTCTCTGATGTTAAGTTTACGGACACACGGCAAGACGGACGGACGGACGGACGGACGGATGGCAACCTGACTCCAGTATACCCCCCACAACTCATTGCGGGGGGCATAAATAGCCTGATACCACCGTGATTCACAATCAGTAAAATAAATATTACTAAATGATTATATCTGCATAGCATCTGCATTTTTAGAACTGGTAAAATAATGCCACAATTACACACTTATTTAATTCATATAAAGAACATTTTGTGCCTACTGAGTGGGCATGTACCTTTTAAGGTTCTGTCCACCCCTACATACATGTATATATGCACGTCCATATGTCAGTGGTCATTTGTGTCGAAAAAATTGTAACAGTTTCTCCATCATACACGTACCATAACTTCAATATTACTGGATAGATTACTTTAAAGATGCACTCCCACATCCCAAGTTGTAATATACATTAATACAGGGAGACATATTTTTTGTTGATTCTTTAGAAATTACATTTTTCGGGCAAATAAATATTCATTTACCACTAAAAAGGTACATGTACATGCCCACTAAGTAGGCACAAAATGTTAAAACATTAATTCACCATTACCCCACGTATTGATTGGCAGTATTATACATTTTATATCAGATGTAACTTTCCACACTGATATCAGGGACGATAACCGTGTTTCCTTAAAATGTTAACGAACATTACTATTTATACTCTGTATTTATTTTTTGATGTGCAACTATCATACTGTATAATCTGTCGAAAATATTATTTCTTCAGGTGACGCATTTAACCCTTTGAACCCGAAATCCCGCTATATCGGTTTATGCAAAAAGTGCAGATCCAGATGAGCCGGCTCGTAACGAGCCGTCTCATCAGGATCTGCACTTTTTGAAAGTAATTTTAATATTTTAATATTTTCGCGCGTCACTATCAGTATAAAAATAAATATTACTAAATGATTATACTTGTATAGAACTAGTGGAATAGTGACACAATTATACACTTATCTAATTCCTATAAAGAACATTGTGTGCCTACTGAGTGGGCATGTACCTTTAATTGGCATTATTATACTTTTATATCAAATGTGAATTGCCACCCTTGATAACAATGGCAATAACCATGTTTTTACCATTGAATACAGTTACTGTAAGCTTTTTTGCAGCAAGCTACTTACCACACCGCTTGGGGGCAACCCAAGGCTCCAGATAAGCTTTGCGTCTAAAGTGTACTATACCCCGATTTCAAAATCATTGCATATTTTACTTTTACAAATGGATTATTGATTTTCTTCATTACTAAATAGGGAACAAATGATAAAAAAATATAACCAATTTAAACATTCACTTATTTTAGCTGCAATGCTTTTTGCAGCTCAACTAAGTGAAATTTCAACTTCATGACAGCATTTTCACCACTCAATTTGAAAATCAATGGGTATATTCACATTGCTGTGCGTATTTTGTACTCCCACTTTTAATAATCAATGCGTATTCAGCTAAAATAATTGCGTAAAATATGTCAGTACGCACCTTATCTGGAGCTCTGCAACCACTACATGTATACTCACATCTTTGCCAGAACATAGCCCACAATCTTCCCAGTTTCATCTTCTGCGACATAGGAGAGCTGAAATAATGTGTTGATGAAATGTGGCTAGTCATCATGGTCATGTAGCCGATTTCATCAAAATTGCAAAGTATACTTATCTAGCAAAGTGTACTTTGCGGGAGTAATCATTTATCCGAAATGCATTATTTCATATAGAGCCAACGACTGCATATATTTGATGATTAAAGGTATGCAGAATTATTATACTGAATTTATTACATTATCACAACCAAAATGTATATACCGGTAGTTTGTTAGAAGCAAGACTGACGTTTAAAATTTGACAATGACTGAATGGCAAACATTGTAGACTCCGATCAGGCTGCATAGTAATCAAGGTGCATGATCACGTGGTTACAACAACAACAACGTCGCCCACTCCAAAGCAACTATTATTTGATATTTTCCTTAATATGCAACGGATTTTGATGAAATATGACGCAGCAAACGCGTCTTCATGAGATACATTTGGTGGTCCAGGGAGTTTGGCACAGATGTATGTCGTTTTTATGTCGGAGACACGGAAATCGATTCTTCGCAGAAACGACAGAAGTTTGGGCGAAAATACAGAGACCACCAAATGCAGATTAACAAGACGAGTTTGATGCGCCATATTTCATCAAAATCCGTTACGCAATAACGACAATATAAAAGAATACGTACTTTCAATCGGAAGGGCTTCTGGAAGGTTCAGTACTTGTTGTTGTTGTTATTGTTTATGTTAGTAACACGTGATCATACACCTTGGAAATGCAGGCTGATATGGGAAAACACTGGTTGCAAATGTCATAAGCGCCAGTGTCTGCCGCTGCCCACTTTTCACTAATCCACCCAGCCAAAAAGAGGATCACGTGTTTCCGAACAGTGTGACATGTTTTTTAGATGTGTTTACAGTAGATTTCCTTTAATATCTTTCTAATGGAATGACATATTTTTATGAAATATACCATTACCGCAGCAAATGCGGTTCACGTTGCCTTTTATTTTATAGGCGGCTTTAATCTTATAATTCTGTCATTTTGATGAAGAATCTGTTACCGCAAATGTAACGGGCATACTTAAACAAAGCTAATCCTCTCGCTGGCAGCCTTAATAAAAATTAAAATCAAATCCTCAGTGACCTTGACCTTGCGCAGTCGGATGTGAATCGTATGCAAAAAAAAAGCAGCATCCCTAGACACACATTGTGGCCAAATATTATCAAAATCATTGAAGTGGTTGATGAGATATTGAAAAAAGAAAAACAACTTTGGGTCATATGCCAAACAAAGCACCATCCGTAGACACACATTGTGGCCAAATATTATCAAAATCGGTGAAGTGGTTGATGAGTTATTGAAAAAAGAAGAACAACTTTAACATTTTTGCCTTACAAACAAGGTGAACATAAGTGCTCAGTGACCTTAACCTTGGGCAGTCGGACGTGTGTCGTATGCCAAACAAAGCACCATCCTTAGACACATATTGTGGCCAAATATTATCAAAATCGGTGAAGTGGTTGATGAGTTATTGAAAAAATAAAAACAACTTTAACATTTTTACCTTACAAACAAGGTGAATATAAGTCCTCAGTGACCTTGACCTTGGGCATTCGGAGGTGGGTCATATGCCAAACAAAGCACCATCCGTAGACACACATTGTGGCCAAATATTATCAAAATCGATGAAGTGGTTGATGAGTTATTGAACAAGAGGCCCAAATGGGCCTGTATCGCTCACCTAAAAGCCTCCATAGTGGTCATCTTGATTTCACAAAGACTCTTCACTTACAACTTCAAATGTTCCACAGAATTTGTTGGTACCTTCTGATCTAACATATATTGCGAATGTGCATGTGATTTACTGCTATACCTTCGATTTGATATATAAAATGACCATATTCGGTCAAAAATAAAATTTGACCCCTATTTGACCCCTCGGGTCATGACCATTTTTGACCCAGAGGCCACCATATGAACAAATCTGAATCAGCATTAACTATCCATCATTCATACAAAGTTTCGTCGAAATCGGCCTGGCGGTTTGTGAGAAGATTTTTTTGACAATTTGACCTACTTTTCAACGGCGGACATCTTGGATTTGGTGATGACCTCCATTTTAACAAAAAATGGACAGGCTTCACCCACAGACCATTACAGTTAAGTTTGGCCAATATCGGCCAAGCAGTTCACAAGAAGAATATGTTTGAAATCTTTAGTAAAAGAACAACTTTTTTACCTTTCGGTGGCCATCTTGGATGACAAAATCATCTGATTTAGACAAAAAATAAAAAAATGCTCCAGAGTGATAGACTAGTCGATACCTTCGATTTGATATATTATATAACCATATTCGGGCAAAAATATAATTTGACCCCTAGTTGACCCCTCGGGCCACGCCCATTTTTGACCCAGGGGCCACCATATGAACAAATCTGAAACAGCGTTAACTATCAATCATTGACACCAAGTTTCGTCGAAATCGGCCTGGAGGTTTGTGAGAAGAAGATTTTTTGACAATTTGACCTACTTTTCAACGGCGGACATCTTGAAATTGGTGATGACCTCCATTTTAACAAAAATGGACAGGCTTCACCCACAGACCATTACAGTTAAGTTTCGCCAATATCGGCCAAGCAGTTCACAAGAAGAATACGTTTGAAATCTTTAGTAAATGAACAACTTTTTTTTTTACCTTTCGGTGGCCATCTTGGATGACAAAATCATCTGATTTAGACAAAAAATGGTCCAGAGTGATCAACTAGTCGATACCTTCGATTTGATATATTATATGACCATATTCGGGCAAAAATATAATTTGACCCCTAGTTGACCCCTCGGGCCACGCCCATTTTTGACCCAGGGGCCACCATATGAACAAATCTGAAACAGCGCTAACTATCGATCATTCATACCCAGTATCGTCGAAATCGGCCTGGCGGTTCGTGAGAAGAAGATTTTTTAAGAATTTGACCTACTTCTCAACGGCGGCCATCTTGGATTTGATGATGACCTCCATTTTAACAAAAATGAACAGGCTTCAACCACAGACCATTACAGTTAAGTTTGGCCAATATCGGCCAAGCAGTTTACAAGAAGGAGACGTTTGAAATCTTTAGTAAAAGAATGACCATTTGAACTATCGGTGGCCATCTTGGATGACGTAATCATATGATTCAGACAAAAAATGTTCCAGAGTGATTGTCTCGTCGATACCTTCGATTTGATATTACATGACTATATTCGGAATTAAAAAATAAAATTTGACCCCTACTTGACCCCTCGGGCGACGCCCATTTTTGACCCACGGGCCACCATATGAACAAATCTGAAACAGCGCTAACTATCGATCATTCATACCAAGTATCGTCGAAATCGGCTCTGGCGGGTTCGTGAGAAGAAGATTTTTTAAGAATTTGACCTACTTTTCCATGGCGGCCATCTTGGATTGTCGATGACCTCCATTTTAACAATCTGAAATGGCCTCACCCATATATCATCCCTGTGAAGTTTGACCAATATCGGCTCAGCAGTTCGGGAGAAGAAGATGATTGAAAATGTTCACGGACGGACAGACGATGGACGCCGGACGACGGACACTTTGCCATAACAATAGCTCACATGAGCTTTGCTCAGGTGAGCTAAAAAAGAAGAACATTAAAATTTTTGCCTTTCAAACAAGGTGAACATAAGTGCGCAGTGACCTTGACCTTGGGCAGTCGGACGTGTGTCGTATGCCAAACAAAGCACCATCCTTAGACACACATTGTGGTCAAATATTATCAAAATCAGTGAAGCGGTACACGAGTTATTGCAAAATTAAAGGTGTTACTAACGTACGTACATGGACTAACACAATATTCCCTCTTGCCTATCGGCGAGGGGATAACTAGAGCTTTTGAAAGTAAGAAATAAATGGTACTTGATTCTTTGTGAAAGTTGTAAGTTATTGTAAATAGCTTTCAGAGCACCCATAAAACAAATATGCCATCGTATTTTGTGTGCTACATATCATTAAAATCTGTCTGTTTGTTAGGAAGATTTTAAAGAAAAGCTACTGTAAAAATGACGTCACAGATTACATCACGCCGGAAAATCGGGTTCGGAAACCACGTGATCCCACACCTAGAGAAATTGAAATAAATAATCTAATTGAAAACTTATATATTCTGACATGTCATTTACATACCTAGTCACATCAAACAGCACAACATTTTAAATAAATGAAGGAAATTCTACATGTGACAAAGAATATAACATTTGTAAACAGTGTAGATCATTTTGTAAACAATAGAGACGTAGATCATCAGGATCTACATTGTTTGCCATTTGATCAGTAAAAAACAGGTTACTCATCAAGCAAACATAGATTATTATATATATATGGGGCCATATGAGTAGTGCAGGGCTCCAGATAAGGAATTAGTAATTGAGTATTGTCACTCCATCATTTCTGAAGCAATTGGGTATTGGTTAAATTGGTTAAATTGGTTAAAATAAAATCACACTACTGTTTACACATCAGCAGACAGCAATTACTGAATAGTTTGCTTCGAATTGAAAACATGTCTTGGCATTTCATTAGAATTGTCTCCTTGGAGACAATTCTAATGAAATACCAAAATTTGTTTTCATGGAAAAGAAGAAAAATATGAAAACTCGTTGGAAGGAATAGGACATTTTCAAAATAAACATTTGTTGGAAATTTTGCAGATTTATGTTTTGCAAAACTTTCATCAAATGTTCATTCTGAATTTGCCCCTACACTGTACTTCTTTACCGCTTATAGTCTGTTTCACGAAAGCTGCCCAAATTTTACGGCTATATAAACAATTCAAAAAGAAGATTTCTTTTGATAATATTAAATTAAAGGAAAAATTAAGAATGAGCCTTCTTTTTATTTCGTGAAATTTGGTCAAATATTGATTTTATTGCGAAAACAAAATTTCCCCATGTTAAATCCCCATAGACATCTTCACGCAGTGAAGATGTCTATGGGGATTTAACATGGGGAAATTGTTTTGAATTTTAGAAATACTGGACCGATTTTTAAAATTTAACTTTTGTTTTCAGGTTTCGGAGTCAATTTCCAAAATTTTTCGTTTTTCAACTCCTCCCACACTTCCTTAGCACTTTTTCCCCCATGTTAAATTCCCATAGACAAATCAATTTTTCGTAATAAAATCAATATTTGACCGAATTTCACGAAATAAAAAGAAGGCTCATTCTTAACTTAAATTTTCCTTTAATTTAATATTATCGAAAATAATATTGTTTTTGAATTGTCTATATAGCCGTAAAATTTGGGCAGCTTTCGTGAAACAGACTATAGTCATTCTGTTTCATACCTGTGGCCAAGAAAGTCCATGGTAGAAATAATATTTCATCTGGTAGTTTTCAGGCAAACACAGCAGATTGCAGTGCTGCATATTCATCAAGTCTTCTGGCTACACATTGATAGAATGGTTTGCACAGTGTGGGTTGACATGGTACTTGTACTGTAGGAGCCAAAAGTTAATCCAAACTGCAACTGGATCTATTATATATAGAAGCGACCAGACACGCTTTGATCGACCATCATTCAATTAAACTTGGTATTTTATGTTTTGGATCATGATTTTTGTTTTTATCACCACATGATTATTAACTCTTTCACCCCTAATAAGTAACTGTAATGGATTTTGATATGTCAATTTTGCAACCAATCCAACTGTCACAAAATGATTTTCAGACTAGTCCATTTATGAATGTTTTTGTGTTTTTGTTCTTATAAATATGAAAATTACTTGCAAAAAGTTCAGATCCTGGATCTACACTTTTTGCCAATACCACTATACAGGCCTGTGGTGTTGAAAGGGTCAACACAATTACTGTGTTGAAATTGACCGAGACAATTCAATCAGAGCTCCAGATAAGGTGCGTATTTGCGTAAATACCCAATTAAAATTGCCAAAAAACCCAATTGAAATCAGAAGTAGTGAGTATCAAAAAGCAATGAAAAATTTGTGGTATCTTTATCATGTTACAGAAAACAATAAATAGACCACAAATATAGCATATTTTCTTATTTTTCCATAAAAACACATCTTGGTATTTCATTAGAATGTCTTAGATGTGTTTCATTTAGAAGCAAACTATTCAATGAGTGCGGTCTGCTGATGTGTAAACAGTTGTGTGATTCTATTTTACACAATTAAAATTTTGAAATACCCAATTGCTTCAGAAATGATGGAGTGACTACTCAATTACTAATTCCTTATCTGGAGCCCGGAATTCATTATTGTATGCAGTGATATTGTGAGAAATTATACTGAATTATTTTGTAGAGATTCTGAAATACAGCACAAGGACATGCACTAACTTACAAGTACCAGACTACAGTAAATTACTTCAACCTCACAACAATAACTAATTGTATATCCTTCAAGAGGCATTTGACTGTAACATGGTCATGTGCATGTGCTAAATTAAGCACCACAAAAACCATCGGTGCATGCTTAAAGTGCATGCTTAAAACACGAAAAAGTTTTTGACATAAAAAAATGACTAAGTGTTTCCAGAACCATGTGAAGGTCAAAATATCAAGGTCATGCTAATGGCGGCATGAGTGTGTTCCAAATGCTTACATGTATCAAGTGTCCATATATTGAAGAAATCGATCAAGTAATATTAATTTTATACGATGATTAAGAAACTTGTACAAACTTTTTATCGCAAAAAATGGCTAAGTGTTTCCGCAAAAATGTGAAGGTAGAAAAGGTCGAGGTCATGTTAATGGCGGCATGAGTGTGTTCCAAATGCTTACATGTACATGTATCAAGTTCCCAAACATTGAAGCTATCCATCAAGTAACAACTAACATTAAAGGTATATGTCCAATCAGTAGGCACTAACTGTTCTTTATATCAGAGACATTTTCTTGCAAAATAAACATTCATTCACCTGACGTCACTTCCGTCGATTGAAATATTTTTTAAACAAGATGGCCACCGTCACGTCACACCTTGTAAATTATTAGAGGTCCGAAGTCCAACTGGATAGCAATCATTATCACTTTTCACATCGGGTTTTCGTTCATCGCATAAAGTGCCTATGTTAGCAATTGGAATTTAGTTGTTTGAAGCATGCAAAAATGATTAAATTATATAGCGAAATGGGTCAGATTTCCCCCTGCGCTCCTCGACAGGGGAGATAATTATAACCTGCAGGTGCGCAAAATTGACGAAGTGCGATTTCCAGAATAATCTAGAAATAAATGGGTTGTCTGTTCTTTCTTTCTTCTTTCTTTTACAATAATGGCAAGCAATCAAATTGATTATTTGGCCATGTGTAGGGTGTTAGAAAAGTGAAAGTATGCCAAGTCGCCCAAGCTACTCAATCCACACAGGTGGACAAGGCAGTGAATAAAAACTGGTGCAGCCCTAAAAACTTATCCCTACTAAAACCTATGAAAGTGTGCACGATATAGTGATGAAAAGAATGTTAGTACGGTTAAAAGAAGAGCCTCAAGTTGCCTAAGGGAGTGTCAATGTAGCCAGTGCTGACTTAAACCCAAGGATTGTGTCTAAACTGACTGAAAAATGAAAACTTTTGGTACCGGTAATCAACTGTGGTGAGTGGTTTTTCGAAAGCCAGGTGATGACTGTATCGTGTATGCCTTGTTTGCGGTGTCAAGTAGTGGGAAGGGGATACAGCAACATGGTTGTTCACCATCTTGTAGAAGATGGTGAGACGACAAGCTTGTCAGGGATGCCCACTTTAATTGTGACATAATGTTAGTCACTGTTTTCGCATAGTTGCCTGTTACAAATCTAGCCGCCCTAAATCTGCACATCTTCTATTTTCGGCACTATACTCCAGGGTTGGTCTAACAAGGGATGTGTATGCTGCCTGTTTTGTTTCTGGACGAGCAAGCGGGATGTTCCTTTTTAGGAATCCAAGAGTCTGGCTAGCTTGTTTGTTATTTTGTTTACGTGTGGGGAACATGATCAGTCATGCGATATTTCTACTCCTAAATATGTTGCTCAACTCACTGTTTTTAAAGGCTGGTTGTGAAGAGTGTATTTGGTTTGCAGAACCTTACGTGACCGAGTTACGTGCATGATATGGCACTTGTCAATGTTAAAAGACATCCTCCATCTCTTCTCCCATTCCGATAGACTATTTAGGTCATCCTGTAGTTGTGCAGCATCTGTTAGTGAAGTGACTTCTTTATACACATGTAATACACAGTCGTCTGCAAAGAGTCTAACCTTGGATGTAACAGATACTGGCAAGTCGTTAATGTAGAGAAGAAACAGAAGAGGTCCAAAAACAGATCCCTGCGGGGACACCCGATTCCAATGAAGCTTTGCTGGAAGAAGCACTATCCACAACCACTTGTTGGGATCTGTTGCTCAGAAATGCCTTGATCCAAAGTGTGAAGCCATGTATAGGAGTCTACCATGATCAACATCAAACGCCTTGCTGAAATCCATGATGGCAACATCAACCTGACCTCCCTGCATGGATTGCACAAGATCTTGAATGAAGCAAACCAATTGTGTCTCACACGATTGCCGAGCACGGAAGCCATGTTGGTTGTCAACTAGGATTTGATGGTTATCAAGGTGGTCAAGGACATTGTTACAGACAATGTGTTCAAGGAGCTTACAGGCAATACACGTGAGAGTTACGGGCCTGTAGTTGCTTGCTTTGAATTTTTCCCCCTTCTTAAAGATGGGTGTGACGTTTGCTTGATTCCAGTCAGATGGGACAATTCCAGGATTTATAGACTTATTAAATAAATTATAATGCAGTAAATACTGGGGAAATTTCGTTGGCACATTCTTTAAAGGTACATACCCACACACTAGGTTATAATATAGTGAGACAGATACCTTTGTATATTCTGTACGTATGACATTTTCTGGCAAAGTAAACATTCATTCACCGTTACCTCACGTACTGACTGGCATTATTATACATTTTATATGAATCAAAAAATTTCACACTGATATCAGGGGCGATAACCGTGTTTCCTTAAAAAGTTAACGGACATTACTATTTATTCTCTGTATTTATTTCTTGATGTGCAATGATCGTACTTTATAATCTGTCGAAAATATTCTTTTTTTCAGGTGACGCATTTCATTAGTATAAATAAGTAAAACATATCATATCATTTCATATGAAAATAGCCTGATACCACCTCGCGTCACTATCACTAAAATAAATATTACTAAATGATTATATATGTCTTGGGGGCACTTGTAATTTTTAGCACTGGTGGAATAGTGACACAATTATACACTTATTTAATTCCTATAAAGAACATTTTGTGCTTACTGAATGGGCATGTACCTTTAAGGACGCGTGGTTTTATCGAGTCTGGTCCTGCTGCCTTATGGGGATTTAAATTCAGCAACAATTTCCTAACCCCATTCTCTGTTACAGTTGTGGGAGACATGTCTGGGTACGTGCTTTGACCAAGGTCGGGAATATCACCGTCATCTCTTCTTGTGAAGACAGATGAAAATTGCCGGATTAGGATCTCAGCCTTATCCTTGGGGTCTGACTCGAGTATCCCACCTTCCCTCAAGGGGGCTACTCCAAATGAGTCATTCTTTAAGCTTTCAACAAACCCCCAGAATTTCTTGGTTGTGCCGTGCGTATGCTCAGTTGGGTCGTAAATAATATTATTCATATAATCCCAGTAAGATTGCCTTGATTTCTTCTGGATTAGTGCCTTGATTTTTTTTAACTTTTGAGAAGATAGCATTATTTTTAATCATTTTCATTTTTGCCTAAAGTCTTTTTCTCTTTTTCATCAATTGTTTAATTTCTCTATTAAGCCATGGGAGGTGTTGCTTACCACTGACTAGTTTAGTGGGAATATGCTTAGTAACGAGCTCATTTAGGTTGGAGGTGAAGCTGTCCCAGAGCGCCTGGACACCGATCCTATCCAGGTTGGTCAACATGTTTACACCAAAGGATGCAATGCCAGATTTTATTTCATTCCAGTTGGCCTTATCAAATAAGTATATTTTCCTTTTTTCTTTCAAATTGATTCGTGCCGAGGAGGTAATATCTAAGAAGGGAATACAATGATCACTAAATCCATGTATCACTTTTATGTTTTCCACTAATGAGGGTTATTTACAAACATGAGATCCAGACAATTGCTGGAGGTGTCAGTAGTCCTGGTAGGTTCGTGTACAAACTGGGATAGACTGAAAGAGTCTGCAAAGTCTAACAGTTTGTTACCTGAATGTTACCTGAATCTTTGGGTCATATTTTAAGCATACTGCTTATCTGACCCCTCTGGTTATTCTTCTTAGAATAGATGACATTTGAGTGTGCTAATATTATGGCTTGAATTTATTCTCATTCCAAATACAATTGTTTAGCAGAGATTTGAAAATGTTCACTGAATTAGCTGATACAGTTTCCTCGGATAGCTTATTCCATAAGTTGACTGATCTTTGAGAGAAGGTATTGTGCCGTATATTGAGTCTACTCTTCATTTTAGCAAATTTTAAGTGGTGCCCTCTTAAACATCCCACCTTCAAAGTAAACATCTCGTCCCATTTGAGGTCATCATAATTATGAACTGCCTTGAAAATTTGCAACATATCATAACGCTCACGTCTGTATTCCAGGGAAGGGAGTCCAATGTCCTTAAGTCTATCCTCATAAGTTAAGTGTGACAGTCCGGGTATAAGTCTAGTAGCTCTCCTTTGTATATCTTCTATTCTTTTTATGTCTTTTTTCATATAAGGTGACCAAACACCACATCCATATTCTAAGCAGGGTCTTACTATTGATTTGTATAACGTAATAAACATATTTTTATCAAAATATTCAAATGTTCTGTGAATAAATCCAAGATTTCTCTGGGCTTTGTTCACTATATTTGATATTTGTTCTTGAAAGCTCAAATTTTCATCAAATGTTACTCCCAGGTCGTTTTCTGACGTTTAACTGGATCAATATATGTATGATTACCTGTCAAGTCCACCATAGTGTATCTATAATTCTCATTAGTTTTACCAATATGCATAAATTTGCACTTAGATGCATTAAACGACAATTTCCATTTCTCACTCCAGTCGCAAAGTCTGTCTAAATCTTCTTGCAATCATATACACTCTTCTTCTGTTTTCACACAGGAATATACTTTACTGTCGTCAGCAAATATTTTTACTATCCCTAAGACTACATCGGGCAAGTCATTTATGAAACATAAGAATAATACTGGACCAAGCACACTGCCTTGTGGCACTCTACTAACTACGTCAGACGAAGATGAAGTTTTTGCTCCAACACGCACACAACGACTTCTATTTTTTAGAAAACTTTTAATCCATTCTAATAAAGAGCCATGTATACCCATATTGTTCAGTTTTATCAATAGACGCTCATGTGGCACGCTGTCGAAAGCTTTACTAAAATCTAAGTAAATTACATCAATTGGATCTCCACTGTCTATTATCTTGGTCCATTCATCCATAATCTCCGGTAACTGAATAACACATCATGACATGACCTGCCTGGTCGAAACCCATATTGATTATCTGAAAGTAAGTGTTGTTCCAGTAAATATTTCATAACTTTATTTCTGATCAATGACTCGCAAAGTCTGCACACAGTTTCCACTCGCCCAGCTGAGCAAGAACAAATAAAAAGTACTTGCCCAGGTCAAAAAGTTACTCGCCTGGGCAGTTTTTAAAAAAAAATAAAATGCTATTTGTAATGTTGCATCTTATTTAAAAAACAAACTTGTACATATTACCAAAACGGATAAGATATATTCACTATTATTGTTATTTATATTTTAATTATTAAATGAACATAAACGTCAGTCAGTGTCCGAGTCAGCAGACCCTTTTGGTCTTGGCCCATGCAGCTTATGCCCCTTCAAATGTCTGTTGTTTTAGGCCAGCCACAGATTAATTGCTGGCATTGGCTTGAATGCATCGAGTGGCTGACCCTTTGTCCCAATTCGCATCAGTCAAGACAAGCTGCTTTGTCCCAGACTTGTCCTCAGTACAGATTTGATATTGTTCATCTGGCTGAAACTACGTTCACATGCTGCTGTTGAGGGGCTTATGCAGAACATTATGTCTACTAATGGCAATATATGTTTCATGTTTTCGGGAGAACTCTTCAGCAGATTCCCATACATCTGGATGGGGTTAATTTCTGTGGCCTGGTTGACATACATCTTCAAATCCAGCCATTCCTACGGAGCATTTTCAATTTCTTCACATGACAGTAGTGGCTGGTAGAGTTTCACCAGTTTCTCTATCTTATCATCACCATAGTTTCTCAATTTGTCAATTTCAGATGGCCACAATTTGTAGTCGAACACTCTGAATAGTCCATGTGACTTATCATCCCCAAGAAAATGGACTGCAAACCTTGCGTGTAGATATTTGTCTGTGTTGTCAACTAGTGACTTCATGTCTTCTTGCAGTAGTTCTTCCGTGTGTGATTCACCTGTTTCTGTTGTTTGGTTTGTTTTACTTCTTCCCTTTCTCTGCTGTGGCTGGCTCAATTTCACTCCCTTGAACTCATTGCATTCACTGTCATAATCTGTCTAAAATGCTTTCAAGTTCTTTCCCGGCCTTTCTTTCAATTTCAGTATTTTCTGTGATCCAGTTTCAATTGTGCGACAAACTTCAGAAACAAGACTGTCTTCAAGTTGGAAGATTTGTGACACTACACTCAGTGCAGATAGAAAGTCCAGCATGAAATGTAGAAAAGTTACAAATGTCAATGTCTTCATCTCTTTCAGCAGACCAGTAGCTCTGGCAGATGCCTCATCTTTACCACTGGCAATGTCTTCCAAGTGGACAATGGTTACTTCCCAGTTCACCTTCAGTGGTTCAAGCGCCCTTAATTGACTTGATAACCAACGTATTTGCTGTAAACCGCCAAAACTCTTTATCTAACTGTTCTGCTATCTCCTTCAGATGTCTTCTCCTTTTTGGTGAGTAGAAATACAGCTTGAAAACACCTTTAACAATTTCTTCAAATCTACTGAGATAACACACTTCCTTTTCACATCTAATATTGCAAGCTCCAGGTTGTGGACTACACAATGCACAACTGCAATATGCTCGGATGTGACCCCTTCATCGAATTTCTCCTCTATTGTATCTAGTATCTGTTTCACTGCCCCAGACTTTCTCCCCATATTTACCGCTGTGCCATCTGTGTTAATGCAAACACATTTCTCAGCAAGACTATCTACTCCCACTCCAATGCGTTCAAGACCAGCAAAGATTCCTTCCTTCACACCACGGGCAATGCCTGACTTTAAGGCAACAAGTTCCGCCAACTTTGTTACTGGCCTACCATCAACTAAATATCTTACAAACACTGACTCCTGTTCAATTATGGCCTTGTCAGTTGAACCATCTGACAGTATGCTGATGAATCTGGCATTATCGATTTCTATTTTGGTTGAATCCAATATTTCTTCTGCAATTGTGTTGATGAATTCTCTACAAGCAACATTGTTCAAATAGTTTTCTCCTATTTTCAAACCATTAACTTCCTGCAAATGACACAGTTTAGGAAATTTTGTGAAGGCATCCCCTTTCAAGGCAATAAAATATGCTGTGTTGAACAGGATTTTGTATTTGTCAATGTTTTTTTCTTCTAGTTTCCGCATGCACTTCAAATATTCGGTCTCTTCCGGTTTATTCAGGGCAATATCTTTATGTTTATGAACACATGTTTTGTGTAATGTACTTCTTTCATGCCACTTTAGTGTTTCTTTCTTAAATTTCTCAGCGACTCCTTTGACAAGGCTACTTTTCTTATTATACCCACTTTTTTGTGTAAAAAAAAACGGGTATATTGTTTTCGTCACGGGTGTCCGTCCGTCCGTCCGTCCGTCCGTCCGTCACGTTTCTTGGTAACTCGTAAAAACTTTTTCACCTTCAAAAATCACCTTACGCGCCTGATATTTGGTATGTAGCTTCGTTATCATGTGCAGTGCGCAAAGTGAATTTGGATTTTTGATCCGACCCTCCATCATGGATTATCTCCCCCATTTCGGACTCAGAATTTCCCATTTTTTCCTCGTAACTCGAAAAACTTTTTCACCTTCATACCTACGCGCCTGATATTTGGTATGTAGCTTCGTTATCATGTGCAGATGCGCAAAGTGAATTTGGATTTTTGATCCGACCCTCCATCATGGATTATCTCCCCTTTCGGACTCAGAATTTCCCATTTTTTCCTCGTAACTCGAAAAAAAAAACTTTTTCACCTTCATACCTACGCGCCTGTTATATTTGGTATGTAGCTTCGTTTTATCATGTGCAGATGCGCAAAGTGAATTTGGATTTTTGATCCGACCCTCCATCATGGATTATCTCCCCCTTTCGGACTCAGAATTTCCCATTTTTTTTTCCTCGTAACTCGAAAAACTTTTTCACCTTCATACCTACGCGCCTGATATTTGCTATGTAGCTTCGTTATCATGTGCAGATGCGCAAAGTGAATTCGGATTTTTCATCCGACCCTCCATCATGGATTATCTCCCCCTTTCGGACTCAGAATTTCCCATTTTTTTCCTTGTAACTCGAAAAACTTTTTCACCTTCATACCTACGCGCCTCATATTTGCTATGTAGCTTCGTTATCATGTGCAGATGCGCAAAGTGAATTCGGATTTTTCATCCGACCCTCCATCATGGATTATCTCCCCCTTTCGGACTCAGAATTTCCACTTTTTTCCTTGTAACTCGAAAAACTTTTTCACCTTCATACCTATGCGCCTGATATTTAGTATGTACCTTCGTTATGTGCAGATGCGCAAAGTGAATTCCCATTTTTGATCCGACCCTCCATCATCGATTACCTCCCCCTTTCCGACTCAGAATTTCCCATTTTTTCCTTGTAACTCGAAAAACTTTTTCACCTTCATACCTACGCGCCTCATATTTGCTATGTAGCTTCGTTATCATGTGCACATGCGCAAAGTGAATTCGGATTTTTTATCCGACCCTCCATCATGGATTACTTCCCCCTTTCGGACTAAGCATTTGGGGAAAGTGGGTATATTGCGATGGCGCGCCATCGACTTTTTCTAGTCTTATAGTTGTGGATATTTGCGACATGTATCACAGTACAATTCTCAATTTTCAAATTTAACCCAGGGGTAAATTGTTAGCCATTCATCTTTCACAGTTCTTTCTCTTTTAGTTTTGTCATATACTGCAGCATATGTATCTCTCGGCCTTTTGTGTGTTTTGTTTTCATCGTCATTTAGTTGATTGGGTGAACTTGAAGTAGGTCTTTTTCCAAAAAATGTTCGGATGTCCATATTTTTTTATACTGTAGTTCTAGAATAATAAAGGAAAAATGAAGACACATATCCCGATAAAAAATATTGCATGCTGTTGCTTCGTAGAGGATGGGGGAGTGGGGGGTCGCCGCCCCTCCCCTACCCTCACATTACAACATCATCTTCATTTCATTTCTTCATAATATTTGTAAATATGCAGTGACAGATTCATTACAGACTGATTTCATGCATGCTAATTTGTAAACGTCTGTGTTTTAGCTGATCATAGAAGAAATTAAATAAATATTATTTATCGGGAGATAAACTTCGTCAAGTGTTTTCTTCAACAGCGTTTAGTTTAGCAGTCGAATTTGCTGAGAGGCCTGCACGCTTCTTATTTTCTATAAGCGTTGAGTGACATAGATTTTGTTTTATTTATAGTGGCTATGTTTGCATGCGCTGCGCGCTGCATTAATTACTAACTTCAATGGTTTCGGACCCGGCGCTGGTCAACCGTTTTGTCCCAAGCCGTTATGTTCATCTGAAATGCGTTATACCTAGTGGTGCAACGATATACCGGTATATTGCGATATGTCATCCTGACGATACGTATCGTGGTACGGTTTTCGCGTATCGCGATATTTACACCATATTCTCGGTCGCCATCTTGTGTTAAAATAATTGTGTAAAATTATTCAAAATCATTCAAAACATAATTTTTAATATGACAGAAGTCAATATTTGTAATAAACACGCCACAATTAGATGACTAAAACATGTAGTGAGTAATCTCGGACGTCCAACACATCTGGAAGTTTTACAGCAAATTCTGTGTGTAAAGTTTGTAAACCGTACTGTTACCTGGGTTCATTTCCCACCCAGTGACCTAAATCTCGCTAATTGCAGGTCTGTCGAACTGTTTACAATACCATTTGTTTTACGACTCCCGATTATTTGACCAAATTTTCATCACATCATTATGTGAATCACTAAAATCATGCCTACCCGCTGTGACAATAAAAGTCACGGGTCGATAGTTTCAATAATCCCCTAGCCAAACATTGCTTCTGGCTACTATAATTGTCAGTTCAAAACATGTGTTATTCTCGTGGTGAAGTTATTTATACAGTACAGCCAATCGTTGGTAAGTAAAGGCAGCCCTTAGTGGCATGATTGACAGGTTACTGTTGCGAAAGACGTCGGCAATAGATCTATCAGCGATTGATCATGAACGAGGTAGAGTTAACTCCCTCCGAATACTCTCAACCAGACAAACACATGTTTTAACGGGCGCCGGATGCGAGTCGTTTCTGGGTCGGGCTAGTTTGTTTGTTTATTGGTGTTTAACGGCCTATCAACAGCTAAGGTCATGTAAGGCCGGGCAAATGGGTTGGATCTCGTTTTAACCTGCTGCATTGGGGGGAAAATTCCAAAATCAGAACTGAATATTTACATCGAGAAACAATATATTCAGCCCTGAAATTAGAATAACCTGACCTGGTGACAGGTCCATACCACACCAAGTCACTTGACCCCTTCCCCTAAAATACTCTCAACCAGCCAAACAAACACATGCAAACACGTGTTTTAACAGACACCGGATGCGAGTCGTTTCTGGGTCGGGCTAGTAAAAATTATAAGCTGGGTCGCCCGGTGGCGAACAAATTTCGTAGTTGTCTACACACATTTTTGTCAGCTTATGACACTTTGTGGGATACCATTTCCGAAATAAAAATAGCATACAATCGTTAGCTACGATTGTGAGTATACCCACTGAAAGCGCCACCTGACGAACCGAGTCGTGTTTTACACAGCGGATGCTTCCGCCCATGATTGCAACTTTCTTTTTTGCTGAAAAGTGTGAAAGAATTAAATACGAAATCGATATATTCTAATGCAATCCTTTTATGCCGAAAACAAGTATTGTTTATTACATTACTAATTGTTTATATTTCAACGAAATATGACTAACTCTATTGTCAGAAAACATGAAAAAGTCTGTAAATATCACGGACAATTTCGGCGATTTCGTACCTACGTAGTTTCGTCCTTTTGCAACTTTTTCCAATCGATGTTAACGTAACCCGATTTTTATGATAATTCAGTTTGGTATTAAGTAAATATACAGAATGTATGCACATCCAAGTTCATAAACGATATTTATGTACACAGTTAAAGAGGTTCAAATGGGTGATTTTCAAATAATTCTACAATCTACTATACTACATTTGCTTCCCAGCACCCCCCCCCCGCCCCAATGTGTCTTTTTATTTCTCAATGAAAGTATACGTTGTTAACACTCGCTTAAACCGTCTCGACGAGGTGGCTCAGCATGTTGATGCCTCTACCCCTCTAATAGATATGCATGCTTTTGAAAACATAGAGTTAATGTATACAGTTACGCGATAACTATAAGTAAGAGAAAAAATGAGGGAAAATATGATTTTGATCACTTTTCCCTAATTTCCTCTAGTCCAGAAATAATCATTAATGTCAACCGTTTCTGGGCAAAGTCCTGACCCACACAGTGTTTTGATCATATGTGTTCTAATGACAATAATAAACAATAAAGACTGTTTGTTTTTATTATTATTTGTTCATACATGGTATAATATCGCAATACGTATTGCAATATGGGTTTGTTGTATCGCAATATATCGCAATACGGGTTTGACCGTATCGTTGCACCTCTAGCGATAACCCAACTGTCTACAAGACTATATATGTGGCCGCATATGATAATACACACACTAGTCTATACTCGCAGTCATATGATTTGTTAGCCTGGCCGCGTACAGCCGACAAATAATCTGTGAATTAAATTTTCCCCATATGGACCATGTTCAAAATAGCTAGCGATTCTGCCCGTAACCGTGTACATAGACACTGCTTGAATATTACTTCCGGCAAACTGACGTAAACTGTAAACAACAAATGGTCGCTGAATTAATACCATTTGTTGGCCATTATCAATGGAATTAATTGGCAATTTCTTCAGAGAAAGAAAATCCTGACCAAATTTTTCACTTGCCAAACTGGGCGAGTGCCTGTAGAAAGTACTCGACCGCCACAAAAAGCACTCGCCATGGCGAGTGAAATTTCAACCCCCGAGGTCTATAATTGGATGGTTCATTTTTATGTCCTTTCTTAAATATGGGTGTCACTATGGCTTTCCTCCAGTCATCAGGAATAATTCCTTCACTTAAAGATTTTTTTAATATAATATAAAAGGATAGAATAGAACATCTTTATTTTCACATTCTGATTGTCGGACATCGTACATTTCGCGCACCTGCAGGTTATAATTATCTCCCCTGTCGGGGAGCGCAGGGGGAAATCTAACCCGTTTTCCTTTATAATTAAATCATTTTTGAACGCTTCAAACAAATAAATTCCAAGCGCTAAATCAAATTTAAATGCAGATTTAGTGTTAAATGGTCATTAAAAAATATTCTTATCACAATTTAGTAGTTTCGTAGTTCTAAATGTGAAATATTCTGGCATAAAAATGATGTATTTTAGAGCAAAATGTATCTTTTTACCCCCATACATATCGGGTCACGTGACTAGTGATACGTCACGCCGACTTCCAGAATAGTACTTTTGGGTGAATGTGTCGCGTCTTTTTGGTGCTTTCTTCAGAATGGGATGCACTGTTATGTCCAGAAATCTAGTCTGTTAAGTCGTGGTCCGTTATGTCCATGGTCCGTTATGTTCAGGTACACTTTTTACAGAGTTAACATTTAGCAACACCGATATTTACCGACTACTCTTCCTGGCGAAAACAGGAAAACAGGATGTGCGGTATTTTTGTTTCATTAAAATAATAAATCGTTATGATATCTCGACAGCATGATAGACTATTATGGTTTCTAAACTAATTTAGATTAGTATGTAAGCCATACCGTAGCACATCGTATGTTCATATTGGAATCGATGCTGTTTTTAACGCAAAAATGTGGCTCCTGTCACAAAACTGTTCTTGTTGTTGTTGTATGTCTGTAATTCAGGCGCTTATTTTTCGCCCCAATTTCTACAAGTCACAACGACTGGAGAGCACGCTAACACAGAGTCAGCAGGGCCGCCGCGGCCTGTTTTTAATGTGGCGGAGAAAACCCACAGCGAGCTTGCACGGAAAAACCCGTCCGGACATAGCTCAGAACAAGTACATAGACATTGGTCCAGCTGATCGGGCATCGAATATCCACAACACTTTACAGACAGGCTGTCCACCAACAGGATGGGGCACCGAATCAGTATCGTTGCTGTAAAGTAGTGGGGACATGTTTATTCACCGGAACTGGTAAATGTAACAAGTTTAATTTGGTATATGATATGTATGTCTACGACGGGTGTAACTAATATAAATATTCATTTGACGTTAGCAAACATTTACATTTCTTGTCACGGGTAAAATGGAGCATAGACTCCACGGAACCCACGGAAGCGTTCATAATTTCTAAACTGTGCTATCTATATTGACAAAGTACATATCAATTTGAAAGTTATTCTATATGCTTTAATTTAGTATATTGATCTTAACGTTTAACCGACGAAAAGTTAACAACAAAAAAAGTTTCACTTTTACCAAAATTAACAGTGCCGGATTCGGATAAACCAAACAATACGTACAATCCTCTGAACCGTTATAAATCCTAGTAATTTAAATAATATATAATCAATCAAATGCCCAATAATAAAACAAACAAAAGGTAATTATCTATAGTTAAACATGATTTATAAATTATAAAGATCGACCAATTAGGAATTACAATTAACAAATATTGACCCACTAATGAGCGTTCAGTCAGCCGCTACAGGCTTAATATTACTGTATCGTAAAATTCTATAACTCGGACCAGGTCTCATTTTTATGTGTTGCATTTCTGAATTACATAGTATCTGGTGACATATTGAAGTGTAGACCAATGTAGCCTCAAATTAGCCCAAATATAATATACTGTCTGATCAGGATATACACAGTCAGTAAATCGCCCAACATTCTTCTAAAGTATATAGAGTTTATTCAACTGCCATTTTGAAATACTGGATTTATTTCAAGAGACATCTGGAAATCCGATGCGGAGCATGAGTTTCTTTGTCGGATTTACAGATGTCAAGCACGAGTTTCTTTGTCGGATTTACAGATGTCAAGGGAAATAAATTTCTTTATTTCAAAATGGTAGTGGAATACATTTAAACTGTATGGTACACGCTCTTCGAAAAATGAGAAATCTCCGCTTAGACCAGCATATAACGTCAAAATTGACACATTTTGAAGTTAGCGTATGAATTGTTTATTCACCGGAAATGGCGTCTATTACGTCTCGCGAACGTCTAGGAAGAAATATTTCCAAGGGAATAAATCCCTCCAGAATCACGGTAAATTACTGGGTAGCATGTAATATAGATCCTTATAAATCATGGACGTAATGGTTCCTTCTGAAACTATACGTCAGTAAGATTGTGAACAGGTATTTCACGATCATAATGAGTACATGTGACTGGGGCTGTGACTGGGGAATTGGGCTTATTAAAGTGTTGACATAGAACTAGAACTGAACCGGCATATACGAGCAGTCTGATCAGGGTCTGCAGTGGTCGCCATTCATTCAGTGAATCACCCGTCTTTCTTCTAAAGATAAGTATAGATCCTTTTCAGACTGCACGAGTGCGCTAGATGATCACCAGCTCATGCGTTTGACTGGTCATAAAACCGATAAGCCATATTTAAAATCAGTCATAGCCACATATAGACACAGTGAATATTGATTAATGTTACATAAACAATTGAGAACAATATAGACCCTAAACAGAGTTAACTGGATTTATTTGTATTGTGACAAGTGTACACACAGACCGGTAGCACAGTCTGATAATGTTACGCAGTTCTTGGGATTACGTTTGCGGTATATATTCATGCGTATTTTCGTATCAAATTGTGTGACTGTGCTAGCTGATCAAGTGCTACAGCAGTTCATACGCAAATTTTGTTGTGAGAAAATGGGGTTTATTGTTATCGCAATCAGTGTAGCCCCAAACCAGTCCGTACTTCACCAGAACTCATGCACTTTGTAACTGTGAAAAACGGTACTTTTTTAACCGCTTATATTCATACTATATAATACATGTAATACAAGGCAATGATATCAAAATAAAGCTATTGTCATATACTTGAAGGCACGTAGCTATGCGCCGCTTCATGTTGAAGTCCGTATAATAATATTGTAGTGCGAGCTACGTGAGGGAGTAGGCTAGAGGTGTCGGGTGGCATGCTCCCCCGAGATTGTTTTTCATCCGGTATTGAATATCCCGCGTTCTATTGTACTTTAGTAATACATTATATGAAGAAATACATTGTATTTTGTTGCCAGTTTTATTATATTTTACATTATTTCTGTCTGCTGAAACTGATTGTCTGTAATGTTTTGGTCCGGCACTACACCCACTTGGACTAGGAAAGCCCTTTAACCGTGTATTATATGACAGTCGCGTTTATAACAGTGAGGATTCCCTCCCCCGGGTTTTCAGGCCTAGTCTCGTACCTCTTTAACATGTTTGCATGAACGGTCTTCGCCTTGCCTCCCATCTCAACCATATACATGTAGTCCCATTGATCAACTGCCTATGTTATGGGTATGGTCCCTTCCACCTCAGGAGCAGTTTGTTGTTGTCTGTCGGTAGTAGAACTGGTACCTGATCTTCCACTGCAAACTGCTTACTACAGATCTTACGGTTGTAGTACTTCGAGTACTTTTTTGACGCATTCTTTAATTTCACAAGTTTGCCCAAGACGTTCGCGCAGGTCAAGGACGTACTTATACGTAGTTTTGACGTGGTCCTCTATGTCCTGCTCGGACCACAGATCCCCAATAATATGCTCATGGGTCCCCGATCGGTCCTCCGTACAGTATTTCGAACGGTTAGAAAGCCAAGCCATTTGAGGTACTTCACGGTGCGTTACTATATTTGTCCCAATCTTTGAGACGTTCGCTAGACATTCTACAGAGCATTTGCTTTAACGTACCGTTGAACTGTTCCACGAGACCGTTACACTGTGGGTGGCCCATGTCACGGTTTCGTGGTTAATTGTCTCATTAATAACAATCTACTTACTTCCTCCATGACTGCCGAGGTAAATTGAGTACCGCGGTCTGTGAGCATCTCCTGAGGGATACCCAATCTATTAAACATGTCTAGGAGAACTTCTGCGACTCGTTCGGCCTCGGTACTGGGTAATTGTAACGCTTCTGGGTATCTAGTTGCGTAGCCAACTAACGTACGTATGTAACAATTCTTCCGATCGGTAGCTGTAAAGATTGGCCCTCGCAATCGCAAGCACAGGCATACGGCGTGTTTCGGCTTTCATCGGTATAACTCTATATATATGTACAAGGCTTCTAACTTTGATCGGACACGACCTCGTATCGTAACAAATTCCGCGATTTTATTAACGCTAATGTGAATATTTTGGCAGAAAGTGCACATGTTCATTTGAGAGTTATTGTTTCTTGCTAAAATAGCATAGTTAAAACATAATTATGCAAATAATATCGAATTACAGCTGCTTTTCCTAGATCGGACACAGCCTCGTATCATAACAAACTGTGCTTAAAGCTCTAACGTCAATAGTGTAGTGGCAAGTTCATATGCTCATTTGAGAATGATCGTTATCCTGCAGAAATACATAGAATGTATAGAAAATTACATTTTTAAACATGTTATTTTGATATGATACGAGGTCGTGTCCGACCAGAGTTAGAAGCTTTCTACATATATAGAGTTATACCGATGAAAGCCGAAACACGCCAAATGCCTGTGTCCGACAAAACCGTGTAATGTCACTGCCTACGCCTGGCCAATAACATACCCGATCAGTTGTCTTCTTAACGCCTAAATGACCCGCCATGATTCATGCATGTGCCACTTTCACCACTGTAGTCCTGAGTGTTTTCGGGAATACCAAGTGATGGAACATCCTATCTGATCCTATTAACTGAAAATCACGATATAGTAAATATTTGCGATAGGCGAATTTCGATTGGTTTCCGTCCTTACTTGATCATACCGTTCCGTCTTTTGCGTTATCGCGAACTGACGTCAAAGTGACGTCATGCTCAAGCGCGTCTTTAAACTCATCGCATGATACTTTCGCGATTGCGGTTATATGATTCATCTCGTGCTGCCGTTTGTGGCCTAGTTTCGACTGCGCATGATTTCGCGCCTCTGACCTCTGATATCACCGTTCATTCTGACCCGTCTACATTACCTATAGTAAAGTCATATATTGTATCTTGCATGCAAATGGCTTCTACATGACCTTTGAAAAAGGAGGTACCAAGCTCTACCCTGACGGTATGGATTCCACTCATTTTGCTTGTTTAGAAACTGCTCCAGTTGTACTCAACTTTCCCCGACTACCACCCAGGTACACCCTGTATCTGGCATAACTGAGACATTTTTCCCGTTTAATGTGCCCTCCGCTACAGGTGGTAGTCTATCTATGTCAAAGGTACACACACACATAAACTCTGGCTGTATCTCGCTACCTGAACATACAATGGTGGTGTCGGTTTCCACCATACAGCAATTACCTTTATATTCTGCTGGTTGTCGCTTATTTTGTAATCTACCTCTGCCTCTACTGTACCTGCCTCCTCTACCTCTGCTTCTACCTCTACATCTGCCTCTGTACTCATATCTCTGTTCATCATCTGCAAAACTTACATGTTTCTCTTCCTCGACTGCTGCTACTTTATAAGCTGAGGAGTGGTTACGCTTAGGAAAATCATAGGACATGTGCCCTTCTTTTCCACAATGGAAACATGTTCCCCGATGCCTATTGTAGCCATTCCTGCTTGGACTTCTGTCGTAACTACCTCTACTCGGACTTCTGCCATAACTACTCAAGCTTCTACTGTGATCTCTATTCTGATATATATCTCTACTCCTATCTCCGAATCGATTTTCTGCACCACCTACCTTTAGTCTCTGGTTATCTACTGATCTGTACTCACCTCTGCTGCTAGCACTGTTCCACTGAACTACATATTGTGTGCCACCTCTAGCTTATGCAAAGTAATCTACATGGACAGCCATCTCATGTATCGGATCAAATCTTTTCTCCTTAAGGAATAAGTACAGCTCACGGCTGCATATACGTAACATTTGATCTCTGATCATGTAATCTAGTATTCCCTCGTAAGTTTTGTTTATCTTACCTAGCTGTAACCACCTATCTAACTAGTTCTTGGACCGACTGACATATTCACGAAAGATTCACTGTGATCAGGTTTGGTGTTTTCAAACATGCATCTGAACCCATCTTCCGTTCGATCGAAACATTTTAACAAAGCAGATTTCAACTCATAATCAAGAGCATCATCCATAGGTACTCTATACTATACATCTAATGCATGGCCCTTCAATAAAGCACTCGAGTAATGACCAGTTATCTCTTCTCCACCATTGTATGTCTGCATACATCACAAATATAGCTAAGTAACTGTCCATGTTGTCATTGTTCTGATCAAAATGTGGCAGTTTCGGAGCGAATGATCTACCATGATCTCTATCCTGTCTATCTTAATCTATTACTACTCCCATTTCTACGTTTGCCACTTCTATCTTCTGCTTAGTGTCTAATTCCCGTAATCTAAATTATAACTATATATATTCTCTGTCTACGTCTATCCTGTTCTCCTATATAAGCTAACTGAGCTTCATTGGCTAACCTCTTCATCATCCTCTAATCTGTCTTTCTCAAACTGCCGCTGAGCTTCTTTAGCTAACCGCTCAGCCTCTAACATATCTTTCTCAATCTGTCTAGCTTCTAATCTATCCTCTATTTCCGTATTTCTCTCTCCTGCTCCCCTCTTGCAAAGGCCCTTAACTCCGAATCTACTATACCTAAACTACATGTATTTCCATTAGCTCATTAAGGGACGACATCCATACTCTTTCACACTACCCCGGATTATCGAGAAAAGTGTGTACACTATGGCCACGGTGACAGCGTTATGGTGTGAAAAAAAGCCTAATCGCCGAATGTCTGTCTCTCCGTGATGCACACGATTTACCTGACGGTACACAAGGTCAGTAGCACATACTCACTTGGTGATATGTGATAGTCACTTGCGTCAAGTCTTAGTCTTAAGTTAAATCGATCCTGTCTCTAGTGACGGTATAAATTTCTCTATTCGGGTAAGACAATTCGGTAATATATATAGTCTACTATATTTTAAGTGTTACAGTGTTCCCTTGGTTATAATAGTGGGTGAGCAAGACCCATGAACATAGGGTTATCATTACCACTTGGGGGGGGGGGGGGTGGGGGGCAAATTGCTACTATATTTTATTGAAAGGTATGTATCTCTATATATGTTTTCCGCATGATATCAATCTGGAAGTCTGGAAGATTGTACGCCCGTATAAGTGGACCCCCCGCCATAACAGCAATATTTTCTGCTAAAAAATGAGCAGGGTTGAGACCATTCAAGTAACAACAATTATGCAAACTCGCATTCACACATCGAACAAACACTGAAAACGTGACAGCCGGTAATAATAATTTACATGAAATGGAAATGAATTGACCATTTTCATCCAAAATGGCCGCCAAAATCCAAGATGGCGGCCAAAACCCACATACATTCCCTCAACACACTAAATATGTACGAACTACATAACTTATTGGCAACATAGAAGTCCGTTTGTGGTTGAAGAGTAACATATAAGACGATAACATGTTTATAAATACGTAGCAATTGGGAATGTATGTAAAAATTCAATATGGCCGCCAAATATCATAGTTGCCCATCCAGACCATTTATGTGAGTTTTTAAAATCCTGTAACATCAAAGCAAATTTGCATTTACAAATTGTAAAACGGCATGAACAAATTATAATCAATGGTTGCAGTTTATAGAACTGCTACCAAAATATAAGATGGCCGCCAAAATTATAACAAGTCCACCCACCAAGCCAACCCACCGCTAACACATCAAACTATAGTACGTTGCAATAAATAGTAGTGTATACAAACTGCATCACCTCGTTCCATTATCTGGATGGGCAGTGACACATATTGTGATAGCCTAAAGTCCATATATAAATCCAAGATGGCTGCCAAATGTCAATATTTCTATACTTTACTCCATGTTTGTCCTAAGACATTATGTAATTAATGGCAATCGCAAATTGATGAGCTAGGCAAAACAAATTAGTTTGATAGCGTTATCAAAACCAGCTTTCATGTGAATATTTAATGATGATACGTATATAAAAGATGGCTGCCGAAATTAGTATTCCACCATATATCGGTGTTTAGTCTATCCTTTTGAGTTTGTGTGCTAAATCAGTCTCTTCTGAAATAAATGGTGTGTTATCGTATGGTAGAACATATATCTGAATGTTGGTCTGTCAAAGCCAAACACGTGTATATATTTGACACGCGACGCGCTGGTCAATTAATCACTGTGTACAGTAGTATGCTTCAATTTTGTATAAAGCCATGCATTTCAGAAACCATTTATATGTACATGCTTACTGTTTACTATGATCTTAGTGAAGTTATTATGCATGTGTGTTTGATTAAACTGCGATACTATTAGTCTCAGTATGATTTATCATCTATTTGCATCCACATGTATCATTTATTATTGTAATTTCAAGGACATGGTGTACACGTCATAAAGCCGTGCTAGTAGTTTAGTGAATCACGGCCATGCTACTAGTTTCAGAACTACATGATCAACATACTGGATTATGCAAAATATAAATAGTATATCTAAAGACGAGCATGAAGCTGTACGCTTCAACGGACATTAATGTACACTCTAAGACCTAGCAATGTATGACTCACAACGAAATAAGCACACACTATTTATGCACTTAGATATCACGTTAACACTATAAGTGAATTTTTGTTTATTGCAATGTTAACCGCATTGAAGCCAGTTGTGACTCATTCGACACTCCTTGAATATCATAATTTCAAAAATCCCTTTATGTTTATAGATACCACAAATATTTGAGCTAGGACATGGGAAAAAGATAACGTGGCATACACAATACATGTTAACGTTTCATTATTCCATATACAACATTCTATTATGATTACTATGATATTTACTTTCAAGTACATGTATATTAGTCCAGCCGTATGGTGAATATATTTGATACAATTGCGCATATTGTGTTACAAGCATGAAACTTGGCACACTGATAGAGCTTAAGGTACTCAACATTTTGTGATATAGACCCACCTGAAAAAATCCAAAATTGCCGCCATTTTCAACATGGCCTACCTCTAATAACTAATTTAGCAGTCGTAATGTTAATGTGTTTGAAAACAATCGAGTATTTCGTTATACAAGCATGGAACTTGGCATTTATGTGTATTTTTAAGATACTGAATATTTTGGATGTGAACCCACCCTGACACTGAATAGTAAAATATGGCCGCCATTTGCAAAATGGCCGATATCTTGTAGCTAATTTCGACATACACACTTGGTGTCATGTCTCTAATAATATACATGAATTTAGACGTAAAACTCGTTTGTTAAAACCAGAAGACAAATAAAACGTATCTGCTTGGATAAAATGCACAAATATCCGCACTTTCAAGATGGCCACCATGTCAGAATAGACATCATGTGAGAAATGGAATTGTATTAGAAACAGTGACCAGTGTCTCATACATACCATTTCACACCACACCACCCTCCGTACCACACACGTATCAGTGCCTTCCCAAATTACTCATTTGTAAGGTAAATCGAACACTACTGCATCCTACGTCCTCTCTTTCACATGTTCACACTGATTGTGGTGATATTGATGATTTCAGTAGCACACAGCGCGCAATGACGCCGTTAATTTAACAACGCTGTAAGTTTAGCCACTAATTCAACAACGATGTGATTTTAACTATTCTATATGTATGTGCTTACGGCTGCTGTCTGTATCAGATCAGTTTTAAGATACAGCGCTGTTAATACATGTTTAGCCAATTGGCGACGTTTTGTTAGTTCGTAAGTTGTTTCATGTCGTGTTGCATAGCACGAGTTATAGAAACAATATATTGCCAACGTCACTGACAATGGCAGAGGTCGATCAAGACACCAGTGTAGCTTCTGAGACATCCGAGAGCGATGAAATGGTTGATGTTGATAAACATAGACCCCCGGCAAAACGTCGACTGATAAATTGGGGACTCGTGATGCTTTTGTTTGTCCTGCAGATACATTACGAAAAAGTGTTGGCGCTGGATATGAAACGCTAGCAAGTAATATCGAGCAGTTCAAAAGTCTCTGGTGTTTACCCATTGCCATTGATGTAACCAGCTTATCACAACCTGATGGTCTACTGGCATCACTAACTCGGCAGAGAGCGAAGTGGCATAAGACGTGCAAACAAATTCAGTAGTCTGAAGCTGCAGCGAGCCAGGAAGAGAAGATGCCCAGATGATCGATATGCAGCTGGGCGTAGTATCCCAAAGGTAACACGGTCAAGCATCGGCGGAGAATCAGCTGAAAAGGAAATATCGTGCTTCTTCTGTGGTGAAGGGCCGGAATCAGGTGATCTTCGGAAAGCGTCCATGTTTCGTTTTCACAATCGGGTCAAGAATTGTGCGCATGTATTATAGGATAGTGTACTGTTAGGTAAACTAAGTAAGTACAGGAGACATGATGACGCAAGATGCTGTATATCATGTGAGATGTCTCATTTCACTATACAGGAGAGCAGACAATGCAAGTACTGGTGATCAAGAAAGCAAAGATAACCGTCTTCACGGCATTGCACTTGCCGAGCTAGTTGCATAGATGCTAGAACAGAAAGCGGTGACACACCACTCGTGTTGAAACTAGTGGAGCTGGCCAAGATGTATACGTTGCGTTTAAGTCAGCTATGTGCTAATGTATCGTCCAGCGTACAAACAACGCACCTCAAAAATAGACTTCTTGATCAGTTTCCAGACATGGAAGCTCATAAGCACGGTCGCAACGTTTTGCTTGCCTTCAACGAGGGGATTGGTATTGTTCTAAATGCATCACATAACAAGGACTTTGATAATGACGGTGTCATTCTCGCGAAAGCAGCGTCAATTGTTCGCAGAGATATGCTTAATATGAAATCCACATTCAATGGGTCATTCGATTGTGATAGTCAACTGGACTCGGTTCCATTATCACTGACAGCACTAGTTGGGATGATTATTGATGGACCGAATATTAAAACCCAATCTAGCAACGAACGCGCCTCACAAGCAACCCTGTCTGCAGCGCAATTGTTGTTTTTCAACAGCACAATACGCCAACGCGAAGGTTCGTCTTCACAGTATCACAACAAAGCAAGTTGGACGAAAATAAGACGGAACTATTCAACCACGAGTGTGGACTATGAGGGAAAAGAGTTAAACTCATACGGGGATACCATCCTGTGTATCAGAGACAGAGATGTCTCAGAAATGTCACCGTGTACACACGAAGAAGTGGATACGCGACTTCTAGCGCATGCAGCTGAATGCGGACGACATGGATACAGCCGGCTGATGATTCGTACTGTCGACACGGATGTCATTGTTATATCCGTTAGCCTTTTTCGACAGTTGAACGTCGCTCAACTCTGGGTAGCATTTGGAGTTGGCAAACACTTTCGATATATGCCAATCCATACTATCGCGGATGCATTGGGTTCTGACAAATACAAAGGTCTTCCAGTATTCCATGCATTCACCGGGTGTGACCAAAATTCCTCATTTGCTGGACGAGGAAAGACTACTGCATGGCAGACATGGAGGATTGATGAAAGTATTACCCACTCTTTCATCGCGCTGCGTAACGCACCGACTGCTGCCACGGTCAAGTTGAATATGCCATTCATTGAGCGGTTTGTTGTTGTCATGTATGACAGGACAAGTACATGTCAGACAGTGAATGAGGCACGAAAAGACTTCTTCACCAGGAAAGGAAGGTCTATCGATGCTATTCCACCAACTTCCGCCGCGCTTTTTGAGCATACCAAACGAGTGGCCTACCAGGCGGGTCACTGTTGGGGACAGGCACTAATTCCACGTCCAGTCATCCCATCACCAGCTAACTGGGGATGGAAAAGATCGACGGCTCAAACATGGGAACCACTATGGACCACCCTCCCTGAAGCGTCAAAGGTATGCCAGCAGCTCATCAGATATGGCTGTTAATCGGTGAGAAGATGCGCTGGTCACTGTAAATGTGTCAAAGCACGTATGAAATGCACTGCAATGTGCAAATGTGGTGGCGACTGTGAGCGTGAATAATCATACAAGTAGCCATGATGGTATTCATGTAATGTGTCGATCAAGACAAGGACTCGATTGAGAGATCCACGATAATTGCCGAATATGACCATCATAGATCACCAATAGAACACCAATATTGTCATACTTAATGACACAAACGCATCACAATACCTAATACCTGAAATATAGATTATGTCAGATTTAAGAGCACTTTTTCAACATGTTTTCTCTATGTTGTATGAAGGACCGTAACAGTGTTGCCAAAGACATCAATACTAAATGTATGCAAGTACGTTGAATATGGACTTGGAAGTCGCGGCCATCTTATAAAATGGCGGCCATATTGATTGATTGATTGATATATATATATATATACATACACTGTCTCATATAGTCATAACAGTAACAAAGCGTACTGTCCTAAATCAAGGATGTTCAAATAATTTGGTACAATTATTTGTTCAGTAATGCATGTATTGTAATTTGCTTCGATTATGGCGGCCATCTTGAAAATGGCTGCAAATTTGACATATACAAGAAATATATCATTCCAACTTCAATTTTCGAAATATTTCAGACCATATGATGCATTTTCATGGAACTTATCGACAAATAGGCTTCATAAAGTGTTTATCAAAATTTATCGTGTACAAAATGGTGGCCATCTTGAAAATGGCGGCCATCTTGATTTTTTCAAGTGGTCTGTATCTTAAAATGTTCAGTTTATATATTTCTATAACTGTGCCAAGTTTCATGCTTGTAACAAAAAGTGCGCAATTATTTCACGAAACTGCCCAACTATATGCCATTATTGTATGGATCAAATCCAGTTCATATCGTATAACAGTGTGGCAAGCATACTTGGGCCCGACCGACGAACAGGGGTAACTCGGATGTAAGGGATGGGCCTTAGTAGACTAGGATATGTTAATTACTTATTAGTTACAATATAATACAACCTGTGGAACAAACATGAATACATGATACATTGATATGCGAACATCACTGTACGATACACCGATGCTATTCAACTACATAAAGATCGCAAGCCAATCGACGGTTATACTCTAATGTAACTTATGAGTTATAGACGAATTAACTTCACGTATGACATACCGTATCAGTGGTCCCACTGTGGATAATATTATTGGTGTAAAAATTCCTTGATCAAAGTGAAACAACATACAAGCATGACATGACAGAACGACAAATGGAGGACATCTGACAATTATTTGAGCTACCCCAGTACTGGTGTATCTGAATAGATAATGGTACGAATGAGTCGTAAGGTTCATAGGCCAGCCTCACCCGCAGTAGGAGGTATAGTCAACAATCTATGGCTATAGTCCCATGTTCTATGAGATACACCATACACAAATGTGTAGTCTTACTACGATCAATTAGCCATGCTATGCGATGCAATATAATCACTAATTATGAATGTCAAAGTTCCCGGATCGGACATGGAAGCTGATAGAATGTCAAAGTCTAAAGCAAGATGTTGTCATGTCACATGGTAGTCGATGATTGTGTTTCGGAAACGGATATCCGTAAATTGAGTTCCGGAAGTTGGAGACACAGAAGTAAAGTTCACAATATAGATCAACTGGATGTAGTATACCGGAAGTGGTACATCGGATGCAACGTTCCAGATAAATTAACTAGGTGTGGCATACTGAAAGATGGCGGCTATCACGTTGGATAAGACGCCGAAAGGATTCACATGTATGACATTCGACTCAGTGTAATAATACATGTATAAGATATACATGTATAGTAAATATATGGTTAGTGCCGTCGAATATAAAATATATTCGGTTGAGCCTTAGACAGCTTTACAGTTGTCGTGGCGAAGCCGAATATATTTTATGTTCGACGGCACTAATCATATGTGACCCACCACATCAAAATCAGTCACAAGACTAAAAATGAATTATTTGAGATAATGATACCAACTTGTAGAGTATTTCATAAGCTTTACAGTGATATAAATACCAGCCTTGTATCATGTTCTAGTCTAAAGTTATATAATTTTGAAGCTCAATGGTATCGCGACTAATATTCAAAGAAAATCGCAGTCAAAGACTTGCAGGAATTCCGGACGAGATTCCAAATCCAGCGCCACAGTGGAATCAAAACTGCATAGCAACCAATATGTTACAAATAACATACATAGTCATGCCTGGTATCAAATTAAAGGTAAAATGCTAATCTGTACAATGCTGTAAACATTCATTTATCAGCTTTTTTTAGTTTTTGAACCGTTGTGGATTGAATATAGAACACAACACTATTTCTAAAAAAATAGAAACAAATGGCACCAAAAGCAAACAACCAATATTGAACCAAAATAAAGAAAGTATATATTCAGCCTGAAATTAGAATACCCTGACTTGGTGCCAGGTCCATACCACACCAGAGTCACTTAGAACCAACCCCAAACAGTAATATATAGGATTTATCGCTAATCCTATTACTAGGCCGAAAATGTACCCGAGGGCCAAACCATGTACTATGTTGGCATCCGGTAAAGATGAACCCCGATTGTTAAACAGGTGAACATAAGTCCTCAGTGACATTGACCTTGGTATGTCACAAAGCACCATCCCTAGACACATAACAAGGGAATCGTTAACACCAAGCTAACCCCCTCCCCTCACAACCGCATTGTATCCTCTTGGGGCATTGTCAAATAACAACTCCAAAATTGTCGTCAAATCAAATTTATAGTACCCCGTCTGACTTTCGTCTGGGGATTACAAGATAACTATTTTGTCAAAATATGATTAACCCTTTCAACCCTAAATAACTGAAATGGACTATTATAATTATGTTGATATACGGACCAATCCAATTTTCACAAAATGATTTTCAAACTAGTCAATTTTCCCTAAAAATATTAAATTTATTTGCAAAAATAAGTGCAGTTCCTGATGAGACGACTCGCTACGAGCCGGTTCATCTACAGGTTCTTGAAGAACGGTTCATATGTTGGTGTTTTATGGATTATTTCGCTATCTTCAAAATACCCACATGGCACCAAAATATGACCATCTGTTCAAACACATGTGGGCTCATCTGGATCTACACTGTTTGCAAACACCACTAAGGGGTATGTAATGTTGAAAGGGTTAAGACCCACATATTAGTGCAAGATAATTATCACTAAAATATGCCAGTTGTGATTTATTGGAAGAGCCTCGTCGAGGACCTTGACCATGGGCACATCAGACCCGTAAGCATTTCAATGTTACAAACAACTCCACCATGCCCAAACTGGCACACATGTCCTGATTATCACTCATACATTGATATCGTCGTGGGCGCGCTTACGGCTGGTTCATGGAGCAGGACAAACAAAATCCCTGACATCCTCTCGAACAAATTGTCGAATCTTGTTGAAGAGGCACGGCACTCTGGAATCGTCAAGTTGTGGCATCTTCAGAGCTCGTGGTCGTTCCATTGGTGGTAGCTTGTCCGCACATTTTAGCAACCTAAATGACCCTTCAACACTATCAGAAAACTGCTTGAAGAACACAACTCCTGGATGTTCAGCATCAACGATGAAGTGCTGATATGACTTAATTCCAGGAAAGGGGTTGAAATAGGGCTCCAGGAACTTTTGCCAGTCATAGGTCGGGACAATATGTGTGCCGTCTTCTGTACCGACAAGCTGGGGGACATTCGCGCCAGTCACCGTACTCCTGTCCACAACTTTGGAGATGTCCGCAAGACAGGAAACTGGTGTGAACTTTGTATGTCCCGTAATCAGGAAATTCATTCCAATACTGGAATGTTTCCCACGTAATGTCCGCCAGCACAAATACCATAACATGTACCGGTTTTTCTTTTGGCCGCTGCAGTTGTCCGCATGTAAATTAACGTCTGTCTCCCCAAGGCCAAAATGTTTGAAAAAGTAATCCAGGTAGCTGATGATACTGTTGAATCCCTTGTTGGAAGACGACCCTTCGTCAATGAGGAAATTCACTTGCTTCGGCACTCCTTCACAACACACTCCAAACAGGACACAATTGCGGGGGACGAGGAAGTAGATAGGACTAGGTTGTAGTGGATCATTGGGGTAAATCACCTGCTGCGCGAAATCAAAGCTGTAATGCGACATTATATTTCTCGAATTTTAAGGATTCACACCAAGTTCAAGCTGATTGGCAGCAACAACCTCATTCAAATCAGTCACAAGTGAATTATAGTATATCCGTTCCAGTTTCACCACACGCAAGTGTTCCTCTTGCTCCAGCAAGGTTTATGACTTGTCCTCATCCGATAGGTTGGCCGATTTGTAGATCTTCGAGTTGTTGTCTTGACATTTCCAACATAGGAGCTGCTTCCACAGTGACCGGAAGCTGGACAACTTCACAGCACGATTACCTTAAAATGTGAATGTAATCATGTTTACTACTTGTTGGTGGACCAGTGACAGTTATGGTGTGTTGTTACATTAACAAAAAAAATGACTACAGAGAATAAATAGTAATGTCCGTTAACATTATAAGGAAGCATGATTATCGACCCTGAGATCAATGTGGAAAATTACGTCTGATATAAAATGTATAATACAACCAATCAATATTTGGGGTAATATTTTGCCAGAAAATGTCTCAGATGATGTCTCTGATATAAAGAACATTTTGTGCCTACTGAGTGGGCATGTACCTTTAACGATATCAAACATTTGTATTATGATTTAATCTAATAAATTATTGGATTTATTGATATCAATAATTTTGGAAAAGTGTCTGCGAATGTGGCATAACGTAAAATCCATAGTATCCCCCAACTGTTGCATTGTGAATGAAATAATTACTCACATTCACTCTTCATGATGGGCCGATACATCCGCCAAATCGACGCCTTCGTGTCAGCGGATGGGAGCAGCTTCATGTCATCCCGCTTGAAGCCAGGTACCCGACCAGGGAGTACAAGCGCGTTCGGTTCCGCGTAGTTGGTGATGAACGCGACAACCCGCGTGACGTCCTCGAATGACAGGGCCCTTTTGTAGATTCTCCAGCTAGAGATTTCCGTGGCGCCAGTCCGTGCTCTTTATACCACTTGATCAGCCCAGTCAACTTATCCTGGCTGATACTAAAACACACACAATATGCATAATGATAAAGAAGCATAGGAAGTTTCAAGTCAATCCGACTCATGGTTACAGAGATAATTGGTACCCACAAACATTAACGCAAATCTTACAGACAGACGAACGAACAGACACTATTATTTTACCCCTAGACTTACTTCATTAACTTTTGCAAGGTGATAATTAATGTTTGGTAGCCTGTTAAATAAATACTAATCTATGTTTAGCCATTCCTTTCACTCCGAGTGTCTTCTACAAATGAACATCAATGTATATGCAATGTTTCATGAAGATCGGACAACATAATTGCACGCCATGTATAGACAAACAGGATTTACTGCTGGTGATTCTAAATGCAGTATGATTCTTCCCTGCGTCACACAGAGAAATGAGTTTGAATAACTTAATTTATATGTTATTCATGTTTATTAATTGTACTTCATTAATATAATATTAAACCATTGAACGCTGCAGACCACAATATCAATGTTCGCAAACAGCGTAGGTCCAGATGAGTCAGCTCATAACAAGCGCCCTCATCAGGATATGCACTGTCTGTGGCTATTTTAGTAGTATATAGGGAGTCAAAATGATACCACCTAACGGTGGTATCATTTCTCCACCCTATATACTACTCAACCACCCCCGAAAAATCAAAAATTGGAGGTTAACGAGGAAATTGTCTCCCACCAACCACGAAAAATCCAAAATTGGTGTCATAAATACATCATGTTGTTTTCACGTCCAATTGAACAGATAAATTTAATAGGTTATAATAAAATATTATAACAAAATGAATAATAAAATACACAACGAATTGGACGTTTGTAATGACTTGGATGAAGCATTTTACGCTGTTGTTTCTACAGTATTAAAACACGGTAAAATGACAATACTATGTGGTATCGAATACATGAAATATCAGCGTAATTTATTACGCTGCGATAAAAACGTTGCATTTACAATATTAAACCGGCAATTATGTCGCCGGTATAAGTATCAAATTTATGTAATGAAGCGACTAAATAGGATCGGAGAAACACTACCGAAACATTATCAAACTAATTTTATAAAACAGTTTAAAATCAAAGATTCGTTGACGGATATGCGTTTCTACGATATCACTTTTAACGAAGAAATTGGAAAATTATTAGAAGAAATTGAAAATTATTGAACAGAACTAATTTATGTTATAATCACACCAAGCAGACGACAATGTTCCAATTACACGTGTTATGAACATGTAAATTAGGTGTCCTACCTTACACGTATATTAAGTGTCCATTTTATAGAGAGATTACACGATTACGTCTTCCAGGATGAAACATAAACACACTGTAATAGTAGTATAGAGGTGGTATCATTTTGACTCCCTCTATGCTACTGTAATATATACTACACACACGTGGGTGTGTATTACACAACCCGCTATCGATATTCCGGAAGTATTTCTTACATTCTTATTGGTTGTCATGTTTTTTAATTTTTCTAATTTTACTTTTTAATAATTTAGAACGTTATAACCTATATTATTAAATAAAAAATGAACTTGTTATATATAAAACAAATAAAAATAAACGAGTAAATATTTGGTATTGCACAACACGGTTTTAGCTTAATATATGTAAAATTAACAACAATAATTTGTCTGGGGGGACGCCCCTGGATAAAAATGAGCGCTCAGTGCTTCCGTGCAGACACTTCCAAGGTTGCCTAGAATTTCGACACTGATTCCTAGATCAGCTGATAGATGGGGGTGTACTGTACGGGTAGCTATTACATCCGGCTAGCCATGAGATGAGAAAGAGAAAGAGAAAGAACAAAAAAAGATGGCTAGCCGGGTGGGCCCAGAAGGGTTTTGCTGGCGCGGGTTCGAGCCTCGGTTAAACATTTTTTTTTTTAATTATTATAATTTTCTTAATTAATTCTTTAGAATTATCAAAATTATTAATAATTAATTATTTTTTAAAACCACATTTGTAGGGATAGAAATAAATAAATAAAAATGTTTAGCTCCAACCGCGGCGCGAACCCACGACCCTCGTCTCTATAGATTATCGCCTTAACCACACGACCACGAAGGCTGTTATGATAAACATTACCTAGTGTTGTACAATTATCAATTACACGGGTTATGAACCATGCGTAAATTGATAGCCAAGGTAAACAGAGCCGAGTGTATCAATTACACAGACGGTGTGTACAGTGTAATACTCGACTGAATTTGTAATTCTCAGTGAAAAACACATGTTGTATAGGTATGTAAATTTGTTTACTGCATCAATATAATTTTGAAAAAATTAGGAAAATTATAAAATTAAGAATTTTTTTTTTTTTTTAAATTATTTTATAATGGTGCTGTAACATTTCCTCCGACTTTATTTCCAAGTTTTACCCTAAATTTATCCCAATCAGTACACTCAATTTTGGGCATGGTGGCGCGCCGCCTTGATCCTTATATCATTTTTTAATTCTTCATATCTCCCCATTTCTTCCACCACGGATTCAAACTCTAAATTTGATATTTTCTTATCGGCCAACGCTTTGGACACCATAACGTCGATGCTATTTTTCTTAGACCTAGCGAGAACGGATATTCTATCTTGTTTTCTACTTTTTTTCTCGAGTTTTCCACCCACCGCCCTAATTACCATACAAAGTGTTCCAGATAAAACGGTAATTCCACTCAAAACCCCCGCAAGTGGAACCATTACAATTGTAGATAGCGTTGCAGCAGTCCCCGCCCCACACAACACAGAAACACTTGCCAGAACCGTACTAGATGCTTCAGCTATGTTTGCCGCGCGCTTATATTTGTTAGCGTGTCTTTTTCTATTTGCACATTCTCTAACTAAAATATCCTGCATAGCGACGATATTATTCAACCTAAAATCTGAACTTCTTTCGTTAAATTGGATATAGTGTTGGTGGAGTGGTATTGACAATTGGATACAGTGTTGGTGGAGTGGTATTGAGAGTTGGATATGGTGATCGTTCATAGTTAAATTTTATTTCATATTAATTAGTATTTACACAATAAGTTCAATTAACAATGAGACAATAGTGGAAGAACTCTCTGAGTCACGATTTTCGTAACAAAGTTAATAACACTACCTTTGGAAAGTCTAATTCGATCATTACCGGCGAACGAAACAATCGTCGAACTATCTCCAGAGATTTTAGTGACTCCAATCCCCCGTTCTTCCCCATCTACTACAATATTTATCGCGACCGCGCCCACAGGTTTACCTTAGCATTAACCGAGCAGACCGCCATTTGGATAACTTCACCTGCAGCTGTCATAGTGTATCCCCCATATTTATTACTCGCTTTGGCACCGAACGAATATTCATAGTGCCCCACAACCAATGGGCCCCGCTTCTCAGCCCAAACTGTTATGACACGTTTTGGTGTTTTCATTGTTTTCACTATTCCGGCAAGCGCCCTGTTTGCGTTATATGCCTCAGTACGAATCTCATAAGAGGCCTCCTCAAGAGCTTTGGTCGCGGCTATACGATCATGTTTCAGTTTATCAGAAACTTCGGTTATTTTTCCATCTAGTTCGGTAAGTGCCGCTTCTTCTGCTGAGAGAGTCCTCTAAGCGAAAGCATCATAAGCCTCCGTAATGGTCGCCTGGTGACCTTCTAAGGCTTTATCAATACCCGACCGGGCCTCTTTTTGAAATTCTGTTATTTTTTCATCTAGTTCGGCAACCGCCGCCTCTCTGATGAGAGAGTCCTCTGAGCGCAGCACCTCATAAGCCTTCGCAATGGCTACCTTGTGGTCTTCTCGGGCTTTCTCAACCCCAGACCGGGCCTCTTTTTGAAATTCGGTTATTTTTTCATCTAGTTCGGTAAGTGTCGCTTCTCTGTTGATAGAGTCCTCTAAGAGCAACACCCTATAAGCTTCTGTAATATCCGCCTGGTGGTCTACTCGGGCTTTCTCAATACCCGTTCGGACTCCATCAAGATCAAACCGGGTCTCTTTTTTAAATTCGGTTATTTTTTCGTATATGTCAGTAAGTGCCGCTTCTCTGTTGAGAGAGTCCTCTGAGCGTAACGCCCCATAAGCCTCCGCAATGGCCTCTTTGTGGTCTTCTCGGACCCCCTCAACCCCCGACCTAGTCTCTTTCAGAAATTAGGCTATTTTACCGTCTAGTTCGGTAAGTGTCGCTTCTTTACTGTGAGAGTTCTCTAAGCGCAACGCATCATAAGCCTCCGCAATGGCCTCCTCAAGGTTCGACTGGTGGTCTTCTCGGACTTTATCAATACCCGACCGGGTCTCTTTTCGAAATTTGGTTATTTTTTTATCTAGTTCAGTAAGTGCCGTTTCTCATGATGAGAGAGTCTTCTGAGCGCAACACCTCATAAGCCTTCGTAAGGTCCGCCTGGTGGTCTTCTCGGGCTTTCTCAATACCCGACGTGGCCTCTTTTCGAAAATCTATTATTTTCCCGTCTAATTCAGCAAGTGTAGCTTCTTTGCTGAGAGAGTCTTCTAAGCGCAACGCATCATAAACCGCCGTAATGTCAACCTGGCGGTCTTTTCGGGCTTTATCAATCCCCAACCGGGCCTCTTTCTAAATAAATTTGGTTATTTTTTTACCTAGTTCGTTTTAGTTCCGTATGCGTTTCTTCACGACTTTGTGTATTCACAGCCAGGGCATATTCTCTAAGTTGTGATAGTAGACTTTTGTGAATCTTGTCCGTGGCCCTCGATATAGTTATATTGATCAAGGCCTTTGTTTTTTGGGTAGTTAAAAAGTCGCCCTCTGTCGGGATGAATCCCCCTTCTGCCGGTTCCAAATTATTTGAATTTGTCACCCAATCGGAAGAACTACCTGGTCCGTATATACTCATAATGTTGATAATATATATTACGAACATGCGTTTAATTCTAAATAATTTTCTTAAAATTAATTAATTTGAAATTTCTAGGACGACCGAAATCGGGTAATCGTTCTTCAACTCTCTCCCTTTATCATCAAGAATAGAAATCTTCAACTCGTGGATGTGTCCCGATTCCAAAACTTTCATCTCGGGGTGTGGGAAGTCTAAGGTCACAGTCTCGCCATAGAAACAGTCGCTGGCGGGCACAGTTTTCAGTAATGTGCTGGTGGATCCGTCTACCGTGTTGTACGATGTGTTCACCCGATCCAGGTGCACCCCGAGAGTTTTCGTGAAGGCGAAGTCCACCGGATTATCACCGACGTACTCACCCGGGGAAAACACTCCTTTGTTTGAGGAGTATGTCTCTCTAAAACCGAGTTGAATACCCAACCCCGGGGAGACCACTACCTCATTATCAGAGCTGATGGTCATTGTTGCGAGCCCGGTAGCCTTCGATACTGTGAGGTTGATTATACCGTCAAGCTCTGAGTTGACAAAATCTTTGAGCTGTCTTATTCCCCACAGTCCGTGAGGCAGCTTTACACCTAATTGTTGTCCATCATTCACATAGTAAAACCCTTCGCTCTTCCCCACATTCTGCCATCCAACCGTGAAGGTGATTGATCTAAGGCCTACCCGGCGTTTTCCACAGCAGTTGTCTATTAATTTTTGAAGTTCACAACTCCCTTTTTGAACATTAGTTATAGTAGCAAACATAATAATATCTTTCAATGGATACCAAAGCATTTAGCTTTAACTCTAATGTAAAGTACGCGGTCGGAGGTAAATACATGCAAAAAGACGTTGTTAACCCCCTTGTACACCCAACCGTAACGGTTAGACCGGACAGTGGCTTTGCCACCAATTTCCCTAATATCTTTGAACAATATAGGCTGCCCAAGATTACTACGATGGAGGTGGTAAACGGTGGAAAGCAACACCGATGCAGTTTTGGCAGAACCAAATAAATTTCGCTGTATGGTGCGCAACAGCCGGGTGTGGAGTTTCATATAAAGACCATCTGACATCCAAGAATGTCATGCTCCAAAGTGTCTACAACTTTCACGTGTATTATACTATTAGGAGGATTCTCAAAGAACTAGGTATTTCACTACCTCAAGACGACGCCTGGGATCCCATTTCCAATACATACGACCGTATGGCGTTTTGAAAAACTGTGTAACGAATTTAACGTTTCAAAAGACGCGGACTGGAGACAGAAAGCATTTCCTACCAGCACCGGCCTCGGGGACGTTCTCATTCAACGGCCAGTCCGGGAATTGGACACAGACTGATTTTAGACACGATCACTCCGTGACCACATCGTCAGTCGGAACGCCGGAATTTGACCCCGCGACTATGACATTCGGGCCGGAAGTGTCTGGAGGTCGACACTGTGGCGTGTTTTCTTTGTAAAATGTTACCTCCGAAACGGGCTCACGTCGATTACATACAGCAGGCTGCTGAGGTTCAGGACGCGTGGGGTACATTTATGTTAGATAAGGGTATAGGGTTCACGCAGGCCGGGATTACTCACGTCAACGATTCTATTCGCACGTACGTCTGGGCCATCCTCGGCGCACAGAAGCAAACTCGCAGTTCTATACTGGGCACGGGAACGGCGTTTGATGCACAAAAACAATTCTTGGCACTTGTAGAGGACGCCATCTCAGCTAGGGTGGACCTGGAGAAGGCGATCCAGAATTATCAAGACGTTTTACAGAATGCCAGCACCCCAGTAGTCTATGTATTTGGAATAGGTCTTTATATGGCGCCGAGCAATATGATACTACGAGACGACCCGGTTGACGGTTACAATAATCATATCGTAATCGCCACCGCCAATCAAAAAATAGGCCACAACGGTAACGTGAACACGGATATCATCAAGCGCACCCCCAACATGATCGGGTTCAACAGTGGAACCGATTTCATAAAACACAAAATGGATACACCTCCCCCAATTCGTAAATCGAACCCAGTACCCCCAATTCGTAAATTGGATGAACCATCGAGAATCCATCAACAGACCAATCGCGATTGGAGAAACACCAATCAATTACAAATTGGGTGAAATTGGAAGCACAACACACGAGGAGGAGAAATTAGGGCTCGTCATCACCCTCGTGGCGATCGGATTATTTACGCTTTGGTTGTAGGAACTCTCTGACAGAGAATAATAGGAGACCGGCGATTGCCACGATTAAAGCCCAGGTATTTTTGGCTAGCCATCCGGCCGTTTTTGATAATATAGATAGCAAGTAAGAAACGACACTTCCGATCAGTCCAGGTAGTGCGGCAGCCGCCTTTCCAGCTAATTTAGCTAGAAGACTGGCGAGGGCTTTTAGTTGTTTTTTTATCCACTCCTTGGCTCCACCGGATGGAGCGGGTGCTGGTGCTGGTGCTGGAGCGGGTGGTGGCGCCGCACCACCAAGTGAAAGCTAGAAACAATGGTCGATATAGTCATGCCGATAGCAACGAGGATGCTTGCTATCGTGACGCCCTGCTCTCTGAACAGAGTGCGAAGACGCTCACCGAGTGTCATCTCCTCGTGCAGGACCCTCGAGATTGATTCGCGGATCCGACTTATTTGTGTGCGGAGAGCCTCACGGTTAGCCGAGGCGGCCTCCAAGCGAGCTTCTCTTTCGTCCCGCAAAGACCGCAGTCGTTCGGCGATCCGCTCGGTAGATTCTCTATCGTTACCGGCTTCCTTCAGTTTTCTTTCTTCTAGCGCTATATGTTCATCCAGCGCCGTGAGTTTGGAGAGGTTAAGGACCAGTTCGCCCCGGACCGTTTGTAGAGCCTTATCGAGTCCACGGAGTTCGCGAAGAGGTAACGGTGGGTCATCGTTGAGTATTTTCCCCAATTGCGATTGGACGCTGAACGTGGTCTCCATCGTGTTAATAACGTCGGTGGACTATTTGAGGGACCTCGCTGAGCTCGACCGTTTCTATCGCGGTGGCCGTCTTCGCTATAGTTTCGTCGGTAGACTTTAGGGCCTCTACAGCGCGGGCCGGTATAATTGTTTTACCCCTCCCCTCTTCCAATCCGTGAATCCTAGTTCGTCCCTTATGAATCGGCCACCGCCCGGGTTTCCGGCAATGGTGCCAATCGCTAGGGGTTTACCGGTCCTCGTGTTGACTATTGGAATATTTGATGCTGCTTTTAGTCGCAATCTACCGTTCATATCAAATTTGAACTTGGAGTAGTCGCGACCGACAGAGGGGACCAGACCTTTTTCTGCCAAACTGTTGTAGTAGTCGTTTACAGCTCCCTCGAGTAATTTCCCGACTTTGACTAGTAGTAGCGCCACCCAATTGTGATTGGATTGGAACTGGAGTCTCGAGGGAATCCTCGAAATTATCATCACCATCGAGGTAATCGTCTTTGCCGATTTCATCCATTTCAATCGTAATCAGCCATATTTATAATTTTCTTAAAATTAATTATGTATTAAAGACAAAACCATACGGGTTTAATAGTTTCAATAATTTTGAAAAAATTAATTATGTCTTCGAGTCAATACGGTCGCAAACTCAATCCATACCGCAGACTGCGTGAGCCCCTCGGGGCAAAAGGCGTGAGACAGAGTGTCGTTATTACGAACAACCCATCGACGATCGACCAGAACCAGCAGCTCTTAGTCCGCTTCCCCAACCTCGGAGCTAACGACGTCATTGTTCCGGGTACTGTTCGCCTCGCTTTCACTATTTCGCTAACGTCGACGGACGCGGACCGAACCGTCGTTCAGAACCTGGGTCGCGCCATCGTCAAGAAGACCATGATAAAGATTTCTGGTAATGAGGTGATGTCGATCGACGACAGCGACGTCTACCATTGCTATCAGGACCTGTGGAAGACGTCACACGAGCTTGAAAACGCTGTCTATCAAGGTATTGACACCAGCAAAAATAAGAACGTAACCAAACTTAGAATCGGGGCTGCTAACAAGGTAGATAACAACGCTAGTGACAACGCGGTCGCGGGCGCTTACGCAACCGCTTCTACATCCCGCTCGACTTTGAGTTGCTGGAGAGTCACATGCCCTACTATCAGAGCGCTTTTGGCTGACCGCCTCGAATACGAACTAACGTTCAACGACTACGGCCGAGTTATCATAGCCAGCGACATGTTATCGACGTATACGATCGATAATGTTTCGCTGGAGTACGACATGGTCACGATGCCCGAACTAGCGCGATTGATCAGAACCCAGTACGCCGGGCGCGTTGCCATACTTTATTTGACCGACCGAGTTCTTTGCCATCGCAAGATGCCGAAAAACAAAAGCGACACATTGTGGAATATTAACGTCAACGTACCCGCCCGCTCGATGAAAGGTATACTGATGTTGTTCGAGGATGCTCGGTTCGCGTTCGGTGCTAGAAAAACCGACAGATTCTATAACCCCCAAAATCACGAAGGTAGAGGTGACGATCGAGGGAGTCCCCAATCAACTCTACAGCGCGGGTCTTCGCGCGCACCAGCAGTGGGACGAAGTAAGAAAGCAGTTTGCTGCCGGCTCTAAGCGCTCTCCGGAGGTTGCAGCAGTTGCCAAAGACCTGCATCTCTCGGCCGTCTCCCTCGCGGAGTTCCTGAATACCAAATACGCGTTATGGCTAGACATGCGAGCCAGCGACGATGACCAAATACACGGTAGCGGACGCCAAGTTGAGAACGCTAGTGAGGGTGTGACGATCCAGATAACCAAAGAGGCGGACGGAGCCGGGCCATTGAACGTGTACTTATATATAATTACAGACGCACAACTCAACATCGAAGATGGTCGATACGTATCAGCGATCTACTAATTCTAAAGAAAAAATTAAGAAATCTAGCAATCAATACCAATTCACGATTGGAGATGCTCACTCTGCCATAATATGTGGGCAGACAGGATGTGGAAAAACGGTTTTCATCCTCGACTTACTCGAGGGATCCTACCGCGATGCCTTTCGTCATATTGTGATCCTGTGTCCCACTGTGCGGCACAACGATACTTATCAGCGGCGCCCGTGGATATGGACCGACCCTGAGGTATACGTTATTGACCCGGGTGATAGGCTTCACGATTGGTTGCGTGGTTTATACCAAATATTTCAGGGCGAGCCCACCCTATACGTGATTGACGATTGCTCGGCCAAGGCGGCGATGACCAAAAAGAAGGACATGCTCTCCGAGCTCGCATTTTCTGGCCGCCATGCTAGACAAAGCGTATGGATACCACTCAAAAATACAACGCCCGTCCTCAAGGATCTGCGCGAGCAAACGAAATGGGTCGCCCTCTTTCACTGCAAGGACCGAGACTCATTCGATGACTGTCTTCGAGAGAATGACGTTATCCCAACGCGCGAGGAGCGCCTGGAGGTTCGACAGATGCTTTCCGAAACTAAGCGAAACAAGACGCCAAGCTTCTGCTAAAGACTGATCAACCAACTGCTTATAAAGTTATCAATTAATTAATTAATAATTTTGAAAAAATTAGGAAAATTACAAAGTAATAAGCTATTGCAATGCTTAGCAATTGCTGAACAATGCTGAACAAATACTGAACAATGCTGAACAAATACTGAACAAATGCTTAGCAATTGCTGAACAAATGCTGAACAAATGGTTAACAAATGGTTAACAATTGGTGTTAACAATTTGGTGCTCCGCTGCGAGCTTTGTTGCGAGCATAATGGTGATCATAAGTATCGGGTGGTGCGCATTTAATTTATTATTTTTGTAATAAATAAATATGTTAAAGTGATGAGACTTGTTAGAATAGTTAAATTAATTTTAAGAAAAATGAACTGCGACGAACTTCTCGATCAGCTAATAGAAGAAACCTCAACTCCGACTGCCAACAATAATGATCCGACAGAGCAATCGGAATCGGGGTTGGTATTGGGTTGAGTGCAACGACTCCTAATGAAAATGAAAATGCGGCGCGACGAGAGCGGCTAGCTGCGCTGGTTGCTGGGGGACAATCGGAGCATTATCTCGGTAGCGTCTCTCAGTTTTTCAGGTGGATAAGATGTCAGATGCGGAGATCGATAAAATGTATGCGCGATACGAATCCAAATTGGGAGCAGAGATGACAAAAACTCTTGGATCGGCGGCTATTCATTTGTACGCTACCACCGTTAGTATACTTCTCCCTATACCAAACACCGAAGGGTTGATTCACGATCTAGAGACTGACCCTTTTATAGGACACACTCTTAGAACAGCCTGCTGCTCAATTTATCACAAGTTTGGAATGTACTTAGCTCCGCTGACAACCGCGTTGACCACGGGTAAACACTGTCAATTTGGACATATATGCCCACGAACTATAAGCTCTAATATTAATATTATAAATGATGACACAAGACACACCCACGAGAGTGACGGAGTTGAACCAGATTGCTCCAACACAATCGAACCAGAGTGTTACTCCGCCACTGGATGACATACCGCATATAAAAAATCCCAAAAGACAGGCAGCTGGGCGGGCGGCGGCTGCCACCCGAAAAGTTAAAACAGATAAAATACTCGCCGAGCTTCGAGAGGCTAAACTCCAATCGAGATTGGGGTTGCAATCGGGGACGGAGACAGCAAAACATCTGAAGACAGAGTTGAGTACAACAACACCCCCAATTCACGAATTGGAAGCACACTCAACACCCAATCGAGGTTGGGCGAATCCGATTGAACCCAAATTCGTGAATTGGAGTTGGGTTGTTGGTGGTGGTCTGGCAGTTGTTGGTGCCCTGTGCGTTTGGAAATACCCCATATTATCGAAAAAACAACCAGCCAGTGTTCAGAAGAAAGTTACGAAACACCAATCGCGATTGGATGCGCCCCATTTAAACATTGATCGCGACCCCTTTTATATGCAATAATTATAACAATGGCTGACAAAAAGATGGTAAAATGTTAGTGAATGCGCTTTATCACGCCGTGGTGATATCGGGTTTCAGTATCGGGTATGCTCGACTATCAAAGATGGCCCTAGGAGGAACCGCTCCCAAATTGGACTTTACTGTGAGAGACGTAGGGCTCGCGACCTTAGATGTAGCGGCCGCAGTTTGGACCCGAGATTATCTAGTTAAAGCTGGAATTCTACCAGTTAATATATGGAAATAAATGGCTTCAATCGCAGTAATAGTAGGTGGTGGGCGCTTGTAAACGCATTGGCGTTCAGCGGTAGCAACTTTATATTCTCTAAAATGAAAAGCTCGAACGTGGATGAGGAGCGTAAGCGTCACGATTTAGCTGTAGAACAACTCAATAGCGCAAAGGAAGCGTGGTCGAAAAAACGAACCGCCCATCTGGACTGGGTTAACGAAGAGCTTCGCCGCGAAAATCACGCCGAACAAACTTTTCAGAACGTTGAAGAAGCCAACCGCGAGTACGCGCTGGCATATCCGCACAAAAGTCTCGATCCAATGGATCCCGAGCCCCAACTTTCAGATTTCTATGTACCGTCAGAGCCCCAAAAGGACCGCGAGATCGCGTTCATCATCGTGGGAATGGGTGTGGTGGGTCTCGCCGGCTACTATATTCAATCGAGATTTTAAATTAATTAATTAAAACAATTTTTTTTTTATAAATATATATATATATAGAACGATGTTAGTTGACGAACTTTATGACGCTATGATCGATGTAGGCTACACTGCCCAAAAACATCGTTTACCTGGTGCAAAGAGCATGATTCGTCTGGCCGAGATTCTCTCGAGACGTGGCGCGAGGACGAAAAAGCGGCCACCCTTTTCGCAAAGCGGATGTTAGATTCCTCCACCAATCCTGGGGGATTGGACTCCCAATCGAGATTGAATGAATTAGATTCCCCTCTCCTGTTCCAACCCAAACGCGATTGGGGCTGCAGCGAAACTTCCAACAAAGGTTTATTATTAACGACGCAGTTACCGGACGAACTGGCGAGGGCATGTTGGAGATTGTCCGATATATTAGAATACTTCGCATACGATGAACACGCGCAAACTTGATACCAAACTAACGCGCAAGCTGTCGAATACATACTATAGCCCACGCGGCTACTGGAAGGGACTCGCGGCCATCAAGAACCTCGCGGCGGCGACCAAGGTTTCAGAAAACGCTGTCAAGGAATGGCTCAAGAAGCAGGCCATCTGGCAGATCTATTTACCCGCGCCTCACAATATTCCGCGGCCGAAATTCGACGTGCCGGTGCCGAACCAAGTTCACCAAGCGGACCTCCTGTTTCTACCTCACGATCGCGTCGGTCGCAAGACGTACAAGTACGCACTGACAATCGTTGACGTAGCGAGTCGTTATAAGGGGGCTGAGCCGTTGGCCACTAAAGAGTCTAAGGAAGTGGCCGAGGCTCTTTCCCGAATATATAAGAGGAGTCCTCACAAATGGCCGAATCTTCTCCAGGTCGATCCCGGCCGCGAGTTCATGGGCGCGGTCTCTCATCTATTGTCTAAGCATAAAGTTTCTATCAGACGAGGCCGCGTCAACATCCACCGGGACCAGGGGATCGTGGAACGCTTCAATCGAACCCTGGCTGAGAGACTGTTTGGACACCAATACGCTAAAGAACTTGTAAACCCTCATTCGCGATCGACCGAGTGGGTGGCCAGACTGCCCGCCGTGGTCTCCGCACTGAACGGAGAGGTGACCAGATTGATAGGTAAGAAGCCTGTAGATGCTATCAAAGATTAAAAGGGTGACGAGCGAGCCCTCTTCCGTCTCGCGCGGGCGACCCGTTGGTTTAGAGGAGCAGCAATCGGCGATTGCACTTCCATCAGATATTGACGTCCGGTACCTCTATCAACCGGGAGAGCTCGAAGGTGGCAGCCGCCGCGCGACTGATCCAGTGTGGTCTCTCAATGTATATCATCTAGATCGATCTATTACCAAACCCGATGAGCCCGTGCTCTATTATTTGACTGATGGTCCATCTCGCGGGTTTGTTCGCGAAGAACTTCTTATAGTGCCTTCTGACACCCAGCTACCCCCGATTACTTAAATCAATAGAGGTTCTGTATGTATTCCGTCTGGTAACACACGTCTTTTATCGTAGTATGCCGAGAGTCCTAATTTTTGTTGACAGTACGTTTTCATAACGCCGTCTTTCATTTTAAATCCTCTATTTTGTGCTACATCTATAATGTGTTTTCCATCTTCTGTAGTTTCACTTAGTACTCGTTTATATCTATCCCAATTTAAATTGTTAGTTCTCTTGGACATTCCTTTCGCAGAGTTTTTATTAATTTTAATTTGTTCCAAATTATCTTTAGTGAAATTAATTTTTTCTACGAAATAACACTTACTAGATACGCTATCGCCCTATCCCCGCTAAATTCCATTTTGAAAAGTCCGGGCTCTCTTTCGCTCCATTTATCCCAAGCCAACCATTTATTTTTTTCTTTTTCAAACTCGTCTAGTAAGGTTAGGTCTAATCAATTCCTCTGTCGTTTTTCCACTAACTCCTATATACATACTATCTGTATCCATCTGTATTAATTCAAAGTCTTCTCTTTTTACGTATTTATCTAGAAATTCGTAGTAAAATTCCAACATTCTCAATTTAGCTAGTTGATAAACCGCTATTCCACAATGGAATGGTCTCTTTACCGCACACCTGGGTTTTCTTGAAGATATTTCGTACGCATCTCCTATCTCTTCCAAATCGTCAAAGAATGCAGATCTTAATGCTTTGTCAACACAGGTTTCGTTTTGTGTATATGTCGTATTTAAATGTCTCTCCGTTGCCTCTATCATTTTTCCACAACACGAGTATTTTCCTAATAATTTCATTATGTCGGCTACTGGTTTCTTATTTGGTTCTACATCGCCTGTTCGTCTTGCGGCTGTAACTTCTTTTGCGAACCATTCGAAGGGTTTACCACTAATATAATCTATAACACGATGAACTCCAGTTATTTCTAGGCCGTGTTTTAAATACCATTTCAACAGTGGCGCGTACAGCAATACTTTAGTGGCGGTCATAGATCCCACCAATTTTCTTCCACCATCTCAGTTCTTCAGTATCTTTCAAATATTTTAACATGTGTGTGGGAACTTCATCAACCTCTACTTCTCTGTTTATAAATATTAGGGACATTTCAGAAAACTTATGTTTTAAGTTGTGTGGAACTTCTATATCCACCTCCGCAAACCCAAACCAGTCTCCAGATAAAATCTCTTTTACAAAACTTTTTAATAAATTTAGGGTTATGTGGGGTATCTATATGGTGTATAGTTTCTCTCCCACACGGCATCTCTTTATTTAACGTAGATAAATATAACGCGTTTGCATCGTACCCCAAAACAGCCTTGCAAGGTTTGTTAATTTAATTTCATTTGAGGAATTAGATCTAATATTTGAAACACCAGCTTCTGCATATCGTGTAAATACTATTGATGGACCGCCAACTAGAGCGTCCTTCATCATTTCGTATGTTTCTTCTTTTGGTGCATATAGAGCATCCTCCGGTATAATCGTCTTTGAAGATTTTTGTTCTTTAATGGTTCCTCTCAATAAATATTGTATAGCTACTCCAGGTAGTGTTACCGCATCTTTGAAAATATCCACACCTCTGTGTTTATAAAATTCACACATTTTTTCCACCGCTTCTAGGAACGGTGCTACATCTAAATCGTTATAATTAATATTCAACCAATCTCTGAAAGTTTTCATATTATTTTCTTCGAAAATTCTACGACATTACTTAATTCTGTTTCATCTATTAACATTTTCCCAGATAGTTTGGAATACCAATTCTCTATATCCGGTAGTCCTGGGTAATCCAGTTTGTCTGGAGAATCGAACCACTCATAAGGAAAGAAAGATTTCTGTCCTTTGCATTCGTAGGCTTTTATCCAACTATCGTAACTTACACCGGGTCCTAGATAAAGTATTACATCAAGAAATATAAACTCTGGAGTAAATAGAAATATTGTTGCGTTTGCACGTTTCCGACCATTACTTTCTTTGTTGTTGATGCCAGTTCACCTACTAAATATTTCTTTATTAAGTTTATATCGTACTTACTGCTGTTAAAACCTATAACCGGTACTTGCTCTATCCACTGTTCGATCTTGGCGATTTGGTTTTTACGTAAATGTTCTGTATTAAACCTATATCTTGACCACACTTCTTCTCTTATAGCTTTTCCCCTGACTTTCAAATCTTCTACGAATTTTTCTATAAGTTTTGCGGGATCTTTATCACAAATATGAGTTTACTGTTCCTGAGAAATTATCTCCTATACTAACGCTTGCCGGAACGTGCTCAGTTCGTACTCTAAACTATTACCGGTAGTTTCAACTTCTGGCTGGAGATCGCCTCAAAATCGTATACTATCTGATATGGATAAAGAGTAGTGTCACAACCGATCTTTATATCTTTACCCGTTCTTTGGAATTCGCATTCCCACATAACTACTAGGTTATTGAATTATTTGCTTTTTCTAATAACTTTATCTCTTCTCATAGTGGATGCGCGTTCTTCTTTTTCTATGCTTTGCAATGAATCTCACACCCGTGCCAGTAACAGCCGTGATATTGATATACGGTATTGGTTTCTGGACAGTATCCATCTACCGGAGCTCCTAAAATCCATCTTTCCACCTCCGTGTCCGCACTGTTCGTGGTGAATGTGAATTCCCTCCCGCTTTTCCACAGAATACATCCAATCGATCGCCCCATAACTGTTAGAACCTTTTGGGTAAAACGCTTTCTCGAACGACGAACGCGGGCGCTCTAAATAATTACCATCACATATTACTTTTGTCTCACCTCTCATACATGTTGGTCCGTGTCTCTTCATATTACTCGCTTTCGTGAATTTCTGCTTGCAATTATCGCAGGCGTAAATTTTAGATAGGTTTTTTAAGGTTTTTTATCAGAAATGCGTGATTATTAAACAGTCCTATTGTCATTGGTTTATTACCTATTGCCTTATAGTGCGCTGGTACCTTTTTCAACCACCATACATTACATTCAGTGGGTTGATATACTTCTATACCGATTTTAAAAAACTCTTCAACCTTTTTCAGATCTGAAAAAGAAATTGTGTGAAACCACATTACTACCGAAATATTGCTTACTAAGTTCTTTCGCCTTTTCTGTACATCTGTCAGGTCTGATCTTTTTATCAAGGTGCATAGCTAGCACCTGAACAGACAAAGATCGTCATTATACTTATCTAAAGAATACATACCTTTTCTATTCCTCAACCATTCTGGAAGTTCTCCTCCTGCTGCTTCTTTGGATTGTAGTCCCAAATCTATTCCCCTACTAACCCTGTATTAGCTTTACAAAAACCTCTACCCATCTTACAAACTTCCACTTTGTATTTGGTCTGTCTATTTTATCGGACATTATTCGTGTTTGCTCCTTATCTGACAGCCATTTTTTAACGGTTTTCATTGATGATAGTGGTTCGTCTACCACCGAGATTTTTGTGAAATATTATAGTTTTAGGTTTTCCTTTTATTTTTAATTTCCTCCATATGTTCTAGCTTGTAAGAATATGAATATCTCAAATAAAAATTGGTTGTTAGATACGGAGCGAGTTTATCGGACATGCGTTCAGACTCGTTAATGTTAATGTTTTTACGAAAGGATAATGTAACTACCCGTCTTCCATTTTCTACCTTTTCCAATGTTTCATCGTGAGCCCCCAATATTTCTTCACCTTTTTCCACTATCGCGCTAACGATAGATTTTTTCTTATTATTATTTTTGGCGTCTAATTTGGGACAAATTATTTGTGCTTGAAGGTAATCTTTAGAATTTAATTACACTAGCCCTTAACCCCGCAATATTTTCTTTTTGAATTTCTGTTACCAACTTCATCCGCTTTGGATATATCTTTAAAGGCTCCTCGTTTGTGGGCGCGGGTAAACCGCTTCATAACGCCTCATTCTTTGTGGAGTTTATAAGATTTGTCAACCCCCTAACTCTCAACCGTTTACTATAAGTAATCCCTAGAGATTCGGCTTCTCTTCTCAAACTTTCTATTTCTGCTCTAGTTTCTGACGTTATCATATTTTCTGTAATATACTTTTGTATAACCTATGAAATTTATCTGTTCAATTGGTCTTGAAAACATTATGTTTTTTTCACTTCTAATTGAATATAAACATAAACATATACATATATAATGGAGTGTGAGACTTGTTGTAAGACGTTTACGCGTAAAGAATATCTACGAAGGCATCTAGCGAGACGTAGAAAAATTCCTTGTGTCCCCCCGCAATTTCAATGCCCCAGATGCCCTTGTAAATTCATTAGTGCCCAAACTCTTTTGTAGACATAAGCAACTACACTGTCAGGTGGCTACAGGTGAAACGTGGTAGGACTCATAGCTGGTAGAATTAGTTGCTGATCTGCGAAATAAATTAGCTATATTGGAGGAGAAAAATGGGGTGTTGGAATATAAACTATCACTCGTGGGCACATTTAAATAATTATTTTATCATAAATTTACTGTCGGGAAAACATTATGTTTTTTTTTTTCACGACCAATTTTTCGTGGTTGGTGGGAGACAATTTCCTCGTTAACCAATTTTTGATTTTTCGGGGGGTGGTGGAGTAGTATATAGGGTGGAGAAATGATACCACCGTTAGGTGGTATCATTTTGACTCCCTATATACTACTATTTTTCTAATTTTTACAGCAAAAACACATTTTCTAAACCAATAGACTGGTCTGAAATCCAATGGAAGAGACCATGTCAGTTACTTGGGGGTGCAGGGTTGTAAATTACCTGTGGAGAAACTATATATATTATATTCAATTTATACCGCAAACTGAACATAATTGTTTGAACGTGCGTGACGTCATGTTTTGACGTCATTCCCTCGCCATTCGTCACAAATCGAACTGCGTCATTCAAAGCAAAATGGCGCCGTCCACGCTAGGTACATTCGGTATTGTATCTGATTAATATCCATGTCCGTTGGTTACGTCGCATATACTGTACAAATGGACACAATTCAGCTGAATCGACAGCGATTTAGATTTTAAAATCCACCGTCACTCTTGAATTTGCTGTTGAGACTGATCAATCAGAGGCCGCGATTAGGGGTCACAGTTGAAAAATTAAAGGCAAGAACGACACTTCATGTATATTAGGCTACTTCAGGTTTATTAGGTTATTTCAGACATAGACAACATTAATTCAACCCCCTTTATTATGCTACATGGAGCAATGGTTGCGGTATAAATATATTTATATATGATGTGTCACGTCTGTACTACATAATGGCTGTGATTGTCTGCTGTACGGGATGTAGCTATATATCACTGCTCTACACAGGCCTGATCCCGGAGCTGCTACATCCCTCTGCGTCAGACAGAAGTACGGACACTCGGACGACATGGTGGACTCTGCACTGGAGATAATTTCAAGGAGTGGACCAATTGACCAATGCTTCTCGATAGGGCTCGAGAGGCTACAATGAAATAGACCTCCATAACTAGCCGTATACGAACAGACGGACAGGGTGCACAGCAACGTATAAAACGGACATCAACGGAAAATAGCAACAGGACAGTGGCAAATTGCAGCTGCAACAAAATAGCGTATTTACATAACAAATCCTCTATGAATGCTGGAATCACAAGACTGTTTCTTCCTGTTTCCAGAAATCAGAATCCACAATAGCAACTATGAACATGTGCTTATATAACAACTATGTGAAAAATCACACGAAAAAAAACACGTACGCACGTTTTGCATTCATCAGGTGACATGTCGGTATAATGGAAAACAAAATGCGCTTTACCCAACTATTTATACGGCAGCCATTGCTCCATATGTAGCATAATAAAGGGGGTACTTTTGCGGCCACGGCTGAGAAAGGTACCTTACATGTATGCGACCAGACTAGCTAGTCCCAGGTATGTGTGTGTGGGTGCGGAGTCTGATCATGACCTGCACTGTTCGCTATTGATTTACCATTATAATAATGAGCATATACATATTGTTTGAATGTGCCAGAGGCATTGCATCTACTGTTCTTCTTTTCGTTTTATTTTCAGTCGATAACCCGTTATATTATAAGTTGATACGTTATTTGTTCTATTTATACCACTGTCGTGATATATCGAGTACAGGTTGTGTTGACCATGACAGAGAAATTTTATGTGAAGCATAACCAGAGTATACCATGATCATATATGACATGTGAAATAGGTACATTGTTTATTCCACCATGAATTAGTGTAAAAAGGCTACAATTTCCTGCATTCGACCAAAACTGTGGAGTAGAGTAGATCCAGATCAGACTGAAGAAAATGGCTGTAACACATATTCAAATTCTACACTGCGTAAATAGTATATATTTTATATCGTATACATGGAGCCAGGAAAGATTGTGATGGACATACAATATTCGAACCACGTATATCCTGATCCGCTAGATCTGATAACATCGTGTTGTCTTGTTTCTTCGAAATACTGCATTTCGGCTATATTATTGGAAAACAATGTGACATGTCATACTCCCACTGACTGATCTAGATATTTCTCGATTAACAATAGTTGTTTCAATACTAGTGTAGCTAGTGTAATTCATACAGTTCGATTCTCTTGCCAACTTTCGCTTTCACCAACAGTGTGAGGGAATCGATCAGTTCATGTTTATGATTGCCGTAACCTGTATGGCAACATCCTTGTGAAATTTGGAGGTGGTCAATTAACCAGGTTGTAACAATAACAAGAATACATGCCAGTGATGCCAGTGGGATGATGCTATACCAGTATGAGAACAATATTGCAGTATTTGAACCTGGTTATTATTATAATAACGCTCAGTAGGGGGTTACCACTCTCCTCCACCATGTCAGCATTTTTATATGTATTGCTACTACATGTATTTGTTATGTATGTTCTTGTTGCACCTTCATGTTTTCCACCGCTAACATGCAGAGTAACCTGTCGTCATCACTACATTTCCATTATGTCGCCATCGCATATCGATGTAACGTTATTTCCAAATGATTAATGACACAGTAGCATGGCGAGCGGCAATTGGAAACTTCTATAATCGAACGCAGGGATTTCCGAAAACATACGTAATACATATAGCTCCTGTGACATGCATGTTCAAGGATTTGAAATATGTAACACAATACGCCGTTAAATCCATCTACTATTTTTCTACAACCAGCTGCCATATCGCAATCTTAATTCAATCATGTATATCATGTTTGATACTACTTAATATTATCATGAGCTATCTATACCATTCTGAAACCAATATTCAGTCATATACTAACAGTGGAGCCACACATTTCTACAACAGTAATATTTTACTGAATATAGACTATTACTTGTTTTTAGTAAAACTATGTATATTATCAGGAGATATTGAAATGAATCCTGGTCCAAAGACGATTCATATCTATCAATTATACATCAGAACATTAGAAGCATTATAAATAAATTAGATTACGTTAAATTAAATTACTTATATTTCGATATTTTATGTTTCACGGAAACGCACTTAACCGAAACAATTAAATCAACTTCGCTACTGCTTGAGGGATTTAACACTTTATTTAGAAAAGATAATTCCGCACATTCTGGAGGCTTACTTATTTATGTTGCAGCCTCTATTGTGTCTAAAAGAATAAGTGATCTTGAAACAATATTACAGGAATCAATATGGATTGAAATTAAGGATAAAAACAGAGAAATTATTTTGTGTAATGTCTACCGCCCACCACATCTTGCGAACGAATTTGGGAACGATTAAACATTTTCATCGAAAGGGCATCTGAAATAACAAAGCATATACTATTAGTAGGTGATATAAATGAAGCTGAATTAAGTACTATACCAGCAATAAGTTTAAAAGCGTAATTATGGTAAACAACATGATAAATGTTATTAAAGAACCCACTAGAGTAACAGAACAAACGCAAACACTAATTGACCCAATAGCAGTTACCACAGAAATATCTGTATATGATTCGGGAATAATAAAAACAACACGAGATATTAGTGATCATTATGGTACATATATATATATATCATGTAACATGCCATCAGCAGCCCCAAACAAAAGAAAAGTATGGAACTATAATCGCGGTGATTACAATCTATTAAAATCATTATTTTTATACAAAGTAAGAAAAATATATTTATGCTTCCTGAAGCTGAAATAACCAATTATTGGGAGAGGCACAACTTGCCTCTAGGTAGTCAACTTCGTTCCGTACTTTAAACCAGTATTACAATTAGAATCTCTTAAAATAGATGGACTGGTTTCCAGGCACCCCATGCCGTTGCCGCATATGACCAAGCGCAACACGAAACCACAACATGGGTTCTGTTTCCAGATCCCCAATTTATCATGCATAAATTATTTTTTGGAAGAGAACAGCGATTTGGTCAATAGTTTTCACGTCTATTTTCCCTATCCGCCCCACCTCCCACCTGTTCCTTTGGTTCTTAAGCTATTTATTTAGTGTACTTTTGTTGGTGGGTTACACTGGCCAACTTTGTGTCTTCAACTTTCGTTATGTATAACAGCAATGCCGATATATTGCTATATTGATAAATTATAGTACATGTATGGTATAATGTTCACATAGTACTATATCCACATTGTTTGTAATACCAACATTGTTGCACTAGTATCTATAGTAAATTTCGTCTGACAGGATCCTGTCAGACATGTACAACATACTAACATGCATTGTATTTAAGTGATTTTCAAGCCACAAAATAAACTCGGACACCTGGTACTTACCACTTCATGTTCCCAGCACAAGTTCCGGCGCCCACCGGTATTAGTGGTGGCAATATATTACTCAGGGATCCTGCACCATCACGGACCCCCACATATCCGGGCATGTACAGAAACCATATTATCCCAGAAAACCCCTTCATGTTGTTCCCAACACAAGTTCCGGTGCACACCGTTGCTGGTGTTGGAAATATATTACTCAAGGCTCCTGCACCATCACGGACTCCTACATATCCGGGCTGGTACAGAAACCATATTATCCCAGAAACAGGAAGCATACATATGTTAATACAAACAACTGACTGGTCATTCATTAATAATGGTACTCTAAACACAGCATGCGAAGCATTTCATAACAAACTGCAGTTATGTATCCCATCGAGTCTAGTTACAATACGCCCAAACGACAAACCTTGGTATAACTCACTTATTCGTAAAACATCTCGCCAACGTGATCGTCAGAAAACAGTAGAGCTACGAACAAAAAAGGAACATGACTGGAATGTATACAAAAAAAATAGGCAACAAAGTTAATGATATTGTAAGATGTCAATTTGAAATAAGGACCGGTCCCCTATATTACCTCCCTTTATTTGACTCTCCACCGACTAGCCAATGAAATTGCAGCAGCCTCGTGGTTCCGGGAGAAGCTGAGAGACCGCGACAATGTAAACGCGAGACGGCAAATAAACGAAGTTATAAGAAGGAGAAACCTGGTGTTTGGTAAGCTAACATTGGTGGCAGCGGTGTTCTAAAGTGTTCCCATTGCGATTTGTCTGTTATTGGTCCTTATTTCAAAGCGGTTTAGTAAAACTATCGCTGTCTGCAAGACATCTTGCAATTCACGATTTCTATTTTCAATTGACAACGCACTTGAACGTTTGTTCTACCAACAACAATAACAACACACAAAATGTGTTATGAGAATATTTCAATAATTTCACAAATTAATTTATGTAGATCTACATGTAACCACATGATCAGAAGCATTCTGTCTGCAGATTCGAGGCAAAATATTTTGAACATTACCCACAGCCAGATTTTCCTATAGACTATGTTATAAGGAGGGGAGCTACCATTAGTTCTTTGCAAAAACTTACTGACAATTTCCTTGTATCAAAAACAACAGTTGAAGAGAAATTAAACATTAAAGTTTGTGTTGGCATCAATGACTTACTCCGCAAGGTTCAACATGACAATGGCAGAGAACTAACACTTGAAAATGTGTCTGTCGAAGTTATTTGCGCTCGTTTAAGACAGTTTAAAAACACGATTAAGGGAAAGAGGCCAAACTCGCTGTTCGGATTTATTAAAATTCCACATTTTTCTTTTCAACAATATATTGAGTTCTCAATTGCACAATGTAAACTGCACAAATAAATTTTTTTCAGACTCTGATTTGTCAAATTTTCAAAAGACTATAAATAACACAGTAAATTCCATAAATAATTTTATCGTCAATGAGAATATTTCTGATATAGGTGACTTGGGATGGCCATTGTCAGTTCAATGGCATAAAGAAAGTTTGCACCGACATAGTCAGAGATCTGATAGATCACGCAAAGCTAGATGCATCATCGACTCGTACCATTTTAGTCGGTTATATGATGGTCTAATATTAAGCGCAAATGGTTCCGTTCATTGTGTCTTGTGTTTGAAAGAGAATTAAATCAGTCGCAGATTGTAGATTGTCATTTAAGTTCATCCGCGTCAAGTTATTCTGATACTGTGTCAGTTTTTTTGGACTCTGAGTCAGACAGTGAGCCATTGTACAATTGCTGGAAGAGGCAGAAAATCTGTCACAACAGAAACTAAATGCAGTAATTAGTTAGTACCAAGGAAAAGTATTAATCCATTTGTGTCACTCCTGCGGTTTCATTTCTCGGCGTTAAGTGAAACATTCGCTGGCTGATTACGAGTCTTGAACCCGCAGCCAGTGCAAGGTGGATATGGCAGAGGCAAAATTACTCTCCTTGGCTGCACCCCCTCCCAGATTTGAAGGTGGGCAGGGGGATGACTTTGAAACATGGCTCGAACGTTTTGACGCATGGTGTAAAATTCATGCACCAGAAGAGAAAGACAAGTTGGCATTTTTTCCAACTTTGTTAGGAAATTCGGCGTTTTCTATTTATCGCGAGTTAGAGCAAAACACAAAAGAAAATGATTATGCGCGCGTGATTGAGGAATATATCAAAGCATATTCATCAAATGCACTTGTTGAGGCATTTGATCAGAACTCTCTGTGAGAAATAGACATGAGGGTGAAAATTTAGCAGTTTACATTGGCGAATTAAAACGGTTGGCTCGCCGAGCATATCTAAAGTATATGTCTTGCAAGGAAGCCCCTGATGACGTTGTTCTTACACATTTTTTATCAGGTACTGTTGAAATTGGAAAACGAATACGTCAAAAATATCACAAAACTATTGATGATGCCCTTGAGATGGCGTCGCGATTTGAATGCCGTCTAGAGGTTGAGAAAATGGAACAGGAGCATACGGTAGCTGCAGTAGTCGTGCCGAGTGCCAATGACACAAGTTCCACTGAGATGGAACAAATGCGACTGCAACTTGAGGAACTAAAAACAACAGTTGCTAGTCTGAATTTAACTAGATCAAAGAAAGATCTGAGATGTTTTTCATGTCGGCATATCGGACATTTTGCTCGCGATTGTTATCGCGGTCGTGGTGGTCGGTCGCGTAGTTGGCGTGATGCACCGAGAGGTAGAACTCGCGGTCGGGGCCGGGGATATGAAAATCCACCGGACTCATCTTTAAACTTCTAAAGGCAGACGCCGCACCCCATGTGTCAGCCTTGAGCTCGTCAGGGGTTTCATCATCAAACAGTATTTCATTAGATGGCTGTGATGCAAAGGCATTGATTGACACCGGATCAGGTATATGTCTGGTTAGTGACATATTTAGGCTATCTAGTCCAATTCTAAAAAGGAAGAAATTAGACACAAACATTTCAATAGCTGCCTCTTCAGTCAACAATGAACCAGTTAAATTGAAAGGAGTGCTGGAATTAAATGTCAAAATAGGTACTATAGACATACCGTTTCCATTTTATGTGTCTGAACAGATGGTCAATCCAGTCATACTGGGGTGGAACTCTTTACAGCATACAGGCCTAAAGATAGACAGTAAGCAAGGAGTGCTTGAACATGGAACACATGAAATACCGTTATTGCCACTATGGCGCTCTTTTCCTACGACATGCACAGCGCTGTTGAAACAGACTGAGATAATCCCACCAAGAACAGAGGTGACTGTCTGTGCGAGACTTGAACCTGATAAGGCATATGATTTGGTGCCGAATGGTTTCTCTGGAATTTTGGAGCCAGAAGATGTTTATAGACAGGATTGTGGACTACTGATGGGAAGGACTGCTGGCACAGGGCAAAATGGCTTTACTTTAGTGCGCATTGTCAATGTATCTGAGGCGTCTATAGAACTTCATAAAGATACACCAATTGGTTTCTTTCATGCAGCCGTTCAACAGGGTGTTAAAGTAGCGCGAGTCGGGGTATACGAACTGATCGAAATGCCAACACCTGAAAATGAACAAACCAAGCAAGCGAGGTATATACCTGATGTTGACTTGACTGAATCAGCACTTAGCGAGTTCCAAAAGCATGAAGTTCAATCCTTATTAAGCCGTTATTCGGATGTATTCGCTAAGGATTCCACAGATCTGGGAAGAACCAATATGATGAAGCATACAATAAAAACAGGGGACTCTCTCCCAGTAAAGCAAGCTTACCGACGTATACCAGGCAATTTACGAGATGAGGTACAGACACAGACAAAATCAATGTTGTCCAATGGAATTATAGAGGAAAGTAAAAGTGCTTGGAGTTCACCTGTAGTGCTAGCTAAAAAGAAGGATGGTAGCTTAAGGTTATGTGTAGATTACAGGCGTCTAAATGCAATAACACACAAAGACGCACACCCACTACCACGGGTTGACGATTGTTTAGATGCGTTGTCTGGTGCGACTATCTTTAGTACGTTTGATTGTGCTTCAGGCTATTGGCAAGTTGAAATGGACGAAGTTGATCGTGAAAAAACTGCATTTTCGTCGGGAAACAATCTGTACCACGTCCGGGTTATGCCCTTTGGCCTAACAAATGCTCCTGCAACATTCCAACGACTAATGTACCTGGTATTAAGTGGTCTTCATTGTACTGCCCATTTGGTTTACCTTGATGATGTGATACTGTTCACCAAAACCGTAAATGAGCATATGCAGCTGCTGGAAGATGTTTTGTCACGTTTACGACAAGCTGGTCTAAAATTAAAGCCGAGCAAGTGCCAACTCTTCCGGGACAAGGTCTCATTTTTAGGTCACGAAGTATCAAAAGAAGGTACAGCGCCAGAAACCCGAAACATAGAAAAAGTTAAACACTTCCATGTCCCTCGCTCAATCCGTGAAGTCAAAAGTTTTGTATCTTTAGCATCCTACTATCGCCGTTTTGTCCATGAATTTGCTTTACTTGCCGAACCCCTTCTAGAACTAACACGCAAGGATGTAGAGTTTGTGTGGACAGATCAGTGCCAGAAATCATTTGAGACTCTTAGAGATGCATTGACTCACTATCCCATATTGGCTTTTCCGAACTTTTCCAGAAACCATTCATTCTAATGACTGATGCTTCCAATTTTTCAGTAGGGGCCGTTCTTGCGCAAATACAACATGGGGAAGAAAGTGTTATAGGCTATGCCAGTGCCTCGTTGACAAGTGCAGGACGAAACTGGAGCACATTTGATAAAGAATTTTGGGGTGTGGTTTGGCGTATACGGCATTTTAGACCATACCTTTGTGGAAAGAGATTTAAAGTCTACACAGACCACAATCCATTGTTAAACATAAAGTCGTTAAACAATGATAGCGATCCTACTGGCAGAAGAACCCGTTGGTCCATCGAACTGAGTAGCTATGAATTTGACATACTTTATACAAAAGGAGAGGAGAATGCCAACGCTGACTGTATGTCACGTATACCAATCAGTCAAACTGATGTGTGTACTGTTTTTCAGTATATTACACCACAAGCTGGACAGGAATCAACAGAGAGTGTTCTGAACATCAATATTGCACCAGAACAGGACAAAGACTCAGCTCTCAAGTTTGTGAAGGACATGCTTAAACGTAATGATGAACCACTTTACCGTAATGGTACTAATCTAACAGCAGAACTCGCGTATTTCTGCAAACAGTGAGACAAGTTTAAACTTTCAGACGGCATCCTGTACAGACACGCTACTGATCCAAATGGTATCCAGCATCGCCAAATTGTAGTACCAAAACAACTCACCGAGGTTGTGTTAGAGGCACTACATAGTTGCGCAACAGGCGGCCACATGGGGCCAGAGAAAACACAACAGAAAATTCAGCTGAAGTATTTTTGATATGGCATGCATTCACAGATTAAGAAATGGTGCAAATGTTGTGAGAAATGTGCAGCAGCAAAGTCAGATTCAATCAAACCGCGTGCTCCACTTGTTCAAGAACAATCTACAAATCCGTTTGAGCGTTTGGCAATGGACATTGTTGGCCCAGTTACAACTTCACTTGAGGGAAACCGATTCATATTGGTTGTGACTGATTATTTCACTAAATGGCCGGAAGCTTTTCCTCTGAAAGATCACAAAGCAACAACTGTAGCTCGGGTCCTTGTTGATGAAATAATCTGCATATACGGCATTCCACTGAAACTTCACTCGGATCAGGGTCGAGATTTTGAATCCAAGGTCATTCAAGAGATATGTTCACTTTTAGACATACAAAAGGCAAGAACTACACCATATCACCCGGAATCAGATGGACTTGTCGAACGGTTGAACAGAACGCTTGTTCAAATGTTAAGGACTGTTGTAAATGATGACCAAAAAGACTGGGACAAGAAACTTCCAAAGGTTTTACTAGCATACCGCTCTAGTGTGCATTCCACCACAAAGTTTACTCCCCATTTCCTTATCTTTGGAAGAGAAGTACAACTGCCTGTAGATGTGATGTATGGGGGAGTGGGAGAAAGATTCCAGTCTCGAAACGAGTATGTACAAAACACAAAAACTCAACTCGATGCAGCATTCCAGATGGTGCGCTCTAATAGCAAAAATGCATTGAAACAACAGAAAAAGATATATGACAAGAAGATATATGGGTCACCATTCGAGAGAGACGATACAGTAATGATTTACTGTCCAGCCATGAAACAGGGATTGTCGAGAAAGCTTCATAAATGCTGGAATGGACCTTGGACCATCCTGAAGAATATATCGGATGTCATCTACCGGGTAAAGAAGGACGGAACAAGAAGGAGGATGGTGGTCCATTTTAACAGACTGCGAAAGTTTGAGTCATTACCCCCAGAAAACACTAGGCACGAAGTTGTAGTAGAAACCGGTCATCAAGTCGTAGAAGAGCAGAGTAATGAGAATACTCAGATTCAGAATCAAGCAAAGGTGATGGATGGCCATATATTAGGCATAGAACCCCCACCAGCACATCCAAGGTCTGCTATCTTATTAGGCGTACCGGATAAGCGGCCCGCTGGTGATTTTGTTAGTACTGACGAAGTACTAGCTGATGAAGGTACTGATGACTCTGTAAACAACAACAGATCACCACAAAGTAGTGATAATCTGACTCTGACAGTGAGCTCGATGTTGACACACGGGGTGCATATAGGACGCGATCAGGAAGGAGAAGAAACCGACCTGAGCGTCTACTTGATTATGTTGTCTAATATTTAGATCGCATTATCACATGTATATAGATTGTACATAATCACGGACACACATGTCCATTTAATAGCCTAAGGTATAGGCCTCATTATTTTGTGAATATATATGTAACTAAACACCGATACGTAACGGTTTGCAATTATTACACCGTTAAGTAGCGGTTTGTAATTATTACGTTGTTGTCAACACAGCAGCTATCATTTGTCTCATAATATCTGCTATTATAATTTTATTAGTATCACTACTTTCTGCATGAATTACTATACCACACTATAAGCATTGTAATCAGTAGGAACCACACACATATCTAATGATAACATTTATTAGGCGACAGTTCTTTTTTTGTGGGGGGGGGGGGAGGAATGTAAGATGTCAATTTGAAATAAGGACCGGTCCCCTCTATTACCTCCCTTTATTTGACTCTCCACCGACTAGCCAATGAAATTGCAGCAGCCTCGTGGTTCCGGGAGAAGCTGAGAGACCGCGAGAATGTAAACGCGAGACGGCAAATAAACGAAGTCATAAGAAGGAGAAACCTGGTATTTGGTAAGCTAACAATATGAAAAAAATACGCTAAGCAAACATTTTATGATAACTTAATTATAATTTACAATGCATGATATTAACACCACTAATCCGCGTCAGTACTGGAAAATTGCAAAAATGCTAGTTAAATAAAATTCGAATAATTGTGACACAATTCCTCCTCTCCGTAAAACCGATAACACATACACATCTACAGACACAGAGAAGACTGAGGCATTGAATACTTATTTTGTCTCAATATCAACAGTAGACGACACACAAGTAACGCTACCTGATTATACACGACGTACACATGCTAAAATAGAGTATATACACGTAGCAGAGCAGGAAATTACGGAAATTATATCGAAATTAAACGTGAATAAAGCATCAGGACCAGACGAAATCAGCCATAGAATGTTAAAAGAAACCTCAACGACTATTTCTAGGCCTTTGTGCATATTATTTAACAGATCTCTACAAGAAGGTAAATATCCATCAAAATGGAAACAAGCTAACGTTATGCCAGTTTCCAAGAAAGGAGACCGTGATCAACCCTCAAATTATAGACCTATCTCTTTGATTATAGCTGTTTAGGAACATTTTTGGAACGAGTTGTTTTCAAACATGTATATAACCACCTTCATATTAACAACCTTATTTATAAAAGTCAATCCGGATTCATCCCAGGCCATTCCACGGTATACCACCTAATTGATATATATAATCAGATATACAAGGCAATCGATGAACGAAAACATACGTGTATTGTCTTTTGTGACATTTCTAAAGCATTTGATAGAGTATGGCACCTCGGACTTTTATTTAAGCTAAACCAAAATGGTGTAGAAGGTCCCCTTCATAACTGGTTCAGAAATTATTTATCAAACAGATCACAGAAAGTTTCTGTAAGCAGTTCTTATTCTGAAAGTAAATTGATAAATGCTGGTGTTCCCCAAATCTCGGTTCTTGGACCTCTTTTGTTTCTGATATACGTTAATGATATTGCTGACAAACTACTTAGTACGACCAGGCTATTTGCTGATGACTCATCCTTAGCTGTCTCGTCAACAGACATGAACACCATAGCACGTAATATAAACCATAAAACATGTGCTCACCTGTGGCTTGTAACATTTAATCCTTCTAAAACTGATGCTATGATCTGTTCATTAGCTCGATACACAGAGCCATCTCTCTATTTTAATGATATTCAACTTCATTTTGTCCAACATCACAAACATTTGGGTCTAACTCTCAGTCATGATGGTACCTGGCACGAACATATTTCTAACATAATTAAGTCTGCATCTAAGGTTTTATGTTCTACGAAAATGCTTAAATTTAAATTAAATAGAAAAACATTGAATCAAATATATATATCGTACATGAGACCAGTTCATGAATATGCATCGATCGTATGGGATAGTTGTACACAATATGAACGCGAATATCTTGAAAAACTTCAATACGAAGCAGCCAGAACAGTTACAGGTATAACCCGTTCATGCTCTATTAACAGACTTCTCCTAGAAATTGGATGGATACCCCTTTCAGACCGAAGAAATATTCAGAAGCTTATAATTATTTATAAAGAAAAGGCCGGTGTACTTCCCTCATATATACATGAACTATTTCCACAACTAGTTGGTGAAAATAACACATACGGATTACGTAATATGAACAATTTTATCACATTAACATGACGGACAGAACTGTATTCTAAATCGTTTATACCGTCATCAGTAGCATCTTGGAATGAACTAAATGAGGATATAAAAAATCCTACATCGACCGCCGTTTTTAAAAATAAACTAAAACAACTATTCAGACCTCCAATTGTTCCAGAATATTTTCTTATCGGCGACAGAACATTATCCATTTACCACTGCCGCATAAGAAACCAATGCAGTAATCTTAATGCTGATCTATATAGGAATCACTTGAGAGAATCCCCTTTATGCCAATGTACACTCGAAGATGAAGATGCCGAACATTTCCTTTTTAAATGCCAACTATTCCATCAGCAACGATTAAACTTTTTTTGCAGCAACCCGTCAGTATATACCATCCACTATCTGTTAAAACCCTATTATTCGGAAACGAGTCACTAAATGTGGAAGACAATACTCGCATATTTACAGAAGTGCAAACTTACATTAAACTGACTCGACGATTCATATAAACTGCATCCGTATATGTATTGCGTTTTTACAAAACAACATTAAACAAGTAACGTACATATAACAATTAACTATTTACATAAATACTGCGTTCCTGCATGAATACAATTATTATAAATGGTTACCTGGGCTCGTGCTCGTGGGTCTTCCGCGATGTGTATATATATGTTTGTATATATACTTGCTCTACAGAATATGTAAAACATCATAATTATTTACCTACCACTATTATACCACTTTATATATATATGCAATAAGCAATTGGGACGGGCTGTAACTGATGTTGCTAAAACTTGTAGCCCAACCCGTTTGCTCTTCTAAATTAACCTGTATTTATTAACTGTAAAGTTACATTGTAAAGTTAGAGCAATAAAATATGTTTAAACTAAAAAAGGGGGTTAAATAAAATCTGTCTATATCTGACGTAGCCTAATATATATCAAGTCCCGTTTTTTGCCTTTATCTTTTCACCTTTGATCCCTAATCGCGGCCTCTAATTGGTCAGTCTCAACACCAAATTCAAGATGGCGGAGAATTTTAAAATAAAAATCGCTGTCTATTCAGCTGAATTTTGTCCATTTTGACAGTATATGCGACGTAACCAACGACACGGACATGTCTATTATGCTTGTAATGCTTATTCTAAAGGCAGCCAATATTGAAGCTCATCGTAAACAAAATCGGATATTAATCAGATACAATACCGCATATACCTAGCGTGGACGGCGCCATTTTGCTTTGAATGACGTCGCTCGATTTGTGATGTATGGCGAGGGAATGATGTCAAAACTTGACGTCACGCACGTTCAACCAATTATGTTTAGTATGCGGTATACATGATTGGTGCCGTCGAATATAAAATAATTCGGTTTCGCCCCGACAACTTCATAGGGGCTCGCTATTAAAGCTCGCCCCAATAAAGCTGTCTACAAACTTTAAGTGATTTTATCTTGCCACGACTGTTAGTTTCCGACTATGTTGAACACTAGCACAATCTATATAGAACATCGCCGAATACGCAAATATATTAGCTATACACTGGCTTCAAACACACAAAGACCTTCTTCTTCTGGGGAAAACTCAGCACCCCTGCCAATACAGCCGAACGATAAGTGTCCTCTCGCATGGAAAAGGATTTATCCTTGTCAAGAATTGTAGCCGACTGTCTGCTTTATCATCCATTATTTGTAACACGGGTTACACATTACTCGAATATCCATGTAACGACTATCGAATAGGCCTTCGTGTGTGAAATATCGCTCCCGTGGAATACACCGCTGGAGAGATAGCGCTTTATCAGAATCGTGCACGTACCACCAGTATTTGATTTTGCACCGGTTATATCTGAGTGATTTACGCTGTTTATGCAGACTTGAATGCTAGCCTGATTACCGAGTAGGTAATGTCTACTGATGACTGAATTAATTAAGATTAATTCGCCAGATATCTCATGAGCTAGACTGACTGTTAGAACATTACTCCACTTACGCAGTTCTAATTGTAAGCCACATGTTGGCACGGAGTTCTTATATTGACACGCGGACAATCAGAGGAATCTTATGCACTCAACCATTCTTGTGATCAATTTGTGACACAAGCTTTCACTGGGATCTCTGGTAAGTACTTATGCTTATTGTTTACTTTTAATGCAGCAAATTACGTCCGGCCGGCAAATCACCGTATTATCGTATCCTCGATAATACTGCCCTATTTTCGTTACCTGAGTTATTTGGACCCATTTCAACCAAATGCTTGGTCAATGAAAGCCGTATGGCATGTATCCTCTGTTGTAGATTATCTCCCTTGATCAAATCGAACTGAATCATTAATAATTCGTGTTTTCGTGTAAATGATAACGATTACAGGTTTCGCATGTGGGAGCATTCCGTGAGTATTGTAATGGCACATTATTCTCATGTGGTTGGTGCATGTCACTCCGATTAATTGTAGAAGCTAATTTGTTATAATTGTAAACGAAGGGCGAAAACGATTGAAATGTTTACTAAAATTTAGCTATGCATTTTATATTACGATACATTCCAATATCGTGCCATGCGCCCTGTACAATACATGATCATATTGCCAATTTAAACCTGTAATAATTGTAACGTGAATTTTCCGGATGACTTTCATTCATTCTATGTTGGACAGATGTAAAACTCCAATCCAGGTCGTCTGTACATTCATTTTATTAAGTCATGTACGTTCACAATGTATTGTAAATAGTGAAAATGCTATTGCGACCAGGATATACCAGATCAGACAGTTCTGCACCGAATGCACTAATTTATACGCCAGTAAGCTGTAATAAGGACATGCTGTGAAGTATAATGTATTTCAATCACTGTTGCCTTAGGTCAGCATATGGAATCCTGCAGTCTGATTAGAGTCTACAGTGTTCAGCATTAGTAATATAATGGTGCGAGTCTGCACAGGAAAATACTTGGCATAGCTGGTCTTCATTAAATTGCGCAGTTGACCACGGGCAGTCTGATCAGGGTCACAATTGAATGATTGTTTACTAATGTTAAATAACTGTGAATGACGTCGATATTCACATGAACGGCTGTGAATATATATTGTTTGTGTACGCTAGATATTGCGGCTGTTCATTAATGTGTTATATCACATTCTCCCAGCCAGCCACGGCACGTCAATGTAGTGAATAAGCGTAGAACCAGTACGCTGTACCGATCCGATTCTGGGGTCCACAACAGGACTCCGTGTATCAGCGGGGACTCTGCTCCGTGTGGACCAGGGCGTGATGAGCGGGGCTACTATTCCGGTGACGTCGTTCCGTCCAAGGACGAGATGAAACTCTCAGGACGTCCACTCATATGATGTAATCGGCCCACCCGCCCAAGTAGTCGATTATAGTCGATTATAGTTGAAAGTATCTGAACGACGTCATATTACGTCACCGTCAACATGACGGAAATCTGAGTTAGGTGACAGATACTCTAAGTTCATATCTTGGACGTTATATATAGATGTTATACGATAGTTAAAAGTTCCATAATCGTGACTGTGCCTAGATTGCTGTCTGCCCTCGAGAGGACGTTGCATATGCTGTCTTCAACATTCATTTTTGTGTATAAACTCATTTGGAAATATATCAACATTGTAACTGTATACATTGTTGTCTTTTTCTACAACGTGCTTGGTGTTCCAACCCGACAATATACTATCTCGGTGTCACCCTGGCGTGACAATCCTACTTGCTAAACAATACTGCATTGACCGACGACTCTGCTCCGTATCTGCGTGATGACCGTATGGTCAATGTGTATGCAAACCGATAGTACACCGCTAATAAAGTGGACACATAATTAACTCCGCATGAAACATGAACGAGGGTATTTCCACAAATGAATCATACGCCCGGTTATTACAGGTAAGATGTGCATAGGTAAATGCATTTGAGTGTGATATCGAATATGTTGCCGTGGAATGCAGCTAAAACGGACACCCTGAATACGAATGCAACATAATACAATATACAGTACAATACGACAAACACACACTTATATGCGAATCAATAATTTACATGAATTCCTGTGTCATGCGACAATCATACTAGGATATGTTAACGAACACAATAACTGTACTATCTCTTTCTTTAGGACAATATAGAAGTTAACACAGTTGGTTTTCTAGAGTTGTTTATCCTATGCGACCAATCCTGGACTGCCGGAAATGCAGTCGGTCTGGTGATATGGCACCGATAAGGCAACGCATGTGAAACGCCTGCAGCCCCTAATTAATAATGAGATGCAGACCTGCCAGGGTCATTACAGGGTCACTACATTCATCCAAAACTTGATATTTATTTCTGGGGAAAGCATGACATTGTTTCATGTATCATCAGGTTCAGATGTCATGAAGATATGCAGAGACATTTGCCACAATTATCAAAATACTTTGTTTTAGTTCTGCCAATTATCATTAGATTTACTAGGTATTGATTCATTGAATACTCTGCGATTTCATGACCTTTGACATATGTTAATGATTAATAATATAAACTGGTATGTTTTATTTTGGCATTAAAGTTCCATCTGTCACTTCACTGTTATAACACTGCTGATAGTGCTAATGTATTTGTCGATTTTGACCACATGGCATTTAGCTATAATATGGTCTCACATGGGAAACATTTCGGAGAAGAATAGTGCCTCCATTTTCTGACTGTAAGTTTAGAGATGTACCATTTTGTCTCAGAACTTTGAAGATGTTCTCTTCCCAATTATAACACATTTTGTGTCTATCATATTTTCGAACTACAACTGATTGTCCAACAGAAAACTTTCCACATCTTTGAAATTTATTTTGTCTGCGTGTGGTTTAATTTTCTGCTTTTGGATGCGGTCATGTGTCCTTAGTTTCGTTGCTTGAATTCCTGTTTCAATTTGCCGGATTATAGTCTTTATATCCCGATTGAACATTAGTTTTTCCGGGGAGACACCTGTCGCGCAGTTTTCGGTAGCCCGAAAATGCAGGAAAAATGTCTCCAATTTATTTCACCAGTTTTTGTTTTGCGCCGTTGAAGGTTTTTTACACACCTCTTGATGGATTTGTTGATGTTTTCAACAAGTCCGTTACTGCGATGAAAATACGGAGTCGCGCGCGCGTGCTTGATTCCATGTTGTTTCAGATATGAATCAAACTCTTGGATAACAACGTTTTGAGCATTAGCTGTCCTAATGCAAGAGGGGTATCCGAAAATAGTGAACCATTTGTTTATTTGCGCTATAATTGATTTGCTAGTAATTGACATAAGAACTGCTACCAGTGGAAATCGTTGCGTAATAGTCAATTATAATTAATATGTATTCATTTCCAAATGGTCCTGTGATGTCCATGCCCAGTTTGCGCCATGGACCGGTCGGTAAGTCGGTCATGGTTACCGGAACTTCTTGTGGTGGGGTGGATGCCATTGGACATGCGTGACAGTATTTGATCATGTGTTCCACCTGTTTGTCTATGTTGGGAAACCACACCTTCTCCCTTAATAGTCGTTTTGTCTTGAGCACACCCATGTGGCTTTCATGTGCCAGACCCATTACATGTTTCTGCCGTGAACTTGGAATGACCAATGTATTGCCTTTGATGATAAGAGAATCATTACAACTTAGGTGGTGCCTCACCTGAAAATAAGGTTGTATTGAGTCTGATTTCTCCCATCTGTCCGTCTGGATACATTGTTTCGCTTTGGTCAATGTCTGGTCAGTTTTTGAGGATTCATTTACCTCAGCTAATGTCAGCGCCACACGTAAATGTAGTAATATGGTTCACATATTTCTCTGTCATTTCACGAGTTCTATTGTCTATGTCCTGCAGTGATGATCTGCGGAGAATTTCGGCTACGTTCTTTGGGCCAGGCATACATTTCACAATGAATGTGTATGGTTCTAGCTTAAGCACCCACAATTGAATCCTGGCCGGTGTGTGCACTTGTGAATATTTTGCCAAACGCCCTATGATCTGACAGAACTTCAAACTGTATACAAGTTGAATCTCTGAACTTCGAATAAGACTGCCAATGATTCTCGTTCTATCTGAGAAAAACGTCGTTCTACAGGTGTCGGTGTTCTGCTAGCATAACCGCTTTGTTGTCTTTGGTTTAGTATGGCCCCTAGTACGGGGCGCCATGCAGGACAAGTTAATTATGTGTACAAAACCAATTTTGTCCAGACAAAATTGAGTTTTGTAACGCTTAAAATCATAAAATCCAATTATGTAAAATTCTGATACAAAAACAAATTTTGTCAAGACAAAATTGAGTTTTGTAACATTAAAAATCACAAAATCCAATTATGTAAAATTCTGATATACAAAATTCATTTTTGTTATAAAGGATTCAATTTTGTAAGACAGAATTGAGTTTTGTGAACAAAATTCAGTTTTGTGGGACAGAATTCAGTTTTGTCCACAAAAGTCAGTTTTGTCCACAAAAAAATAGTTTGCGTAACTGATAGTGTATGTCATCTCTACGTTGATTGGTTGAGATCGGTCTTAGTCCATTTTACTAGATGGTGGAGTACACTTGCAGCTTTAAATATTTCAATGCGAAAATATAACCCAATATATCAATATTATACTTCTTTATGGACAGTTATTTTGGTTATATTATGATTGCAACACTAAGCTACAAAGCAGTAACAAGTGTGTTTCATCCAGCGTTCTCTGAAACTTACTTCTTCAGACGCCATTTTGGATCGCTGATCGGCGACCGTGACCCATTTCTCCAGTCCAGTTTCTGACCAATGGTAGTCCTTCTTACATGCGTGTGCCATATTTGGGCAACAGAATCGAAACGTATGCAAATACGTATACGAAACGTATGCAGAATTGAATTTTGTGACACAGAATTGAATTTTGTTACACAGAATTGAATTTTGTGACACAGAATTGAATTTTGTGACACAGAATTCACAGAATTGAATTTTGTGACACAGAATTGAGTTTTGTGGCACAAAAGTGAATTTTGTGACACAGAATTTAGTTTTGTGGCACAAAAGTGAATTTTGTTGACAAAATCAGTATATATTTAATTTTGTTTTGTTTTTGTCAAGTTTATAGGTACAAAAATGAATTTTGTTGACAAAATTGAGCCATGTCCCACTTGGCGCCCCGTACCTAGTCCCAACATGAGTCATCTACAATAATTTGTGTCTTTGCATTTGGGTCATAATACGCGATAACGTCAGGGCTTGTGAGACATTGTTTCAACTTCATGAATGAGCTTTGTTGGTCTGTACCCCATTCCCATTTAACGTCTTTATCGTCAATGTGCGCAATGGCTCAGCCACTGTCGCATAGTTTCGGATGAATTTGGAACAGAACTTTTGACGTCATTTGCGTTTGTAGGAAGCTCAGCATCACGAACCGCCTTGACCTTTCTGTCATATATTTTGGTTCCTTGTTTACATGGTATGTCCCATGTACCTCAGTTCTGACGTGCGAAAGTCACATTTGTCTTTGTTGAGTGTTAAGTTTGTGTCACGTAACCTTGTTAGCACGATTTCCAAAATTTTGTCATGGTTTTCGAGACTGTCTGCTTATATAATAATGTCATTTGCAATGCTTTTGCAGCCCGGAATATTGCTGCATGATGCGCTGGAAGATTTCTGGGGCACTGCAAATTCCATATATGAAACGCCAGTATCTGTACAGGCCTTTGTCACAAACAAAAGTTGTTATGTAATGAGAACCTTCCTCAGTTCGATCTGATTGAAAGCTTGGTTCATATCTAACCATGAGAAAACAGTTGAACCGTTCATTTGTTCTAGTGTCTCGTCAATGTTCGGCATGTGTCATCTTTCCCGTAAGACTGTCTTGGTTGCATGTCTCATGTCTTTGGCCAATTGAATGTCATTGTTTTTCTTTGGGACGGGCACCAGGTTTGATACCCAAGAAGTTGGTTCAGTAAAGTTTTCAATGCAGTCACTTTTTATCTGTTCATCAATTTTGTCACTTATTTATTTTCGCGTTTTGAAAGGAGACTGTCTTAATGCTTGTGCAACTGGTTGAACAGACTGATCTACATGCAATGTTAGTTGAAAATCCTTTAATTTTCCTGTGCCTGTGAATCTATCCTCAAATGACCTTAATATTGTGTCAGTGGACTGGTTGTTCATACTGCAAGTGTTTGGTGATACTGAAATGATTATGCCAATGTGCAACAGACCAAGATCAGTAGCTGATTTACGACCAATTAAGGGTTTTACAGTGCCAGTGATGACCTGGAATTCAACATCATGGACATATTGACCTATTTATGCTCTCAAATTTGTTTTGCCATGGAGTTGAGTGGAGTATTCCCAGCAAACACGACTATATCGGCCCGATATATTGCCGATATTGGTCCAATATCGGGGCAATATCGGATACTTGTCGCTAATGATGTGAACTCTGAATACGGATTACCAATATCGGCCAGATGTCGGGCCGTTGTATAATATTATTACACACAATTTTCATTTGATTTTCTCTTTAATTTCCCACATCAGACAAATATCTGGCCCAAACAAGAAACAAGAAACTACAATTTTGAAATTGCAGGAATATTTTTAACTCAGCTTATTTTCTTTACTCATATCGGCTCGATATTGGACCGATGTGTATTATTATTTAACGTATATATATTATCTAAGTGATAACTATATTGGTCCAGTATCTGTCCAATATAGGCTATATAGTATATACACACTATTTATAAATCCCCAAAAGAGTATTTGATAATCTATGCATAAAACTTTTTTTTTATATTTTTTATATTTTACTTAGGGCCTATATATCGGCCCACTATCGGCCCGATATATTTATTTACATGCTTACCTTATTTACGACTGATGTGTATTATTTAAGATAATTAACATATCCGTGGCAAAATGTTTTTGCTGATCTGTGTTACCACTTACGTGTACGGTGTCACGTAATATTTAGCGACTTTCAAAAATATCACATTGAATCAGCCGTACGATTGCCGTTTGATAACAATATAAATATTCTTTAAAATTACCACTTGTAAATATGGTTATATGAATGCATAGTAATTTTACTAGTATATGTAACCTGAATTGTTTTATTGTTTTAGACCACGCGATATTTACTTCTCCCAACCCAAAAACACTCTCCAAACATACCCTATAATACCCAGTATAGACCTATAGCTCTCATACTATCCCATAATATTCTATACCTCACCTATTATATATCCCATATATACATATATATTATAAGCACATAATAGTATTTGCACTGTTTACTTTTCGCTAGTTAGGGCCGTATGTGGTGCCGGGGGCAATTCTATTGTGCTGACTGACGTCTCGTAGAATCTCGTTTGGATTTGAATTTCGGGCGCGATCTACGAGATTGCGGCACATTCCGCCGTGAGTCTTCAGTCAGACCAGTTAGAAATTTACATGTGTTTATAAATTTGTTTCATACCATTGCAGGTAACCACTTCTGTCTTTTGCTATTTAATGAACATGTTTCATGTATTATTCCACATAATTTATTGCCTTGCATTGACGTAATGATTGCGTACGACAAAGTAAATGATGTTTTCATTTATTCTTTGCCGGCCGCGGGCCCGTCTGCTGTCACACACTGACATTATACATGAAGACACACCCGTTCATGAGATAATAATATTAGTCATTATTAGCGGTTAGTATTTGTACTATTAGCGGCGGAACATCCTGTAAGTATATTTACCTGTTCCATGCGTGCCCATATTTATTCCCCCGGCCTGGTCAAGTTTAGTGCCATATATAATCCTCTCATTGAGACGATTCTACCTGACCATAAACTTGAACATACCACTAACGAATTGTAAATACTTGTATCCCATGGTTATTACATAAGGGCCCCGGCCGATAAATACACCTTTGTGACATACGTCTGCAGTGTAGATCCTTATCATAATGTGCATTCCCACACAATTATATAGTATTATGCGGGCAGAGATTAAACACATGCACGATATAATATCAGTTAAATATTGGCCAACGCAGATCATGATCAGACTGCGCGATGATCGGCCGGCGTCATTATCTACACGCGTAGTCTGTGTCAGCCATTCATGAATTATACAACTACGGTTATATTGTTCATGAATGTGTATGCATTACCCTACCTGAATATAAATCGACACTGTTTGTGAGATATAGGCATTCCGCCGTGAGACGCCCGTCAGACCAGTTAGAAATTTACATGTGTTTGTAAATTTGTTTCATACCATTGCAGATAGCAAAAATAAACCATACAGCCGTCGATACGGATCGAGTCCAGTTAATCCCACTCCCATCACACTGTGACATATATTTTCAATAATTGCAGACACTGATCAGACTGCACAGATGCACAGGTCTCCAACATTTACACATTTAAGAAGTCCGACTTTGCCAGATTGTTGTTAATTTTCTTACATTATACTACATTGTACTAAATAATGCACGTCTGCGTGCTTTATTTGGTATGAAAGGGTCTTTCTAGTCGGATGCGTGTAAATAATATAAAGCAAACGCACATGACACATTAAACGCGTTTAAATTCAACTGAGCCGCTTCGAACAATAGTCGCAGGGTGTGGAGCGTCATTTCAACAAAATCAATGTTGTGATCGGGACAAATTTAGTGTGTAAATCACGGACTGTGTTATAGTGTGCAGTTATGCAAAATACATGTATGTACGCCACGGTGCTTTTTATGGGGCGGATCCAGGATTTCAGGTTAGGGTGGGGGGGGGGGGGTGGGACGGGAATTCTTAATTGAAATAGTTTACTATACTTTCGAACTAGCACTGTTTGTTCGTCGACCAAGCGGAGCTGGGGAGACTGATAGATGGGTCTGGCGGTATGCCCTCCGGAATATGTTTGATATTTACACCCTATTTTTCTGCGTTATGGCGCATTTTAGAGCAAACATATCTGAGAGAATATACTGCCGGTATTTTTATCGGGACATGTAAAAATTATACAGACATGTATGCTACATCTCCACATTTCCCGGCAGTAGCGATGGTGGCCAGTCGAGGGAGTGGGGGTGAGCGCAGCATTTTTCCATAGACCTGCTACCTGCTAGTACGGGGTACATGTACATTAGCCCGTCCGCCAGTCATATTGGCTACAAAGGAACAAATATTTATTTTAAAATGTTCTTCCCGCTTTCTGAGATGTAAATTTAATTCCGAGGGGAATGGACAGTCGATTTTTATTTTGTTTAAAAGTGCCCGGGGGCGTCCGACTACCATCTAGACCCCATTGGGCGCTGAAGTCATTGATATGTGCAGCCATAGGCCTATCCAAATTCTGGTCATTCATTGCTACAGAAAAAAAATGCATTTGTTTCAATCACCTTTACGATGTGCATACAATTTACAATTTTCAACACCAGGAATGCCGTTTAGTTTTTTTGGTCTTTGGTGACGTATTGTCTAAATCAATAAATGACGTCACAATTAACTGTAAATGACGTCAATTACGAAATAATTGCAATGTATCTTTCTGTCGAGACACGAATATGAATCTATTATGGCGATGGTGGCAAATTACGAAGCCACAGGTCGGCTAATTATAGATTTAAAATCGATAGTTGTGCGTTTGTTTTGTTCACTACATGTACATATTATAGTTTTATTCTGATGAATGTTTGATAGTATACATACTAACACTTGTAGATACATTTAGTTTAACTTATCAGCAAATACAGTTTACAGCAAGCACCGACAATGAGTCTATGGACACTCATTTCAACTGTAGGCTGTTGAGTTGCATTGTACAAACTTCGCCGTTTCAATAACGTCATTTTCTCGATGACGTTACGTTTTTTTCCGTGCGTGATTCACATGGTGCTACAAAAAGTGAGATAAAACAAAAACTATGAAACATAATTGCATTTTCTTTTCAAAATATTGTTTTTCAAAGGTACATTTTCTATCATTTGAAGCGTGAACGGCTTAAACTATGTCACCGTGGATGTCTTACAGAGAATTCGTGCTAATGTCTGTCAGAATTTAGCAGCCAGTTATCCAGAGACAAATGTGAATATTGACAATGAGGATGAAGAAACTATGTTTGACAATCAACGAAATGAAAATCACCATTTGTCTACAAACACAAACAATAGCAATTCTGATACGTCTCCGGATGGTCAGTTGCCTCTTACAGATTCAGTTAAATCTGCTAATGATTTATTTCATAGCGGTGGTCTAGCTTCTGATGCCGCTGACTCTGATCACGACACTATTCTTCCTCTTCAGACATAGAATGCAGATTTGTGTAGCTGTGATCCATTTTTGGACTCTGAAAATGGCAACATTCCTGAAACTGTCTTCCGACTGAGACACAGATTGCTGACTTATTCAACATCTGTGATGACAGTGATGTTTATTCGTCTGATTCTTCTTCAGATGATTACGATGGAGAGATATATTGATGTCCAATGTTGGACCTATATCGTTATCAGATAACGGCCCTGTATCATAGAAATACGAGACGATGTTGCCTGCTATCGTGCCTGCTATCGAGCCGCTAAGGATCTGCGTTGCAAAAATTCAGTCGGGCTGATATTGGTTGCCTATATAGGACCGATATTGGTATCCGATGTTGGACCTATATCGTTATCAGATAACGGCCCGTTATCATAGAACATCAAGCCGATGTTGGCCCGCTATCGTGCCCGCTATCGGGCCGCCAAAGATCTGCGTTGCCAAAATTCAGTCGGGCCGATATCGGTTGCCTATATTGGACCGATATTGAAACCCATATTGGGCCGCTATCGGGCCGATATATAAAATGTTTGCTGGGTTACTTCAATATGGGTAGATCTTTTCATCTGTTTTTGATATAATGTGTTTCGGTCAATGACCGATGCGCCGCTATCGATAAGGATATCAATTAAATTACCCTAAAAACTATTATTTCTTGATACCAGTAATGTGAATAGTTCATTCTCATCTTCTTCATATGAATCCAAATTTATTGCCATCATCCCTCGTTGTTGGTTTCCCCTGGACACCGATTTATTTTGTTTTGGTTTTCGGAAACAATTTAGTTCGTTATTTGGTTGAGATCCGATTGTTTCCGCCATACGTCTCGCATGCGTCTCGGAAAGTTAAAATGTCCTCGATATAGACTGAACGTTGTCTAGTATAAGCTCTGTTTGTTCCAGTAGTTTTCTTCGTAGTTGCGCTGATTTACATGTGTTGAAAACTTGATTACGTACCATGTCATTTTTATCTGGATATTCACACCATACGGCCAGCTTGGCAATTTTCACGATATAGTTGTCAATTTGTTTTTCTTTGTGGAACACATGTCTTTTGTTGGCAATGTTCCTTTTTGGTGCAAAGTAGGTGATAAGATTTTTCACTGCGTCATTAAATGTTGTGCCCGGATCGTCAAATGATCAAACACATCCTTTAATTCTGGTCCCGATATATGGAGTAGCAGAGCTCGTTTCTGTTCGTATTTTGTGACACCAGCCGTCTTGACGCGCCTCCAGTACCTAATTTCTAATCAGCTGCAGACCTGCCAGGGTCAATACAGGGTCACTACAAGAACAATCGATAGTTATAACTGTTACATACTAGCTATTAACATGACTGTATAATTAACACATTAGAGCCACAGCATTAGAAACTACATTGTTTGCCAATGAAAGTGCATATGCCTATACTGACCACCATATATACAACGGGTTCTATATAAATATGCATACGCGCAATATACTGAAAAATGCACTAATGTCATCTTACGAGATTCCCAACTATATCGCTTAAATTACTTAATTAATTTATATAATTACCATTAAAACCTTTAATTACTGTTCATATACCATTTCATTTCAAACCACTATACACGCAAGTTAATGGTAACTTATGTAAGCATTCCTGACTATGTACAAGGGCCTTTTTCTCATATTTTAACTTCGATTGTTGTCCGAAGTTGTTATATTTTGTTGTAAATGTCAAACATATTCCCACCTATGTTTTTCTGTTTCACATACACTGACAGATCTACGCAGTCCGATTATGATCTGCACAGATTTTATTTAAAATCTCTAATAATTCGTGCGCCTATCCAATGTCGGTCGAATTCTCCTAACCAATTCTCATTTTAACAATGTTTTTAAATATATGTACATGTACCTGTTTTGTATGTTTCTCTTTTTTTCTGGACGTCTGGGACTTAAATATACGTGCTCACTCAGTAGGCACAAACTGTTCTTTATTAGAATTAAATAAGTGTATAATTGTGTTACTATTCCACCAGTTCTAAAAATTACGAGTGATTATAATCATTTATTAATATTTATTTTACTGATAGTGACTCGCGGTCGTATCATGCTATTTAAATAATAATAGACAGTGCATCAGTTTGACATTTTACACATGGAAAAATGTCCATTGTATATTTTGTAAGTGATGGTAGAAAAGCTCAGATATCTAGTGTTTGTGTAGTCTGCTGAAATACTATTCATAGGACGTTGTCGTTCTATATATCGGGGACGTATTGCAATACATTTTATTATATTTGCTGCCATATTATTGGCTGTAGGTGTCAAACGCTCCAAGTGGTGAACTTTTCCGATAGAATCTACAAACTTAAATGGCAATTCAATGCTCTGTATAATATACTCTAAGAAGAACATGGTCAGATATCCTTTATATAGATATTCAGTCACATTTACGATTCTACTACATTTGAAACAAAATGTCATATTCTATATAGTCAGACCTTAACGAGGAGTTACCTGAGTTAAATTTATTGAGTCGAGTATGAGTGGCGATTGGGAATACAGCCGTATTTGCTACGGTTGTCTGAACAGTTGTCCCATTAGCTCACGCTATACACACATGAGCTATAGGCTCAAGCATAGATATGTTAATGATATTCTGTCCCTATAGATGAATGGTTATTTCGTCCCAGCAAAGAGCTACACGCCACTTGCGTTTAGCCGGACCAAAACCCCATGTATTCCAGTTTCTGTTAATTTATTCCATAAAGTGATCAACTATGTTTATGAAGCGATGGTCTGAGCTTTGCAAACAATGGTGACAGTCTGGTGCAAGTCTATACTGGTGTAAATAGCAATACAGGGGCGCCGGAAACATCATAAGATTGGTCCGGCGATTTTAGTGGTGCCCCCGCTACCCACCAAAAGTGTATCGTCTGTATTCCCAACGGCCACTCACACTCACATTCCACTCAAACTCGGGAAAGGGGTCATGGAGGACGGTTGGAGTGAGCCGTATTCGTACGTATTACAAGTACGTTTTGTATTATACATTAGTGACACGTGTATATAATATAACATGTATTGAATGTTGCACGACAAAAACATAAATATGTTAGTACGTTATCATCTTACATGTGCATGTGTATGTATGGTTTGAATGATGAGGCTGGTGTATACATTTCTTCATATTTTTTTCCTCCTATCCATAACTCACCTAAAACTCTTATTGTTAATCTCATTAACTTTCATTCTATCTATTACTATTTATTCTATCTATTTATCCTATAAATAACATCAATGTCAATGTCAATAACATAATATGTTATATATGAAATGTACATGCATTTTGAGAATAAAATTTAATGACAAAAAATAACAATGACAGCTGTACCCTATTCGGAAACGTTTTCCACGTCTTCTGGTTCCAATAACTCGTTCATGACTGACTTGACTTGAAATTGGTATTCACAAATTCACGGAAAAAAACGTAACGTCATCGAGAAAATTACGTTATTGAAACGGCGACTTTTGTACAATGCAACTCAACAGCCTACAGTAGAAATGAGTGTTCATATGGCTGCACATATCAATGACTTCAGCGTCCGATGGGGTGTAGAGGGTAGTCGGGAATTTTAAAACAAATTAAAAATCGACTGTCCATTCCCAGACTCTCGGAATTAAATTTACATCTCAGAAGGCGGGAAGAACATTTTCCTGTGTAAACCAAAACAACTGACAGACGGGCTAATGTACATATACCCCGTACTAGCAGGTAGCAGGTCTATGGGAAAATGCTGCGCTGGCCTCCTCCGCTGGCCACCACCGCCACTGCCGGGAAAATGTGTATAATTATTACAACATGTCCCGATAAAAATACCGGCAGTATATTCTCTGTTCGGGAATAATTTATTTGAAAATTAAATGTGCAATTTAGTTTTGTTGTGTTTCAGAAAAAGTAAATTCAGCGCCTTTGTAAACAAAGGAACAGCCATGCTAAAAACAAGGGCGAATTCACGTAGGGGAAAACCAAGCGCATACAAATATATTTTTGCTCTAAAATGCGCCATAGCGCAGCAAAATGGGGTGTAGATATCAAAACTATTCCGGAGGGCATACAGCCGGACCCACCTAGCAGTCTCATCAGCTCCGCTCGGTCGACGAACAAACGGTGCTAGTTCGAAAGTATAGTAAATTATTTCAATTAAGAAGTCCCGCCGCCCCCCCCCCCCAACCTGAAATCCTGGATCCGCCCCTGAAAAACCACCGTGGCGTAAGTACATGCATTTTGTATAACTGCACACTATATCACAGTAAGTGATTTACACACTAAATTTGTCATGATCACAACAGTGATTTTGTTGGAATGCCGCTCCACACCCTGCGACTATTGTTCGAAGCGGTTCGTTTGAATTTAGACGAGTTTAATATGGAAATCTGTAATGTGTGTGTATTTGCTTGATATTATTTACACGCTTCCGACTAGAACAGCCCTTTGATAAAAAAAAAAAGCACGCAGACGTACATTGTTTAGTACAATGTAAGAAAATTAACAACAATATGCCAAAGTCGGATTTCTTAGATGTGTAAATGTTGGAGACCTGTGCAGCTGTGCAGTCTGATCAGTGTCTGCAATGATTGCAAATATACTAGTAAAATTGCTATACATTCATATAACCATATTTACAAGTGGTCATTTTAAAGAATATTTACATTGTCGTCAAACGACAATCGTACGGCTGATTAAATGTGATATTTTTGAAATTCGCTAAAAATTACGTGACACGGTACACGTAAGTGGTAGCAGATACAGATATAAATCAGTAGGCTACGTCCCTGGGGCCCGTTTAACTAAACTTCGTTGGACTAAAATCTTCGTAAGTGCAAAGTTAGGATCGTCTGGAAATTTCAATTGATGGATTTTACATTTATTGAGCATATGCAGCCTATGCTCAATTAATACAAATCCAATACTTGTTTACAAGAAAACATTGTTAATGTGCAATTTACAAACTACCATAAGTATGCACTTACGAACATTTTAGTCGTAAGAAGTTTAGTGAAACGGCCACCTGGTGGCTACAATTATGTATTACAATTATCATGATTATTGTGTCGCAGTAAATATGCCTGTGACACAATACCAACACACTAAATATTAAAACATGTTTGGCCCAGTGTCACCATGATGCGATATGCCAGGAGCCGGGTATATTTGACACTACCATAATTTTACATCTGTGATACGCTTATTTTTCTGAAAGTTTCCAAATTGTATTTTTATGTTGATTTTCGAAACATTCGAGAGGCGAAACAGTAAATTAAACGAATTAAGCCCTGCTCCCTGTTCTATTCGTTACATATTACTTATTTTGTGATGGTGTTATCTAAAAAATACCGGTGGGGAATTTCCCTAAGAGGTTTGAGACTCAAGAAAGCTATAGCAGATAGGATAAGTGACGCGCGGGCCGTCGTCTACGATGAGAGGCTGCGGCGTGCGGTTTCGACCGGACGACTGCCTACCGACCCCGAAAAAAGCTCCGAGAAATTGGAGAACGAGACGACGCCCAGTCTGCGTGCCACCGCTTACGCGCAGCGTGTAAAAGAAGATCCCAGCGCGCGCAGAAAACCACTATGCAAGGCGTACTACAATATGATTTATCACGGGTTGGTGGGGAGACCTACTAACAAGAGGAGAGAGCTCGCCAGAGATTTGGTGGAGGAGGGTCCCAGGGTTCTCGCCGAATATGCCGAAGCTAGGGAAACTGTTGATAGGGGTAGGAGGAAGATAGTATTGACTTTCGAGAGGGGGGTAGACGGGGAGATTGCAAATTGCATAATTAATAAAATTCGCCCAGACATGACCACGGCATGTTATCTGAGGTATTCGTGTTCGTATCGTATTAGGAACATCGAGACCGACGAAACGATGATCTATCACAAACAATCCAAGGGCAGTCCGTAGATAAACCAGATCGCCAAAGCTGAGAGTTGGATATCCGATAGAGAGAGAGAGAGGTCGAATGGACATCGACAAAGTCGATAGACCAAACACAAAATGGACCTTCGTTCGTTGGATATCGGTCGAAGTGAAGATGATCATCGATGCGCAACAACTTCTCATGGGAGCGGGAAAACTCCCCGAATGGTTAAGACAGCAAAAAGGAATGCATTCCGTCGACACGTACGACGACTACTTGTGTCTGTTTAGGTGCATAACCATCCACTGTGGAGGGAGACCCGACCGCTGTTGTGAGAAGGCACGAGCTCTAGCTCGCGAATACCTCGGTCACGATAACGGACCGGATAGTAAGGGAATCACCCTGGAAGATATTAAGAAGGTCGAAGAGCAATTCAAGCTGGGCATTAGCGTTTACGAGCCCACCGCCGACGGAGTGTGGTACCTCATGAAGTCTCCGGCAAACTACGACGCGGTTGGGGAGAATATCATGACGATAGGAATGTTTGGAGGTCACTCGTTTCTCATCAAGAACCTCCGCAAGATGACGAACGAGTACGGGTGCACCGGATCACAACGGTTCACAAAGTCGTGTAACATTCACAGCCACGCGACCACCTGCATGGGTGGGAAGTCCGTGGTGATATGTCCAGGTAAGAGGGTAGAGAGACCACAGTCGGCATACGAGAAGGCGTTCTATCACAAGGGGTCAGCGAGCGCGATGTCGAGTCAATGGTTGAGCAGAGAAGAGCAGAGGGTTGGAAAGCACATACATCACGCGAGATGCGGTCACGGCGGCGAAAGGTGGGAGGCCGGCGATCCGGTCGACGGCTACTGTCACGAAATCAAGACCGTGTTTCAGTTTCCCGGATGTTACTGGCACGGGTGTCCGACGCATTGCCTGAGGGTGTCCGACGCATTGCCTGAGAGGTAACGCGAGGTCGCTGTACAAGAGGACGAACATTCAAAACGCCAAGATAAGGGACGCGGGTGACGAGCTGGTGGTGATGTGGGAGTGCGAGAGGTTGAAGGAGGGGAATCCCCATTATCAACCACCGCCGCTCGAGGAGGCGACGACTCTGTACCCTCACCAGATAGTCTACGACTTCGAGGCGTATCTCGACAAGTCGAAAACCACGCGCCGCACCAAAGACCTGACCTTCGAGGTCGAGCACGTCCCTATATCGGTGTTGTTGGGGGATACGTTGCACGAGGGAATCACCCATATCTGCGAACGAGATCCCGACACTGTGGTCCTGAATTTCGTGACCGAGCGGACAGAGGAGAGGTAATGATATCAGGGAGGGGGTTAGAAAAAAGTATCTGCCGACCGACATAGAGATGTTGTCGAAACCTCAGGGAGAGAAGATCTTCTCGTGGATCGACCAAGTCCCGGTGGTGGGGTTCAACTGCAGCAGGTACGACCTGAACCTCATAAAGCGGTACCTTGTCGAGAAGTTGGCAGCCACAGTGAATAAGGTGATGGTCGGAAAGAGGGCCAGCACGACGATGTTTCTGTTTATCCCGGAGTTCAGATTACTCGATATCATACAATATCTGGGACCCGGTATCAGTTATGACCGGTGGGTTAAGGCGTACGACTGTAAAACGGTAAAGTCTCACTTCCCGTACGAGTGGTTCGATTCACCAGAAAAACTCGACCATCCGGGGCTGCCCGACTATCCCGAGTGGTACTCGAAGTTGAAGGGTGAGTTCCTACTGTCGCTGTCCGAGTGGAAAGAGTGCAAGAAGGTATTCCGAGAAAAGGGGATGAAGACGACTTGGATGTCGGACCGTTCCTGGAGGCACTGACTAAAATGACGGAGTTCTACAGGGGAAGAGGCGTGGACATACTCAAGGACGCTGTGTCTCTGCCTGGTGTTTCCCTTCAGTACCTGCTCAGCTGGTCGATCGATGGGAAGGTGGACACACCCGAGCTGTGGGCGCCGAAGGGTGAGACTTACGCGATAATGAAGGAGGGATTGGTCGGTGGTCCGTCCACAGTGTTCTCCAGATACGCAGAGGCTGGCAGGTCGACGATCAGGGGTCAGGTAGGGAGTCGGGAGGAGAAGATGTGCAAGGCGGTGCTGGGGTACGACGCCAATGCGCTATATCTGTCTACCCTTTCGAAAGACATGGCGTGCGGGAGGAGACGATATGGACGTGTAACGACCCGGAAAGACAGTCGTATATAGACTGTTTCGTGAGGAAGGTCAGGAATGACAAGTGGTTCAGATATGCAGAGTTGGATATTGAGGTCCCGCAAACGTTGCGAGACAAGTTCTCGGAAATGTCGCCGCTGTTCGTTAATCGAAAAGTCGACGAGACCGAGGTTCCTCAGCACATGAAGGACTATCTGACCAGGACCGGGAGGAAAAGGGTCGAAGGACAGAGAAAGCTCGTTGGGTCACTGTCCGCCAAGAAGATGATCATATAGTCCCCGCTGCTAAAGTGGTATCTGGAGCACGGTCTGGTCGTCGAGGCGGTGCATAGGGTGATAGACTACACGCCCGGCAAACCGTTCCAATGGTTCGTTAAAGAGGTCACCGCCGCCAGACGGAAGGGGGACGTCAACAAGAGCAAGGTGGTGTTGGCGGAGATATTCAAACTGGTTGGCAACGCGTGTTGTCGCAAGCTGATAGAGGTACAAGAGAGACACCTGAACACCACATATACGAAGGATGAGAAGACTGTCGACCGGGCACTGAGGTCGGCGTGGTTCGAAGACCTGGAGGAGATTGGGGAGGCTTACGAGATATCGAGCAGGAAGACTCGAGTGGTGATCAACATACCGTTTCAGTTTGGCATAGCGGTCTACCAGTTGGCCAAGCTCCGGATGCCGGAGTTCTACTAAGACTTCTTGGATAAGTACGTTGATCGCGGAGATTACGAACTTATACAGATGGACACTGATAGCATGTACTTCGCGCTGTCAGAGAAGACGCTGGCGATGGTGGTGAGAAAGAAGATGAAGAGAAAGTTCAACAAGGAGAAGGCCGAGTGGTTGGCGTGGGACGCGTGGAGCAACAGAACTCCGGGACTGTTCAAGCTGGAATTCGAGGGAGATAGAGCCATCGTGCTGTGCAGCAAGTGTTACTACGTGAGCGGTGACGAACAAACTAAACACTCGGCTAAGGGGATGTCGAGGAGATCTAACGATCTGACTTGGGGGAGGTAGGGACAAGGCGGAGAACAGGGGATTCCGAATGGTTAACTGTGTGATGAAGACGTACAAGCAGGATAAGTTGGGGTTGTCGGCGTACTACGACAAGAGGAGAGTGATGGAAGACGGGGTACACACCGAGCCTATAGGTTAGGTAAAGAAAAAGAACTCTGAAAAAAGGGGAGAATACTAAAGACTCTGATGAGAGTCTGACCGACTATGACGATGGACGGACCGGTGGTAGCTGGGTGTCAGAAGGCACCGCAAGAAGTTCTTCGCGAACAAAACCGCGCGATGGACCATCATCCAAATAGTAGAACACGGGCTCATCGGGTTTGGTAATAGATCATTCTTGATTATATACATTGAGAGACCACACGGGATCGGTCGTGCGACGGCGGCCACCTTTGAGCTCTCCCAGTTGATAGAGGTACCGGACGGTAATATCCGATGGAAGCCGTTTCTCCGCTAAACCAACGGGTCGCCCGCGCGAGACGGCAGATGGTTTGTGCGACACCGTTTTCGACTTGATGGCATCTACAGGCGTTTTACCGATCAATCTGGTCACCTCACCGTTCAGTGCGGTGACCACGGCGGGCAGCTTGGTCACCCACTCGGTCGATCGCGAATGAGGGTCTACAAGTTCTTTGGCATATTGGTGCCCGAACAACCTCTCAGCCAGGGTTCGATTGAACCGCTCCACGATCCCCTGGTCCCGGTGGATGTTGACGCGGCCACGACTGACAGAAACGTTGTGTTTAGCGCCCATGAACTCTCGGCCGGGATCGACCTGGAGAAGATTCGGCCATTTGAGAGCACTCCTCTTATATATTCGGGAAAGAGCCTCGGCCCCCTCCTTAGACTCTTTAGTGGCCAGCGGCTCAGCCCCCTAATACCGACTCGCTACATCAACGATTGTCAGTGCGTACTTGTAAGTCTTGCGACCGACGCGATCGTGAGGGAGAAACAGGAGATCTGCTTGGTGGACTTCGTTCGGCACCGGCACGTCGAATTTCGGGCGCGGAATATTGTGAGGCGCGGGCAAATAGATCTGCCAGATGGTTTGCCTCTTTAGCCATTCCTTGGCTGCGTTTTCAGAAACCTTGGTCGCCGCCGCGAGGTTATTGATGGCCGCGAGTCCCTTCCAGTAGCCACGGGGGCTGTAGTATGTGTTTGATAGCTTGCGCGTTAGGCGAACCGATAGTTTGTTATCAAGTTTGCACGTGTCCGTCGTATGCGACTTATTCTAGTAGGTCGAACAGTCTCCAACACGCCCTCGCCAGATCGTCCGGTAACTGTGTCGTCGATACTAAACCTTTGTTGGAAGTTTCGCTGCAGCTCCAATCGCAATTGGAGTTGCCGCTCCTGAGCTGGAGCGGGAACTCGGAGGAATATAACATCCGCTTTGCGAAAAGGGTGACCGCTTTTTCGTCCTCGCGCCACGTCTCTAGAGAGTCTTGGGCCAGACTGATCAGCCCCTTCGCGCCAGCTAAACGGTGCTTAAGGGCCGTGTAGCCTACATCGATCATAGCAAAATGAAGCTCATCAACTAACATCATTCTATATATATATATTATTTAAAACATTTTTTTTTTATTATTGCTTATTGCTTTTGCTTATTGCTTTTTAAATATAGTAGCTGACGAGACCCATCACACCCATTCCCACGACGATGAACGCGATCTCGCGGTCTTTTTGGGCCTCCGACGGTACATAGAAATCTGAAAGTTGCGGCTCGAGATCCAGCGGCGCGAGAATTTTCTGCGGATATGCCAGCTTGTACTCGCGCATGGCTTCGTCAACGTTCCGGAAAGTTTGCACGGCGTGACTCTCGCGGCGAAGCTCTTCGTTGAGCCTGTCCACACGGTTGGTTCTTTTTTCCGCCTATGCTTCCTTTGCGCTATTGAGTTGTTCTGTAGCTAAATCGTGACGCTTTTTCTCCTCACCCGCGTCTGCTCCTATTAACGAGAATAAATAGTTGCTACCGCCGAACGCCGCTGCGCTCACGATTGCACCACCTACTATTAGTCCGATCGTAGCCATTTTATTTCCATATATTAGCAGGTAGAATTCCAGCTTTAATTAGATAATCTGGGGTCGAAATTGCGGACGCTACATTCAAGGTCACGAGACCTACGTCTCTCGCAGTCATGTCCAATTTGGAAGAGGGCCCTCCGAAGGCCATCTTTGATAGTCGAGCAAACCCGATACTGAGACCCGATATCACCACGGCGTGATAAACCGCATTCACTAACATTTTACCTTCGTTGTCAGCGTATAAAAGGGATCGTGATTAATGTTTAAATTGGGCGCAATCGGTTTCGTAAGTTTCTTCGGAACCGCCTCCAACTGCACAGGTGCGGTTGGGAGTTGTCTCGAAATATATTTCCACACACACATGGTGCCCACAACTGCGAGACCACCACCAACAACCCACGGAATGATCCAGGTAGGAGGTACAGCAATCCACGATTGCTCCGCAGGAGATTGAACCGCAGCTGTCTAATGTTTTGCTGTTTCTGCCACCAACTCCAATTGCGATTGGGGCTCCTGAGCTGGAACAAATAACGACTGTTTAGTCTCTCGAAGCTCGGCGAGTATTTTATCTTGTTTAGCTTTTCGGGTGGCAGCCGCTGCCCGCCCAGCTGCCTTTTTTGGGGGGGTTTTTGTGTCGTGTAATCGGATTCAACAGTATTGAACCCAATTCACGAATTGGAACTGGGGTATCAATCTGAGTTGGAAGTGCAATCGGGTTCATCCAATCTCGATTGGGAGTTGAGGGCTGTTCCATCATTCTCGCAGGTGCTTGTCGCTCCTGGTCCAACAGGGTTGGGAGTGCGTCTTGTGTCATCATTTTCTGAGCTTATAGTTCGTGGGCATATATGGCCAAATTGACAGTGCTTAGCCGTGGTCAACGCGGTTGTCAGCGGAGCTAAGTACATTCCAAACTTGTGATAAATTGAGCAGCAGGCTGTTCTAAGAGTGTGTCCTACAAAAGGGTCAGTCTCTAGATCACCAATCAACCCCGCTGTGTCAGATATAGGGAGAATTGCACTGACAGCGGTAGCGTACAAATAAATAGCCGCCGATCCAAGAGTTTTCGTCATCTGTGCCCCCAATTTAGATTCGTATCGCGCATACATTTTATCAACCTCGACATCTGACATCTTGTCCACCTGACAAACTGAGAGACGCCGACCGAAATACCGCTCCGATTGTCCCCCAGCAAGCAGCGCAGCTAGCCGCTCAGCCGATCAGTCTTTAGCAGAAGCCTGGCGTTCTTAGTTTCCGAAAGTATCTGTCGAACCTCCAGGCGCTCCTCGCGCGTTGGGATAACGTCGTTCTCTCGAAGACAGTCATCGAATGAGTCTCGGTCCTTGCAGTGAAAGAGGGCGACCCATTTCGTTTGCTCGCGCAGATCCTTGAGGACGGCGTTGTACTTCTGAGTGAAGATCCATACGCTTTGCCCCGCATGGCGGCCAGAAAATGCGAGCTCGGAGAGCATGTCCTTCTTTTTGGTCATCGCCGCCTTGGCCGAGCAGTCGTCAATCACGTATAGGGTGGGCTCGCCCTGGAATCTTTGGTAGAAGCCGCGCTGCCAATCGTGAAGCCTGTCGCCGGGGTCAATAACGTATACCTCAGGGTCGGTCCATATCCACGGGCGTCGCTGATAAGTCTCGTTGTGCCTCACAGTGGGACACAGGATCACAATGTGAAGATATCGCGGTAGCACCCCTCGAGCAAGTCGAGGATAAAAACTGTTTTTTCACATCCTGTCTGCCCACATATTATGGCAGAGTGGGCATCACAAACTTTATTTTTATTTAAATTTTTAGATTTAGTAGAGTGCTGAGACGTATCGACCATCTTCGATGTTGAGTTGTGCGTCTATGATTATATCTAAGTACACGTTCAATGCGCCAGCTCCATCCGCCTCTTTGGTTATCTGGATCGTCACACCCTCGCTAGCGTTCTGAACTTGGCGTCCACTACCGTGCATTTGGTCGTCGTCGCTGGCTCACATGTCTAACCATAACGCGTACTTGGAAGTCAGGAACTGTGCGAGGGAGACGTCCGAGAGCTGCATGTCTTTGGCAACCGCGGCATCCTCCGGGGAGCGCTTAGAGCCGGTAGCAAACTGCTTTCTGGTTTCGTCCCACTGCTGGTACGCGTGAAGGCCCTGACTGTAGAGTTGATTGGGGACTCCCTCGATCGTCACCTCGACCTTTGTGATTTTGGGGTTATAAAATTTGTCGCTTTTTCTAGCCCCGAGCGCGAACCGACCCTCCTCGAACAGCATCAGTATACCTTTCATCGAGCGGGCGGGTACATTGACGTTAATATTCCACAATGTGTTGCTTTTGACTTTCGTCATCTTGCGATGGCGAAGAACTCAGTCGTAAAGTATGGCAACGCGCCCGGCGTACTGGGTTCTGATCAATCGCGCGAGTTCGGGCATCGTGACCATGTCGTACTCCAACGAAACATTGTCGATCGTATACGTCGATGCCATGTCGGTGGCTATGAGTACTCGGCCGTAGTCGTTGAACGTTAGTTCGTATTCGAGGCGGTCAGCCAAAGTGCTCTGATAGTAGGGCATGTGACTCTCCAGCAACTCAAAGTCGAGCGGGATGTAGAAGCGGTTGTCGTAAGCGGCCGCGATCGCGTTATCAATCGCGTCGTTATCTGCCTTGTTACCAGCCCCGATTCTAAGTCTGGTTACGTTCTTATTTTTGCTGGTGTCAATACCCTGATAGACCGCATTTTCGCGCTCTTGCGCCGTCTTCCACAGGTCCTGATAGCAATGGTAGACGTCGCTTTCGTCGATCGACATCACCTCATTACCAGAAATCTGTATCATGGTCTTCGTGACGATGGCGCGACCCAGGTTCTGAACGACGATTCGGTCCACGTCCGTCTACGTCAGCGAAATAGTGAAAGCGAGGCGAACAGTCCCCGACACAATGACGTCGCTAGCTCCGAGGTTGGGAAAGCGGGCCAAGATCTGCTGGTTCTGGTCGATCGTCGATGGGTTGTTCGTAATAACGACGCTCTGTCTCACGCCTTTCGCCCCAAGGGGCTCCCGCAGTCTGAGGTATGGATTGAGTTTGCGACCGTATTGACTCGAAGACATAGTTTCGATGAAACTAAATACTCGTATGTTTTTTTCTTTAATACATCGTTAACAATGTCGGGTGAAAATATGGAATAATCCGGTCGCGACCGAGACGCTCGATGATGATGATTTCGAGGATTCCCTCACAACCTTCGACGAAACACCCGTCATAGAGGCTCCACCCGGCGAGGAAATACAGTAGGTGGCGCTACCAGCACCATTGAGCAAAATAAGGAATTAGTCAAGTTAAATGTAGACGACTACTACAACCGTTTGGCAGAAAAAGGTGAGGTCCCGTCTGTCGGTCGCGACTACTCCAAATTCGAAGTGGATCAGGATGGTAGGTTGCGACTACGATCAGCACCAGATGTCCAAACCATCAACACGATAACCGGAAAATCCCTAAAGCTGAGCTCCATTGCCGAAAAAAAGGGCGGTGGCGAAATCATAAGGAGCGAACTAGGATTCGTAGATTGGAAGAGGGGTAAAAAAAAGTATGTCGGCCCTCGCTGTAGAGACCCTACAGTCTACCGACGAAACTATGGCGAAGACGGCCACCGCGATAGAAACTGCCGAGCTCTGTGATCTCCCTCGTGTAGCCAACAACGCTATTAGCATAGTGGAAACCACGTTCAGCGAAACACTCAACCCCAACCAAAGGTCAAACAATGACCTAACGTTACATGTTCGCGAAATCCTGTGACTCAATAAGGCTCTACAAACGTCCTGGGGTGAACTGGTCCTTAACCTCTCCAAACTCACGGCGCTGGATGAACATATCGCGCTAGAAGAAAGAAAACTTGGGGAAACCCCTGATGGCGATATAGAATCTACCGAGCGGATCAACGAACGACTGCGATCGTTGTGGGATGAAAGAGAAGCTCGCTTGGAGGCTGCATCGGCTTGCCGTGAGGCGCTCCGCACCCAAATAAGTCGGATCCGCGAAACAATCTCGAGGGTTCTGCACGAGGAGACGACACTCGGTGAGCGACTCCGCACTCTGTTCAGACAGCAGGGTGTCACAATAGTAAGCATCCTCGCAGCTCTCGGCATGACTATATCAACCATAGTTCTAACTATCGAGCTGCTCGTAGGTGGTGCGGCGGCTGCACCCGCGCCAGCACCCGCGCCATCCGGCGGCGCCAAGGAGTGGGCAATAAAGCATCTAAAAGACGTAGCCAATCTCCTAGCTAAATTAGCCGGAAATGCGGCTGCCGCACTGCCTGGGTTGATCGGGAGTGTCGTCTCGTACTTGTCATCTATATTATCTAAGACCAAAGCACAAATAGTCCGATCACCACGAGGGCTACGACGAGCCCTAATTCTCCTCCTCGTGGGTTGTACTTCCAACTCCTGTTCCAATTATTCCAATTTCACCCAATCTGCGATTGGTGTTGATGATTGGATTGGGTGAACTGGTGGAACCCAATTCTTCCCTCAACATTGTTGATGATTGGATTGGGGGTGCATCCAATTTCGATTGGTGTGTTGATGATTGGATTGGGGGTTTATTTGAATTTCCAACCTCAACTCCCAATCGAAATTGGATGAACCCGACCGTCTTGGGGGTGCGCTTGATGATATCTGCGTTCACGTTCCCGTTGTGGCCGATTTTTTGATTGGCGGTGGCGATTACGATCTGATTATTGTAACCGTCAACCGTGTCGTCTCGTAGTATCATATTACTCGGCGCCATATAAAGACCTATTCCAAATACATAGTCTACTGGGGTGCTGGCATTCTGCAAAACATCTTGCTACCGCCTGATCGCATCCGGGAGGTCCACCGGTTTGTTTATTGCGTCCTCGACATTTGCCAAGAACTGTTTGTGTGCGTCAAACTCCTTACCGTCTCCTAGTATAGAACTGCGCGCTTGCGCCTGTACGCTGAGGATGGCCCAGACGTATGTGCGAATGGAGTCGTTGAGGCGGGTAACCCCACCCCTGGTGAACCCCTTCCCCCTATCCAAAATGAAAGTCCCCAAGCCGATATCGACGTGTTCGCGTTGTTCTATGTAGTCGATATGTTCATCCACGATGTCTTTACACATGGCACAATTACAGTAAACATTTGGGTCATTTCGTGTATATGTCATGTTAGTAGGATTAAAAACCCCAAGAGTTGTGTCCGTTACGATGTAACCATTTACATATATATCACCTAACCCACCATTTTTAGTAACTGTTTTCGGTTTCCAGTCGGTATTTTTAGAAATGTGAAATTCATTGCATATTCTTTCGTAGGCTTTGTGGTCGTATAGGCTGTATAGAGGGTCCCAATTATCCTCTTGGGGGAGTTTCACGCTCATTTCTTTGAGAATCCTCCTAATAGTGTAGTAGACGTGAAAGTGAAAAGTATAAACACTTTTGCAGAAAGCGGTCAGATTATGCTCCATGTGGTTTATGTAAGAGACACCACACCCGGTTGTGGCACACCACACAGCAACATTTAACTGGTTCTGCCAAAACTGCATCGGTATTGCTTTCCACGCGTCTAGGGATTCTTGGTTAGTAATTTTGGGCAGTCTATAATTATCAAATCTGGGTCATTGATAGCATGCGCCTGAAAAAGATTCACCGAGCGATTCGCTTCGATCAGAGCCCTTGGATGGAGCCCTACATCAGGATGAACACAGAGCTCCATCTGGCTTGTCCTTTAGAAGCTATAGCTTTAAGGCAAGTTGAAACTTGACTCCGTTGAGAGTCTGGATATCTTCGACTAGTTTCTGCTGAATCTGGGGGCTCACTCCCTCCAGGAAGGCTCTTGGGTCTGAGGGAATGGGGTGCTCCTGGGGGACATCCATCTGACAGCCCCACAGAAACTTCCCTAACAGACAGGGGGTCTGCCTGAAGACCGGCTCGTCCGTCTTTTCATTGCTCTGCAGCTGTAGGATCTCCTTCTGCATTGTTCGGATTGATTTCTGAGGGGAAAGGGGTCAAACACCTTCTGAATGGCATTCCGCTTCTTCAGCGGTTTCGGGAGATATATTTTGCAGGGCTTTGTGCCGCCTCCTTTCCGAAGTCGGGCAAGGTGAACTTTACAGTGGTCCCAAAGACAGCTACGACCACATAGCTCCGTGGAGCTTAGAACGAGCCACTGGCAATGGTTTTTACCTTTCATTATCTTCAGGTATACCTAATAGTACGAGTATGTCTAATAGGAAATTCAGAAGGCATCAATCGCCATAATGGCTATGTCGGGGTGTGTCGGCCGAATTTCCACTGATAATTACGCCGTAATCATATACCAAATTTAGTTCGGGATTACGCTGTTATCATACTCTGTCCGAACTTTATTTACCTAGTTGTCTCCCTTACATAGTTGTCTCGAAACATTAGAGCATTATGTGTTTTTCACTGAGAATTAATACTCCGTGATCGTATACCAAATTTAGTCCAGGATTACGCTGTAATCATACTCTGTACACACTTTATTCACCTAGTTGTTTCCCTTATATAGTTTGCTCGAAACATTAGAGCATGATGTGGTTTTTTTCACTGCGAATTACACCGTAATCGTATAACCAAATTTAATCCAAGATTACGCTGTAATCTTACTCTGTACAAACTTTATTTACCTAGTTGTTTCCCTTTGCATTACGCTGTAATCATACTCTGTCAAAACTTTATTTACCTAGTTGTCTCACTTATATAGTTTTGCTGGAGATTACACTGTAAGCACCATTACAATTATTGAATTACACTGTCGGTCCCCTTTGGCCGCCCAGTGGTGTGGGCTTGCCACGTGGGTTTACCGCTAGAACTCCCAGTTCTTTCTCCGTTGTATTGTTTCTCCGAGCGAACGACGTGGGACTGGCTTATTGCGTTATGGTTATCATTGCGTTGGGCCCGCCCGCCCAGGTAAGTGGCCCAGTCCATGAGGTTAAGTGGTCCAGTCCAGGAGGTGAAGTGGCTCAGTCCCGCGAAACGGGCTCCAGTGACATACTGGGTGGAGGGGGGGGGGGGGCTAACCGGGAACCTCCACACCTCCCAAAGAGGTTACGGAGGCCCGACGTGACATGACAAACAGGAGAAATGACATGGGAAATAAAAAAAACTGGTCCAGTCCCAGCCTTTCTACTACTACTAGTCATTCAATAAAATAACATACCAAAATTGACCGAAAGAGTAACTGCGATTACTTAACGTGCAAGTAGTCTAAATAAATGTAAACGTCAAAACTTCAATACGAACCGCAGTATATCATCATATTTGTTATATAAATGGCAATGCCATACATAGACATACTATTTATTTTCAATTACGGTAGCAGTACTCGCGTATGATTCTACAAACAACAACGCTGGCGAAAATGTAGCTTTCTGATTTCAAAGTGTCGAAATAAATAGACAGCAAAGAGTTAATAAGTTGATTAAACTGGTGAAAATTAGGCAAGTATTATGGATAAATATGTCAGCTAAATGGCTGAGAAATGTATGTACACATATCGTTATTTCACTATGTAAAATACCTCTATTGCAATTTGCAATTTCGGGTAGTGGAAATTTCATTTTTAATGTGTAAATAACGGGTGTAAATATGACTTAGCGAAGTAAAAACGTAGGTAGGTTGGAATCGTATTTATTTGACTACATTCCATCCTGCTGTAAATGGTACAGTATCGGCTAATAACCGGGAAACTCGATTTATTTGGTTGTATATATGAATAAAATATGATCATGTACATACATCCCGAAAGGGTCGGGTCGACGTCGTTGCAGTATACGAAGAAAGAAAAAAATTGTTGCGGCAGCAGATTATGGACTGTCATCATGATTGGACATTTGACCTTGTTTTAGAATTATAATGCGAGAACATGAACAACTGACGGTCAATGGTGTAATCAATACCGCAACATATGTCAACGGCCTCTGACTAGAAATGTGCGACACACCGTATCTACTTTGTCGCACCTGTACAAACCATAGCGTGTTTTCGCCCAACACCGTATCAGTTCATGGCCCCATAAATCTGTGTCACCGCGTTTTCCATTTGTTGCAGCATTCGTGGGCTTTGTCCGAAACCAAGAACCGTCATGTAGACACACATTGTAGCCTACTATTAAAATAAATCGATGAAGGCATCCATAGGTTATTAAGAAATAATAGGAGTTTAAACCGTCTGTACCATATATACGCCGGTACGTAAGTACATGCATAGACTATAACTATTATATCCACTTCTGCCTATCGGTGAGGAGATAATAGCCATGTCCTGTAAATTGCTGACGGTAAGACCTTGTTTGACCTTGTTTTATTGTATAATTATAATACGAAAAAACGAGCAACTGACGGTCAATGATGCTATAATCAACGCACATTATGCCAGCTGGCTCTGAAAATAAATGTGCCACACACAGTATCTATTTTGCCTCACCGGTACAAACCGTAGCTTGTTTTCGCGCAACACCGTATCATGTTATGAAGTTGCTTACGGAAACTCTACACCGTAACAGGCGGTTACAAACCATAACGAGATAAATCAGAAAATGCCATAAAACATGTCATATCATGCATGTAGAGATCTGACCCTTTCCACGGATCAATCAGACTGTATTTACTCGATATCGCCACCGAAAAGGGACAATAACACGTGTTAGTTATCCAGAAATCGACAATTTCATCACGCTCCCTCGATTAAAAAATTCACGTACAAAACAATGTCATATTTGCAAGCGAATTATTCAGAAAATACGTTATCATAAGTATTGTGAGCGTGATCATTGGACATCATATTCATTTCTGTGTCTGTACATATCAGATATGTTGCTGATAATGTCCTGAAAGCTGTAAACTATTTAATTAAACTGACACTTACCTGCTGTCAATCCGCTACGCCATCTTAGCGACATGTATATACACTGTCTGCACCGTATTACGTAAACTCTCCACCGTATCACAATACCGACAGTGTAACCAGGCGTGAAAGACACGGATCGTGTTTAAAGGCGACGGCGAATATATTCACCTCCTGATTATCGTAACATACCCGCCGTACTTTGGTCACGTGACGGAGACACATTTGTTTCCTTATGTTTGTCTCATGATAAAAGTGACGGAATATGCGGCCGATCCTGCTATTTACTGGCTACACAATTGTCATTTAAAGTAACACCGAGCGCAGGTAAGTGACGAGTTTAAACGGGTTTGTGCTTCATGAATTTATAGTTGTGCGTGTATATTATAGTTGGGGTCACATCTGTTACGCACAAAATGATTTTCATAGGAGTTAAATAATTATAAAATAACTGTGTAACTATTCCACCAGTGTTAAACATTACTACATGAAGTTCTCACTATGCAGATACATATACAATAAGTTATTAGTCTTTAAATTACAGATATAGCCGTGCTTTAGTGGTGTGTGTGTGTGTGTGTGTGTGTGTATTAAACTAACGAGGTTTCGATAACTAGGCTTTCTATACAGAGACATCGTAGCACAATGTATGGCTGTGACTGGAGAGATATGGTTTACGGGTTTTGTGACCAGTGTAGACCCATAGTCTGATCAGGATCTGTGCGCCATTCCATACATGAACACCAGTCTAACAAACAGTTTAGATCGTCACCAGGCTACTTAGTTCGGCCAGTTACCTAAAGTCGTGCGATATGTCTTCCGATATTGGTTGTATTGGTTAAAAGTATTGTCCAGAGACCCAGTAAACAGAAAACTATGGTTTCATTTTATTGTCATATTTTAAGTGTAAGTCACTTCGCCGTCATCGGAATGTTTGACCAAGCTAACAATATTTGGTTTCATACTCATATATCGTAATATATTGGTGGGCCCGTAAAAGCTAAAATATGACAATAAAATTAAACCATAGTTTCTTTCTGTTTACTGGGTCTCTGGACAATACTTTTAACCAATACAACCAATATCGGAAGACATATCGCACGACTTTAGGTACAATGATATCTCATTAGGGTATGCACTTTTTCATGTAATTTTCATATGTTTTGCACCCCATCCAAAGAGCAGGTATCCATGACGTACTACATGTATACCCACAGTGGGGTCGGATGGAATATTACCATATCAAATCAATTCCTGGGGCCCGTTTCACTAAGCTTCGTACGACTAAAATGTACAACGAAGTTCGCATTAGCCGCCGATTGTGGGAAATCTTTGTGGCGTTTGTTCAGATTCAATGACCCCTACTTGTAGGTGGAAAATGATAGCTTTAACCATTTCACCCCTAAGTAAGTTGAATGGATTGTCATACATTAATTTTGCAGCCAATCCAATTGTCACAAAATGATTTTCAGACTAGTCCATTGATGAAAAGTGGGTGTCTTTGTTCTCACAAATATGAAACTTACTTGCAAAAAGTGCAGATTCTGATGAGACGGCTCGTCACGAGCCGGCTCATCTGGATCTACACTTTGTGCCAATTATACTGTACCAATCCAATTGTCAGAAAATGATTTTCAGACTAGTCCATTGATGAAAAGGGGGTGTCTTTGTTCTCACAAATATGAAACTTACTTGCAAAAAGTGCAGATTCTGATGAGACGGCTCGTCACGAGCCGGCTCATCTGGATCTACACTTTTTGCCAATGCTACTGTACAGGCCTATTGTGTTGAAAGGGTTAAGGAATTAGGTTATATATACAGTCAGGGGTGTAACTGATTTTAGTTAAGTTCGAAATAACCTGATACAGTTATTTCTTCTAGTTGTGTGAGATTTGCCTCCCTTCCGTTGTAAAATTGTAGATAACCTGTATCAGTTATTTTCAGTATCTATCATTTTCTATTAATTTAAAAGGGAGGTAACACAACATCAATTGATGACTTAACTATAGTTTACAGCGTGGTGTTAATTCCCTTGTTCATTTTGATACCACTTTGGCCATAACCGCGATAATCATGATAACGATGGTGAATTGTATTCGGTTTCATTCCTATAATCATGCAGGCCCGTAGCCGGGGGGGGGGGGTGGTCGGAGCGGTCGTCGACACCCCCCCCCCCGCCCAGCTCGAAATACACTTTTTTAACATCAAGGTCCAAATTTTTTAGACCCCATAAATACCTCAGGGCCATTGGGGCCTTTCGAAACGATCCCCCTTTCAAACAGGTCTGGCTACGTGCCTGTCATGATAATTCGACGACATGTTAAACATGTTGAACATTTGGGATGTTCATTGAATTGGTTTAACTGTGTCTCTCACTGCTCCAGCATCTACAAAGAAAACAAGTATTCTCAACTCAACGACATGTTCATCGATGTTTCACTCTATATATGGCATGTTCATCATTTGTATTATATCTTACGACTAATACCATGATCAGGATCGTAGAAAAATACAAACGATACACATCTACTGTCTGTTCCACGTTTTGCATGCGGACACGGTATCTGTCTATATAGTGACTGTGACTGGAGAAATGGGGCTTATGGGTTTTCCGACCAGTGTAGATCCAGATCAGCTTGTGCATCCGCACAGTCTGATTATAATCTGTACTGTTCGCCATTCCGCCAATGAAACACCCACCCAGCTTATACCAAGCAAACAAGATCATTATCAGGTTACATAAGTGTTTAGTGACTTCTTCAAGCTACATTTACCCCAAAACCATAGAATGATGACTAGCACGAGTCAAATAACCCAAATAGAACAGGCATTGTACATCATGTACGGGTTTTCAGAAAATCATGAATACATTGCTCACAGCACATGTGGTTGGTACAACTCCCGATTTGGTTAACACACGCATTCATGATCATAATGAATATACATGGGATTCACATATGCTAACACATTTATATCTTCGTTATGTTTCTGATACTGTGCATACAATTCCCAATTACCATGTATAATTTGGAAGACATGCATTATATTAGAATAACCCATGACAGCTATATCGAATAACTTCCTCAAATTATGTTGAAATTCAACAAGGTTCGTATTTGTTTTTGACAAACATAACCTCTACCAGTTATGTGTAATAACTCTCACGTTATGTTGAGCCCATAACTGGGTTTCACATATGTGCATAACATGTAGATATACACATGACTGACACACTTGTCTTCATGATGTTGCACATGCAATTTCCATATACCATGGCAGGCATGCACTATACTAGAATAACCCGCGACAGTTAATTCGAATAACTTCCTCAAGTTATGTAACACAGTTCGTATTTGTTTTTGACAAACATAACCTCTGTCAGTTATGTGTAATAACTGTCTCACGTTATCTTGAAAAACAACTCATAGCTGGGTTTCACATATGTGCATAACATGTAGATATACACATGACTGAGACACATGTCGAGTTATCTTCATGATGTTGTACACGCAATTTCCATATACCATAGCAGGCATGCACTATATTAGAATAACCCGTGACAGTTATTTCGAATAACTTCCTCAAATTATGTTGACATTCAACAAAGTTTGTATTTGTTTTTGACAAACATAACCTAAACCAGTTATGTGTAATAACTGTCTCACATTATCTTGAAAAACAACCAATAGCTGGGTTTCACATATGCGCATAACATGTAGATATACACTTGACTGACACACTTGTCTTCATGATGTTGCACATGCAATTTCCATATACCATGGCAGGCATGCACTATACTAGAATAACCCGCGACAGTTATTTCGAATAACTTCCTCAAGTTATGTAACACAGTTCGTATTGTTTTTGACAAACATAACCTCTGTCAGTTATGTGTAATAACTGTCTCACGTTATCTTGAAAAACAACTCATAGTCTGGGTTTCACATATGTGCATAACATGTAGTATACACATGACTGAGACACATGTCGAGTTATCTTCATGATGTTGTACACGCAATTTCCATATACCATGTCAGGCATGCACTATATTAGAATAACCCGTGACAGTTTATTTCGAATAACTTCATCAAATTATGTTGACATTCAACAAAGTTTGTATTTGTTTTTGATCAAACATAACCTAAACCAGTTATGAGTAATAACTGTCTCACATTATCTTGAAAAACAACCAATAGCTTGGGTTTCACATATCGCATAACAGTAGATATACACTTGACTGACACACATGTTGAGTTATCTTCATGATGTTGTATATGTAATTTCCATGTACAATGCATAGTTTGATTGTGGACACATTATATTTTCAGGGCTAGGCGAACGCTTGTTAGTTATTTGAATATAACTTCCTCAAGTAATGTTGACATTCAACACAGTTTGTGTTCGTTTGAGACAAAAATAACATATGACAGTTATGTGTAATCACGTCCTCAAGTTATAATCAGAAAAGCAACCATACGACCATGGTGACTAGCATCAGTCGAGTAACCAAAATCGAAGAGGTGTCATCATGATCATAGATACACTATGTACATTATGTAAGAAAGCAATTAAAACCTTGCTCACTGCACGTGTAGTAGGTGCCATAGGGGTGTATAAGACAAGTCGTCACTGTCATGATGTACATACTCATGTAAATGCTAACCACATACATGATGTCTGTGTTTCACATATGCGTAGACCATCGCTATGTTCATGATGTGATACATGCACTTACCATATACCATTTTTACATAAACAAATGTATACACTATTTACTTACATGGCTAGGATAATCGTGCAAGCTAATTTAAATAACTTCCTTAAGTTACGTCGACATTCAGCAAATGTCCTGTTACTTTTGGATACAAATAACCTATGCCAGTACTGTGTATGTCTGTCGTGACAGCATTTGATCACGATTCAAATGGTAGTCAAAAGTTCAAAACATGTCATTTGGATCGGAGATGTCAACACTTCTGGTTTTCACCAACAACATGGTAATTCTTATGACTATATGATGTAATCATCATGATGGTAATCTGGCAAACATGGTGATCATGGTACTAGCTGTTAGTTGGCCTGCCAGTTCTAGAATTTGAAAATTGCTTTTGTAGTAAATTAAGTTCCTATTATTCCCCATGATTAGCTACATAATTATCTATCAGAAAATAATCTACATATTGTGCAAGTTGTGTTTCTATTTATTGTTTCCTCAAATATGCGTGTTGTGTCTCATTCTGATCATCTCTATGAGGTGGTTCAAACAAACGAGTGATCACAACATTGACCTTTGTAGATAATGTAAATGCCGATAAAATGTTTCACCACCCGCCAAGTCACATAAACTTAAAATATGTCAGATGTCATCACGTTTCAGGCATTTATTTCCTATATATCAGTTGTATATTATCATGATCATCATGATCATGACAGTTGCCATATCATGCTATATCCATGCTAGCTACATTATTGTAATATGTAATAACCACTTTGATTATCATTGTTATTCCCATGATTAAACCCTGTGCGTATCCGTCTTTTATATTTGCAGCAGATCAACTGCCCATTTTCCCCCAGAATAATTTGCTCGTACTCGGATGACCGGAACTATGAATCAAACCCTGGCATTTAGAGAAATGTTACTATTTCGACACATTTGTGTGCATTATGCATTTATAATCAACATGCGTTCTTCATTTTATTTTGACAGACATTTGTCTGTAGAATCGTGAATAATTACTGCTAAATCATAATTATAATTCTGGCAATCAGTGTAGACCCTGTTCAGACTGCGCGTTGTATTTGTCATGCACGTTTACATGCATTTTGGCAAACATCATGAACACTATCTAGTAGAATCGTTAAACATTACTATACTTCTAAACAAACAAAATGCAAATACATTTCAAGAAGTCATCGTATGTTCATAACAAACTGCACGCATACGCAAACTAATATTGGTATACGTGGATTACAATCACTGTTTATACAGTGTCCAGCGAAAACAAATGGTCTGGAAAGTTGTTTATCATTAACAGTATTCCCTGTGCTAAGCTCGTTATTAACTGCACGACATCATTGTGATATTATTTGTTTATGTAGCCCATTAATCCAGTGTGAAAACATTATACACACATGAGTAAGACAGTTGACACGGCCATATAATTGATTATTGTAAACATCATGCTATCTTGTAACTATAATAATCATTATCATGATGATAATCTGATAAAACCACTGACCCCTCTCAGATTTTCTTTTCATGTGTCCTCTCTCTCACAAGTGGAGATGTAATTGCAAGCCACTTGGGGGCCATACAATCACTGTTCCCTGTTGTGCAGACCGTTAGCGTGGTTAGCATGACTAGCATGACAGTGTTGGCATATCTCATTTTGCTGCGCCGTCCATGCTTTGGAATATATTGAATTCATTAAATTAACATTAGGTCAGTTCCACGGAGCAGATTAGTTTACATTATAGAGTATGCAAAATACATGAATTCCACACGAGCTCCGAATGTTGTGCCAGCCAGCCTAACAAGCCAATCCATCCTAGGATTGTGTTTGCTGTCCAATTCCAGTTGCTCTGATTATGGTGCTGTCTAATTCCCCAGGTGTTGACCCTCGCTATTTCCCCCCCCCCCCCCGCATCCCATCCCGCTCAGTTGGCGGTAAAAACGTCGTATGCCTATCAATCCCATATGCCAATATGTTTATGTATGTTTATGAAATACAATATTAACTTAACCTATGAACATGATGAACATATATCATTTTGTAGCGCGAAAGTCGCATGTAAAATCAAATATATACATGTACTTATAGTTTTTAGCTCGATTATTCGAAGAATAAGTAGAGCTTATGTTGTCACCCCGGCGTCGGCGTCGGCGTCGGCGTCGGCGTCACCACGCCTTGGTTAAGGTTTTTAGTCAACCTTGTATATGGAATACTACTGGCCCTACACCCACCACACTTGCACAACTTCATCTCCTAGTGATGTACATCAATAACCCCTGATCTATATTTGACCTTGACCTACATTTCCTCTTGAATTACTTAGTTAATTCCCCTTGGTTAAGGTTTTTAGTCAACCTTGGTTAAGGTTTTTAGTCAAGCTTGTACATGGAATACTATTGTGCATACAGACACCATACTTGGACAACCTTTTCTCATAGCGATATACATCAATAACCCCTGATCTATATTTGACCTTGACCTACATTTCCTCTTGAATTACTTACTTAATCCCCTTGGTTAAGGTTTTTAGTCACCTTGGTTAATGTTTTTAGTCAAGCTTGTACATGGAATACTCATGGTCATTACAGACATATACTTGGACAACCTTTTGGGTTCTCATAGGGATGTACATCAATAACCCCTGATCTATATTTGACCTTGACCTACATTTCCTCTTGAATTACTTAGTTAATTCCCTTGGTTGAAGTTAAGGTTTTTAGTCAAGCTTATATATGGAATACTCCGGGCCCTACACCCACCATACATGAACAACTTCATCTCCTAGTGATATACATCAACAACCCTGACCTATATTTGACCTTGACCTGCATTTAACCTTGAATTACATAGTTAATTCCCCTTGGTTAAGGTTTTTAGTCAACCTTGGTTAAGGTTTTTAGTCAAGCTTGTGCATGGAATACTAGTGTGCATACAGACACCATACTTGGAAAACCTTTTCTCATAGGGATGTACATCAATAACCCCTGATCTATATTTGACCTTGACCTACATTTCCTCTTGAATTACTTACTTAATTTCTCTTGGTTAAGGTTTTTAGTCAAGCTTGTATATGGAATATTCCTGGCCCTACACCCACCATACTTGGACAAATTCATCTCCTAGTGATATACATCAACAACCACTGACCTATATTTGACCTTCACCTACATTTAACCTTGAATTACTTAGTTAATTCCCCTTGGTTAAGGTTTTTAGTCAACCTTGGTTAAGGTTTTTAGTCAAGCTTGTACATGGAATACTATTGTGCATACAGACACCATACTTGGACAACCTTTTCTCATAGGGATGTACATCAATAACCCCTTATCTATATTTGACTTTGACCTACATTTCCTCTTGAATTACTTAGTTAATTCCCATTGGTTAAGTTGTTTAGTCAAGCTTGTATATGGAATACTCCTGGCCCTACACCCACCATACTTGGACAACTTCATCTCCTAGTGATGTACATCAAAAACCCCTGACCTATATTTGACATTGACCTACATTTAACCTTGAATTACATACTTAATACCCCTTGGGTAAGGTTTTTAGTCAACCTTGGTTAAGGTTTTTAGTCAAGCTTGTACATGGAATACTAGTGTGCATACAGACACCATACTTGGACAACCTTTTCTCATAGGGATGTACATCAATAACCCCTGATCTATATTTGACATTGACCTACATTTCCTCTTCAATTACTTAGTTAATTCCCCTTCTTTAAGGTTTTTAGTCTAGCTTGTATATGGAATATTCCTGGCCCTACACCAACCATACTTGGAAAACTTCATCTCCTAGTGATGTACATCAACAACCACTGACCTATATTTGACCTTGACCTACATTTAACTTTGAATTACTTAGTTAATTCCCCTTGGTTAAGGTTTTTAGTCAAGCTTGTACATGGAATACTATTGTGCATACTAACACCATACTTGGACAACCTTTTCTCATAGCGATGTACATCAATAACCCCTGATCTATATTTGACCTTGACTTACATTTCCTCTTGAATTACTTACATAATTCTCCTTGGTTAAGGTTTTTAGTCAAGCTTGTAGATGCAATACTCCTGGCCCTACACCAACCATACTTGGACAACTTCATCTCCTAGTGATGTACATCAATAATCCCTGACCTATATTTGACCTTGACCTACTTTTATCCTTGGATTAATTTCTTATTTCCCCTTGGTTAAGGTTTTTAGTCAAGCTTGTATATGGAATATTCCTGGGCCTACAGCAACCATACTTGGAAAACTTCATCTCCTAGTGATGTACATCAATAACCCCTGACCTATATCTGACATTGACCTACATTTAACCTTGAATTACGTACTTAATTTCCCTTCGTTACGGTTTTTAGTCAACCTTGGTTAAGGTTTTTTATGCAGGCCGCGGCCACATTGACCTACATTTAACCTTGAATTACTAACTTAATTTCCTTTGGTTAAGGTTTTTAGTCAACCTTGGTTAAGGTTTTTATGCAGGCCGCGGCCACCTTGTTTGTCAAGCTATGTGTACATCGACAACCCTCGTAGATGAGCTATGCTGTTCTCCTACAGCTCTTGTTGAATTCTTCTAGCAAAATAATTTATAATTAAATATAAATGTAATACAACACAACCATCATTGCAGCACATTAACACATACCTTAAACAAGCAATAACTAGAGAAAAGTCGATGACGCGCCATCGCAATATACACACGTTTGTCCCTGAATGGCGAACAGTGTAAACATATATGTTGTTACCACCCATTAGAACCGTATTGGCGAGTCGGTTCAAATGACGGATAACAACATATACTTTGTTCAGGAAAAAGAAAACTAGTAAGTATTGTCAGTCTGAAAAACAATATTCAGCATGAAAGGATTGATCCAGTGTGAAAAATATAAAGGTGTTGAGCTAGACAGATAACACGGGCCATAATGTGATTACGTAAATACTTGATACCAGAGGTAGTGGCCCATACAATATCACTACATGTACTATATAACTCAGGCCCGTACGCACAGGGGTGCGACGGGTGCGTACGCATCCCCTCAACCCGTTCAACACCACAGGCATGTATTGTGGTATTGGCAAAAAGTGTAGATCCGATGAGCCGGCTCGTGAGTGCCGTCTCATCAGAATCTGCACTTTTTGCAATATACGTAATTTTCATAATTTTGAGAACCAAAAAACCTCCTGTTCATAAATGGACTGGTCTGAAAATCATTTTGTGATGATTGGAATGGGTTAACATATCAAAATCCATTCCAGTTATTTAGGGGTGAAATGGCTAACCTGCCGAGGTCTGTCCGTTAATGTGCAAAAATAAAATGTATAACGCACCCCGCACCCCCCTAAATTAATTCCTGCGTACGGGCCTGTAACTTGATTACTCTTTCAATCATTGTCATCATATTTCACACTTGCATAAACAATGACTCACGGTGTCTGGTGCAAGAACGACAACTCTCACTTTACTGTTGTTTGACTGCATGTAATGATGGGTTGTGGCCTATGGTTAGAACACCGGATTTCCAATCCGGTGGTTGTGGGTTCAAACCTCGCCTAGGGCATCAACACTATTTTCATAGTATGCCCAGCTCACCCGTCTGTATATGACCTTAGCTGTTGCTCGGACATTAAACCCATTCACTTGCACTTTCACATTTGACTGCATGTATGTGGCGAGGGCGATAGACATGCGCTTGTGGACAAGCGACAATTTCTAGTTAATGAAGGATCGCAGCTAGTCGTTTCCTTTTGCAAATATATTAATAGAGATCCGGTACTATGTTGTAGTCCAGCGTTTATTTCTTACTGAATAGCACAGAAGTGAGGTTTGCGAACAGAGTAGACCCAGATCAGACTGCACTTGTTTATGCTAATTTATCTCCTATGTAGCATAATCATGTGCAAATATTATTAAATTTTGTGCGTTATATCAGCTGCCCACTTGCTTCCCAGATGGCAGACAAAAACTAACCACACTCGTTGTCGGATCTTATAAACGTGCTAAAAGACGCATTGGGCATATTGGGGTCAGTTTAAATCAACCATGAACATGTAGCGCCTACATTTTCACAAGACCGGTAGTGTCAGCACAGCCAGGACGGGTATACGGCTATAAAACCACAGAGTGCCCCATTAGCAAGTACCTGGGGACCATGTATCAGCACCTTGATGTTCCAGTGTACGTTAGCATAACTCCATTAACCCTTAGAATGCTGGGAACGAAAATTGTTGTCTGCTGTTGTTTTATGTTTTGCCGTTTTCTCAATAAAAATAAACATGGTTTCACAGAATTCTAAAGTGCTGTCAAAGTATGTTTTTTTTTGATAGGAAAAATGGAAAAGAAAAGATCAGCAGCAGACCAAAACGTTTATTCAGCAGTGTAAGGGTTAAAAGGTTATACAACGGTAATCAGTTGCAATTCTACAGGACAACCGTGCTAATTGTTTTCTACATAATGTCATAATGTGTAAAATAATTTGCACTATACAAACTGGGCATATAGTGGAACATTTCTAAACCCGACACTCTTGAAGGTCCCCGGATGTCCTGTTTGGAGAGCTACAACTGTAATTCACTGCGCACTGCAAAGTTTGCGGTACAGATACATTACAGTGAAACAGTAAACACCCAAGTTTTGTATCTCGTCCGGGTCGGATAGGTTCCTCTTTGTACATGGTTGGTGATCAATATGCTTACGGCATGTGTCATGCTAGCCAATTTTTCACTTGATACTAATATAAATTCATGTATCACCCACTCCGCGAAATCTGGTTCCGACGGACAAATTAGAACCTTACGCCGTGGGCCACCAACAGAGCACCAGATACACACATTCATATTAGAGCATAATTACGTTGGTTGCTGATCGCAATATAATGGTACTTATGTTGATGATTTGCATATATAGTTACATTATAAATAGTCGTATTGTACACTTATACTTTCCCAGTGAAGTCCAAAGCGACACATGGATCGGACATTTTGAAAAGGTGTCAAATATCATAATCATACAAGTAGTCGGCTATTTGTTGTGTGATTGGGAGTGCTATATCGATGAGCATGATGAGCAGTGATGAGAATGAAGTGGTGAACATTTACGACACTGATGTGATTCCACTGTACAGTATCATTAACTGGTGCAATGCAGTACCTGTTCGCAGACATTATGGACACAGGATATTATTAGGTTCGGTTCAACACTATATTTACTCAAACAATGTTTAATCGTTATACTTATCATCTGATCATGGTTATCATACACTGGGTAGTATGGGTTAAAGAGACACGTGTCACTGGTTTGCTTGGTTAATTCACAGTCGCTTATATTTCATGGTATGCTACAATAGGTGTCACATTTTGTCACAACGTCGTAAATGCGCCTTTTATTTTAACAATTGCAAAAGTTAATCAAAAAAATTCAGATCACGCATTCGATGAACTAAATAATATTAAAGTTAAAAAATGGGTATTTTGTAGTCTTTCTTGTGAAATACAATGTGTGGGATCCGTGTAGAAAATGAATGAAAAAACTGCGCATTTTACAATGTCTTCTGAAAATGTCACACTTTACAAATTACTTCGCGAATGTGGCACAAGAAAACAAAATTTGGCGAAAGTAATGGCGCCGGTAAAAAAGAGAGCAAAATTGACACTTGTAAGTTCTGCTTTTCCCAGGACACGGTCTCTGGGTATTGATAGTCCAGACTGGGGTTTCGCTTGCCGCTTAGCAAGCATATTTCCCTTGTAGAAAATCAATAGCAGTCCACCTGTTTTATTTTGACAGAATCATGTGAAGTTTTAAGTGGTGGTCAATTACTGGTCAATGGATTCTTTACAAAGTTAATTATCATGGTTTATACAACAAGAGGTCACCTCCTGTTGTGGTCTAGGAATTGAATTTCATCTGGTAAACAGGGAAATATCCGCAGTCGTATTCACTTCAAACAGCTGATGCGTACTTGAGATCCAGCCTAGGGGTTGGACGGTCGTGGATTTGACACAGCATGGTAGTAGAGCCTTACAGGAATGCATGTGTGAAATATTAAGTATTTTAGATGTTGGAAATAGAAATTATAACATATTTCTCTGAAGTTAAGTTTAGTGACGGACGGACGGACGTCGGACGCACGCACGCACGCACGCACGCACGCACGCACGCACGGACGGACACGGACGGACGGACGGAGGACGGACGTCCAACATTTCGGGTTTATGGGGTATTTCCATTGTTTGAAGAAAAAAGCCCCTAAACAAAAATATAGTTTAGGAGCTTACTGAATAAATCAAAGGAATCTTTTTTGTTAGGATCATCCTTTTAAAATTTCGGATCATCACCGGCGGTATGGTATGTGACCATTTAATAATATATTGCATAGCACAACCTCATATGGATCATTCTCTGCTTGATCTGCTTTGTCCTGACCAACGTTCAAATATCATCATCGTATAGGATAACACTTAACAATAAGACTTGCACTCCCACTCAGCTCTTTTCACGGTTTGACATACCGACATAGTGCGATAGGAGAATGAACTAGCTAGGTTAAATTAACCGCTCCATTGCATCCTTAATTTAATGCACATATTTCGAATGTATCTCATATATTGGTAGATTCGGAAACAAACGGACCAATGGCTATTGACCTCTTAAATCCTGGGCTCAAATACCCGGGAAGGTCTTCGAGCCAATAATGTAATGTGCTGACCCGGATGATGACACGACTGACGGTTTGAACTGCCATCTCATTGGTAATGCCACGGGATCATGATCTGATCATGATGATATACTGGGTTGGTGGCATGTTTGGCAGCGGTTCCATTGAGATCAGTACACACTAGCCGTTAGTTTTTTATTCGGCGAAACTGTAGTATTTGTTACACGGAGGGGAATCGATGTGAACAGCAGAAGCAGCTGATTTCAGATGGACTCGTAATATTTTTATCACAATGTATTATTATTCCACCGAATTTGATGAAATAAAGCAAACGGAGCGCGCACAAAGTGTGTAGAATCTTCGACTGCTGGCCTCTTCCGGATCATTCCAGCCAGTTCCCCGAACACGTCGGAACATTTTTCTGTCATATTTTTAAATCTGACACTCCTGGTGTAAACCGTTAGAATTATAGCAGTTAGTCCGAATAAACATGATAAATAGGTCCCAACAGACTGAAGTGCCATGTTTAATGGGCATCTGAGAAGCCATGCTCTTACACCCAGTGTGGACCCGACACCAAGTGGAGGTCTATCGGGTCAGTGTAAACTTTCAAGATCCTTGATAATCAGTATTTATATGTGACCGGTCTTGAAAGCAGGTAGCACACGGCATGTATGTATCATTTTATTTGCTGTTTAATCTGGCAGATTGTCATTATTTATATCGTATATTATTATACCTCATTGCAATTTCTATTTTGCATTAATAAATTTCATATCACGTGATAAACATGTTCTGCCGTGTCGCAGCGGGCAATTCACAATGCAGTGGGCAATATTGGAGGGGAATATTACACTATTACCCTCACGTCCCGAAACTGTACATTAACAATATGCTGTGCATCAGATTGAAATGTTTAAACATCAAAATATATTTTCAGATTGATTGCAGAAATGCTCAGATATCTCGTGTTTTGTATAGTCTGCTGGCATAATGTGTATATCACGCCATTGTCATATCTGTCTATGATGTATTGCACAAATTGTATTTGGTTTACTGTCATAGTATTTTCTGTATGTGTCAAACGCACGAAGTGGTGAAACTGTACGATGGCTTGTACATATAAAGTTGGCGGAGATGGCAACTCAATGTACCATATAGTATACAGTAACACGACAATATTTATTATGTTGTATTCATATATCACATCACTCTTATGAAGCAATTATAAAGTGAAGCCAAGTGTGTATATCTATGACCTACTACCTTAAAGGCACCTACCCACTCAGTTAGGCACACACTATTCTTTATAGGAATTAAATAAGTGTATAACTGTGTCACTATTCCACCAGATTCTACAACTTCTGAGTGCCCGCTATAAAACAGATATAATCATTTATAATATCATTTTATTGATAGTGACGCGCGGTGATAATAGGCTATTTTCATATGCAAATGAGGCATGCTATTTTTAAAATTATTATGACTAATTAAATGCGTCACCTGAACAAAATAATATTTTCGACATATTATAAATTAGGATCATTGCACATAAAAAATAAATACAGAGAATAAATAGCAATGTCCCTTAACATGTTAAAGAAACACTGTTATCGCCCCCTGATATCATTGTGGAAATTTACGTCTGATATAAATGTATGATAATGTCACTAATACGTGGGGTAATGGTGAATGAATATTTATTTTGCCAGAAAATGTCGTGATGTTGTCTCTGATATAAATGACATGTTGTGCAGTAGTGGGGAAGGGGAATGTACCTTTAAAGTCCCAGAAAGTGTGACAATAACGAAATTTTCGAAACAAATCCAGATTGGGTTTCATGTAGCAGTTTTATACTTGTTTACATACTCCTTTAGATGTTTGTTAGCATGCTTTTCAAATAATCACGGTCGTGAACAAAATAACACAGAAGTGTAGTGTGTCTTATTTTGATGCTAATTTCAACTAAAAATAGTACACGATCAGATGTGTTGCTATCCGGATGCGGATTCTGTAATACTAGACGATATTATTCATACACAAATGGAATTGGAAACGTGTATTCATTTTGTATCGCCCACCAGGTGCCCATGAGACAAGAAATACCTTATAGTCACGCGGGGGGTTGAATTGGTGATGACATTGAACATTAACATGATTAATTTAATAATAATTAAAAAACGATCCACTGAGCTGGCATTAGCGTGCAATTCGAGGGTGAAAACCCATTTGTTGACATCATGGCCTGCAATACACCTGAATAATACTTCCAACATCTTCCTGGTATCATGTTTATAATTTATAAATAATTTGCCCAATTTACATCACGTAGACAGTTTTCTGTTCGAAATTCACAAACCTGAAACTTATACATTATGTAATTGCTTTTTCCCTACCGATATTTACTTTGTAGTTGGTATATAACACTAAATTTCTGTAATTTAGAATTAGGTTTTCAGCGACATAAATTGTTACAACTACCAGGGATAACCCGATTGCCCCTTGCAGGTTGAAATTATGACTGAACAAGTAAAACTTACTTTCATATATCCAGCGCACAAGTTGAACAGTTGGGTGATTTGACTCTGGTTAGATTGGCATTTTTTCATTGAAATGTGCTATTCCGATCCAGTGGGAATCTTTGTCAGTTTTGGAAGGGCCACCTGGAAGACAGGTGGAAGACTCGGACATGTGACACAAACAAAAAAAAACCATGCCCATTAAAAAAAATCCCATTACCACACCCACGTGGTCTCGTACCGGTGCCAGTACATTATGTTTACTAAAAAAATCACATTGCCCAACCCATCTGGTATTGTGCTGTATATTTGCATGGGTGGGATTCGAGAATTGTTTAATGCGTCTTACCACCTGTTACACCTGGCACCAGATTCAGGAGCATGTAATGAGCTAAATCATTTGCATTACTGGAGCAGGAGCTACACTGGTCTCCACTGTCATAAGCCCTGTTTTACCAGGCTAAACCTCGTATTATTATCAGATTGTTTGTTAATCACAGAAGTTGTGCACTTTGATGTATATCACAGATTAATGTCGTTTAGTATGGTGTCCGACCATCAGAGCATAACATGATATTCGTGGAATGTAATCATTGCAATAGATCTTAATAATATATCACGGCATTTAAATGCCGTCGCACACACTGGGATTGATTTATGCTAAGTAGCAGGGAATTATCTGATGAGAAAACTGAGGTTTTTTCAATCGTATAAAAATTGCAAATATTTGCCAACCGTGCTTCGTACTAGTATAAAATCACTATATTGACTAGCTTATGTAAAATAAGGTGGCCGGATTAGCTCAGTAGGTAGAGCGTCGGACTGCGGATCGGGAGACTCCGGGTTTGCTTCCCACCTCGATCTGCTCCGAATGGCAGTTTCGGCGTGTCCTTGGGCAAGACAACTACGTGCTAGCCTAGTCCTATCGGATGAGGGGACTTAAAAATAGTCGGTCCCGACATGCAAGGTCATCGAGCCAGTGCCGCCGTTAAATCAATGCATTTACATTTACATTTTGCATCATGTAAAACATTCTACATGTGCATTTGTTTGTCTGATGCAAAATATGAATGCCTTCTTAAATTGGTCACCAAAAGTAAGTTTTTGTACCTACCATTTGAAGCATTGTGAAATAAACACAAATGTGGCAAGAAAATGATTTTTTGAATTTCTTTCACACACCCAGGCAAATTCCTGAGTGTAATGTCGAATATGTGACTGTGAGAAATGGGGTGGGACTTATTGGGTTTTGCCACCAGTGTAGACCCCAATCAGCCTGTTCATCGCACAGTCTGATGAGGATCTGCACTGTTCACTATTCCATCGATGAAACACGCATCAAGCTTCTGACAAGCAACACAGATCGTTATCAGGCTACAGGAGTATGCTACTTGATCAGGAACTACAACTGGTCGCAAATCCCATAAGCCACATTTCTCCAGTCACAGCCCCCACATGTGTCTATGCATCAGTCTACTTGTTTTCATTCTCGTCGTGAATTGCATTTTCGTTCTCAAGATTCTGTTAAGTCAGTGATGTATAATTACATGCGTGTATTTGTGTATTTCTCCATATTTGGTAGCGATATTTGGGTTATCTCATGACATATGATTACGTGTCGTGTCCTTTTGATATCATATTAGGTTATGTAACATAACTAAAGGATAAATCTTGTGCTTTTTGTATAGACTAATAATGGCATATGTAATCGGTCTCATCTCTATATGGACCATTACTTATATTTACATTTGCATGTTTTAATACCGGTAGTTTCAAAAGTGTAAAAATAATAAACCAATAAAATTATGGTGTTAAAGTTAAGAATCGTCTTGTTACATCATTTTGTTGCAATTCATGGAACAGCGACATTTGCCAGTCAATAGGCATACCGTTACCTATGGTCTATGTTCAATATGTTGCTTAATTAGAACTTTTTTTTAGACAAGTTGAATAAGATAATTTTCAACTCTTCTGGAAATATAACATTTAGTATGCATGGTCGGTATGCTATGATACTCAAGTCACACATATTACAGTTTTTTTGTGGTCAGCAAAAATAATTATTTTTCATGTAAATTCAGCAGTTTACCAATATAAATTAAACAAATGCTTAACTTGAATCACTCTCTGCAACAAACCACTGAGAAGATCATTAATTATTTTGCAAAAATTATGCTCGGTTTGTAAGATTTGAGACTTCACAAATGAAATATTTTGTCGGCCGGCATACATAATTATTGTTTCAGTGATGAATGCGATAATTTTGCAAAAACGTATGCTCGTTTTTTGTTTTTAAGATTTGAGAGTTCAAAAATTAATATTTTGTAGGCCGACATAAATCATTCATTTTTAGCTCGCCTGCACGAAGTGCAGAAGAGCTTATGGCATACCCCCGGCGGCGTCGGCGTCCACAAACTTAACGTTGGGTAAATGTCTTATTACTGTTATTTCATACCTGCATTCCTCAGATGACCTTCTATCATGCTGTACCATATCCATGACCTACCACCCAGCCCTTACCCCAAGGTCAAGGTCAAGGTCACAAACTTAGCATTCATCATAAAACTATCGTTGGGGTAAATGCCTTATAACTTCTGTTTCCTTTCATGGAACACCTTGTTATTTCATACATGCATTCCTCAGATGACCCTCTATCATGCTGTAGTAAATCCATGACCCACCACCCAGCCCTTACCCCAAGGTCAAGGTCACAAACATAGCACATTCATAAACTTAACATTGGGGTAAATATCTTATAACATCTGTTTTCTTTCATGGAAAGCCTTGATATTTCATACATGCATTCATCTGATGATACTCTATCGTGCTATATCAAATCCATGACCCACCACCCATCCCTTACCCCAAGATCAAGGTCACAAACTTGGCACATTCATAAACTTAACGTTGGGGTAAATGTCTTATTACATCTGTTTCCTTTCATGGAACGCCTTGATATTTCATACTTGCATTCCTCAGATGACCCTCTATCATGCTGTAGCAAATCTACGACCCACCACCCAACCCTTACCCCAAGGTCAAGGTCACAAATTTAGCATGTTCATATACTTAACGTTGGGGTAAATGGTGTGTAATCTTCTGTTTCTTTAAAGGGAATGCCTTCATAATTCATACATGCATTCAACTGACTCTATCGTGCTATAGCAAATCCATGACACAACAACCCTTTCCCGAAGGTCAAGGTCACAAACTTAGCACATTCATAAACTTAACGTTGGGGTAAATGTAACATCTGTTACCTTTCATGGAACGCCTTGATATTGCATACATGCATTCATCTGATGATACCCTATCATGCTATAGCAAATCCATGACCCACCGCCCACCTCTTACCCCAAGGTCAAGGTCACAAACTTAGCACATTCATAAACTTAACGTTGGGGTAAATGTTGTGTAACTTCTGTTTATTTACATGGAACACCTTCATATTTCATACATGCATTCATCTGATGATACTGTATCGTGCTATACCAAATCCATGACACGCCACCCCTTTCCCCAAGGTCAAGGTCACAGACTTAGCACATTCGTAAACTTAACGTTGGGGTAAATGTAACATATGTTTCCTTTCATGGAACGCCTCGATATTTCATACATGCATTCATCTGATGATAGCCTATCATGCTATAGCAAATCCATGACCCACCGCCCACCTCTTACCCCAAGGTCAAGGTCACAAACTTAGCACATTCATAAACTTAACGTTGGGGTAAATGTCTTATAACATTTGTTTCCTTACATGGAATGTCTTGATATTTCATACATGAATTCCTCAGATGACCCTCTATTATGCTGTAGCAAATCCATGACCCACCACCCAACCCTTACCCCTAGGTCAAGGTCACAGACTTAGCACATTATAAACTTAACATTGGGGTAAATGTCTTATAACATATGTTTCCTTTCATGGAACGCCTTGATATTTCATACATGCATGCATCTGATGATACCCTATCATGATATAGTAAATCCATGACCCATCCTCACCCCTTACCCCAAGGTCAAGGTCACAAATTTAGCACATTAACTTAACGTTGGGGTAAATGTTTTATAACATCTGTTTCCTTTCATTGAACGCCTTGATATTTCATACATGCATTCCTTGGTGCGTTCGAAACCTTAACGCTCGGGTAAATGGCTTATAATCAAATATGCCTCGTTTTCTTCGGCTGCCAGCGGGGTCATTCGTGTGCCGACAGGCCACATTTCTAGTTCATACATGCATTCATCTGATGATCCTCTATTGTGCTACAGCAAATCCATGACCCACCCCCACCCCTTTCCCCAAGATCAACATCATAACCTTAACGTTGGAGTAAATGTATTTTTATAAAATCTGTTTCTTTACTGAGAACGCCTTGATATTTCATACATGCATTCAACTGATGATCCTCTATTGTGCTACAGCAAATCCATGACCCACCCCCACCCCTTTCCCAAGATCAACATCATAACCTTAACGTTGGAGTAAATGTATATATAAAATATGTTTCTTTACAGAGAACGCCTTGATATTTCATACCTGTATTTAACTGATGATTCTCTATTGTGTTACAGCAAATCCATGACCCAGCCATGTTATACATTGTTAGATTAGAACACCATGTCCGACTGTTTAAGGTCGATTTCACTGAACTGTTTTGTTACTTGGCAACACTTTCATGTATGTCTAGACAGTCTGATTATTGTGCATGTCCCACAAGAAAATACAAGGTTTAGTACTTATTCATTGTTTGCGTAAAACAACTGAATTTGTGGATGAGACTGGAAAAATGGGGCTTATGGGGTATACCACCAGCGTAGTATGCACATCCGTGTAGTCTGATCAGGGTCTACACCGTTCGCTATTCCATGAATGAAACGCCCGTCATGTTTCTAAAGCAACTTACATTGTATATTGTTATTAGCCTAAATAGGTGTTATATTTGATCAGGAACTACACATAAATCGCATAAACCCAATGTTGCCAGTCACAGTCACAAGAATGTTCCTATTTCTGTTTGCAATAGATGTTTCAATGACGAACCAACTAACTAATATTTAACAAGAATGTGTGTCTAAAACATGCTTTCTTGGTGTAAGAGTCATGTCAGTTCCTGTGTATTACACGTGCCGCAGTTATGGTATTATTCAGAGAGTCCGTTAACTTGACATATTTTTGGAACATTAATATTGTGACACAATTAACCGTCAATAGGAACAATTGGTAAACCTAACAGCATTTTATGACCAAGTTCATAGTGACAAATGCTTGTTTCAGAACGAAAATAGTATGGACCTTTTCATATTTCCACTCATTACATGTATGTGATGAACAACGAGAATAATTAATTGGCAAGTTACGTAAGTGCGCTTTATGATTTCATGAGTGACGTTTATGAACATTTTCTTTGCCATTAATGTTTGTCAGAGAACGGAAATATTATGCAAATTTTCATAGCGACTAATGTTTGTCTGAGAACGGGAATGTTCGGAAAATTTTCATAGCGGCAACAATATGTGGGAGCGATGGTACGTTTTATGAAAATTTTCATAGCGACTAATATTTGTCTGAAAACAGTAATGTTATCATCACATTTTCATAGCGACTTCAATATGTGAGAGTGATAGAATGGTTTATGAAAATTTTCATAGTGAGAGGTATATTGCATGTTATGAAAAGTTTCATAGCGAGAGTGATATTTCGCTTTATGAACATTTTAATAGCGAGAGCGATATTATGCTTTACGAAAATTTTCATAGTGAGACGGATATTGCACTTTATGAAAATGTTCATAGTGAGACGGTATTGCACTTTATGAAAGTTTTCATAGTGAGACGGATATTGCACTTTATGAAAATTTTCATAGTGAGACGGATAGTACGGTTTATGAAAATGTTCATAATGAGACGGATAGTACGGTTTATGAAAATGTTCATAGTGAGACGGATAGTACGGTTTATGAAAATGTTCATAGCGAGACGGATAGTACGGTTTATGAAAATGTTCATAGTGAGACGGATAGTACGGTTTATGAAAATGTTCATAGTGAGACGGATAGTAAGGTTTATAAAAATGTTCATAGTGGGACGGATAGTACGGTTTATGAAAATGTTCATAGTGAGACGGATAGTACGGTTTATGAAAATGTTCATAATGAGACAGATATACGGTTTATGAAAATGTTCATAGTGAGACGGATAGTACGGTTTATGAAAATGTTCATAGCGAGACGGATAGTACGGTTTATGAAAATGTTCATAGCGAGACGGATAGTACGGTTTATGAAAATGTTCATAGTGAGACGGATAGTAAGGTTTATAAAAATGTTCATAGTGGGACGGATAGTACGGTTTATGAAAATGTTCATAGTGAGACGGATAGTACGGTTTATGAAAATGTTCATAATGAGACAGATAGTACGGTTTATGAAAATGTTCATAGTGAGACGGATAGTACGGTTTATGAAAATGTTCATAGCGAGACGGATAGTACGGTTTATGAAAATGTTCATAGCGAGACGGATAGTACGGTTTATGAAAATGTTCATAGTGAGACGGATAGTACAGTTTATGAAAATGTTCATAGTGAGATGGATAGTACGGTTTATGAAAATGTTCATAGTGAGACGGATAGTACGGTTTATGAAAATGTTCATAGCAAGACGGATAGTACAGTTTATGAAAATGTTCATAGTGAGACGGATAGTACGGTTTATGAAAATGTTCATAGCAAGACGGATAGTACAGTTTATGAAAATGTTCATAGTGAGACGGATAATACGGTTTATGAAAATGTTCATAGTGAGACGGATAGTACGGTTTATGAAAGTTTTCATAGCGAGAACGATCATATTACATTTCATGAAACATTTCATAGCTTGAGGGATAGTATGGTTTATGGACATTTTCATAATGACTATTGTTTGTCTCAGAACGGAATGTTATGAAAATGTTCATAGTGTCTTCAATATCTGAGTAACACCTGTGGTTGACCTGGTGAGCAATTCTTATGAAAATTTTCATAACGCTTGAAGGCTAAGGAGATTGTAGAGAGAAGCAGTAGTAGTCCCGTCCAGTTTGAATTTTTCATAACCTCCTTATGCATACGGGGTCGTTATTTTGAGCAACTGGAATGGCTGAAACAAAACTGGAGCCTGTTATAAGTAAATTGTATGGGTGGTGGTGGTGGGAGGGGGGGGGGGTAATTGATAATTTACAAACATGGGTGATGGAGTATGGAAATTATTTAGTTAAAAAAACAACCTTCCGTCCACCCCCTCCCCCACATACCATTAAGTCTGGAAAAGCCCTTACTAGTATGCGAAACGAAATACACGACCGTTACACTTTCATATATAGTACAGTAGAAACTCCGAATACCGGACAGCCTGCGGACCGGATAAAAAGTCCGGTTTAGAGAGGTTTCCGGTTTTAGAGGTTTTCACTATTCTTACTCAAGGTGTAAATAAATTTGGTTTGTCACTAAACGTGTACTCCAATTAGCGAAGACTAATCGGCAATTTCCAATGATTATTTGACCTCATAGCTACCTTGCATATACCTGCCGTCGTCAATTACAGCCGCATCAATCGATTTAAGTCTTCAATGGAAAATAGCGGCATGTTTTTTCGCTATTTTAATTCAAGACCAAACACGGCCGATTTGTAAATGTATATATCGAGTATCCATCTTTGTTTTGACGAAAGTCGGGGTTCATTGGTCGGTTTTCCAATATCACGCGTCGATCACATGCTCGGAAATATTTGTAGGTTGTGAGACACAAAACATCCTTGACTTGTGAACCGTGTAAAATTCGTAACGTCTCTCATATCACACCTGTCTGATATGAAATCCAACACGACCATTGTGTGAAATTTATCTCCTGCCGCGGGCGCTTGGTGATTTTAGAAATTCTGATCCGTCCGGTATTCAGAGATAAAATTATGCTGAAAAGTCTTCTTTTTTTTTTTGGAAAATCGTCCGGTTTCCGGAATTCAGAGGATCCTGAATATTCAGAGGTTTTTAGTACATTGAATAAAGAACTATTAAATCGGGATTATGAAAATTGTCCGGTTTCGGGAGGATTCCTGTATTTAGAGGGTCCGGTATTCGGAGTTTCTACTGTACAATGTCCTTCTATTTTCGCTTTCCATGTATATAAGCCGTGAGACACCACGTTATAAAACACGCTATCGACCAATGATCTAGTATTGAGCGAAAATCACCCGACTGATGTTACTGCTACATGTACACGATGTGTTTGATAGACATGATAAACAATGATAACGAGGTGGAACATAAATGCATGTTATTGACCAGTGATCTAGCGTAGAAATATGTAGAATGCACATGATCTACACGACTTACTTACTGAAAAAATATATTTATTGTAAGATCCCTTTTGCCTGTAAAGCTTCTTAAGATACTACTACTACAACTTTAACTTATATATGTATCACTATTGAACATGGAAAGCGAGACTATACTGGGTAGAGAGTCTGTGAAATACGAGAGTCATCCTGTCCTGCCTCCAGCCTCGTATCCCTGCGGGCCAATTAAAACATCAAACTAACTTTATCACCACGATCATAGCATGGTTTCTACCACGGTACATGTACAATCCCGACTAAATGGTTATTCATGTGTAGACCGAGACCAGCCTGTGCCACAGGCAAGTAGGACCAGTATATACACTTCACCAGCTTCACTGTCCGCAATTCGATCAGCCAGCCCGGATATCAGTTCGTGCATCACATACGGGTCCTCCGGATATGAAAAGGGACTATACTACTGTTGGAACAGTTTGCAGATCTTGATTCGCTTGCGTGTTAGATACATTAGACGGCAGTGTAGATCCTGATCAGCCTGTGACCATACACATTATATGCGCAGTCTGACCAGAACTTATCACGTTTATTAATAAGTGAAACAGTTCCAAGTGAGCATGGTCAGGAGGATGCATGTGTGTGCTGACAAATCAGGAGATAGACAGGTCGCAAATTGATAGCTGCATACAAAATGCCCATTTGGATTTATTTTATTATAAACTCAATTTTATGTAAATAAATATTATACCAAAAAATATAGGACTTCTATCAATCACGTCTACCTTGTGTACGTTACGGCGCATACAATAACTCAAGTGCCGCGGATATTACACGTCTATTACAGCATATACAGAGCTACGCAAAATACGAATACACGTATCTTATAGCATCGTCATGATTGCCTAATGCTGCTTACACCGGCGTCACTGTATAACGCCAACAGACAACGCTACGGATACTTATAGTTATATCTGCATTGTAATTGCAGTGTAGACCATGCAGACTGGTGGCAAAACCACGGGGCATATCTGATCACCATCTGACCATAATAATCTTTAGAATCACAATAGTCATAACCCACGATCAAAGAGCAGGCAAGCAATGGCTAACTGTCTTATCGGGACAATACCTACAGAGTTATCTTGCAGCAAGAAGCGCGATAAAACATGGCGCCAAAAATAATAACTGAAACACGTTATCCCGGGAATTACCTATAAACTTTGAAGGCTTTGCGCAACGCTAATCTACGATGCGCAACGAAGAAACATGTTTAAACGTGTTTGCAAGGTGTTGATATATACTGAAAAACTATACAATCACTCGTGAAAACTTTCAGAGCTTCACGAAACACCAGTAAACATAGCCTTTATTATACAAAAAATGGCGCGAAATGTGAATAAACTCGGCAATTTCAGTGCCACGTGTGCCAGTTAATGTCAATACATAGCTACATTACTTACTAATGTAATATATACACTGATTTATAACACGAACCAATGCGAATGTTGAGTAGAATCTAACTTGAAACCCCATTTTCAGCGTAAAATTCCGTTCAGCCAACATAACTGACACGCGTTATTCGCAAAGGGAGACAATTATGCATGACCTGCAAACATATCTCTATCAAGTTATCCCGAACATAATTGAAATCAGTTACACCCCTGACTGATATATATACACTTGAATTCAATCATAACTGCTTCATAAGAGTGATGTGGTAAGTGTATATAACATATGTGAATATTCTCTTGTTACGGTATACTGTATGGAGCATTGTGTTGCCATCTCCGCCACCTTTGTATGTATAAGCCATCTTACAGTTTCACTACTTCGTGCGTTTGACACATACAGGAAATAATATGACTGTCACAGTAAACCAAATAAAGCTTGGTGCAATACATAATAGATAATAGGTAAAGCCATATTTATTCACATAGTAGGTGAGTAGATACTAGGGACAATACACTTAGGTAATTGCTTACATGTCATTGGATTTGATAGCTAATAACAGAGTACACTAATTGGTATATATGGTATGTGTTGTGTGATTTTCTGTGTATGAGGGTATTTATAATGGTGGTTTATGTTTTTAAAAACACAGGCACAAACCTGTACAGAAAACTGACATAGTTTACAGTTTTGTGTAATATAATCGATAGGAGTCCGTTCTCCGGATTTTCTACATGTGATTAGCTACATTATGTCATATATTCTACTCCAGATTTTTAGTTCTTTGTCAAACGGCAGAACAGGTGAAACTGACTGATGGCTGGAATACACAAAGATGGCGGACTTGGCCACTCCATGTGCCGTATAGGATACAGTAACAAGGCAGTATTCACATATATGTTAGACATATATTATATCACATTTACGAAGCAATTATCCTTGAATCACACGATGATCATGTATAGAACGGGTCCTTAATGAACCACATTAATGTGTGAAGTGAATTTATAGAAATCTTCTTACGAACATTTTTGTCGTACGAAGTTTAGTGAAACGGACACCGGTTATTTAGGATTGAAAGGGTTAAACTGATACTTGTGCTGCCCAGAAAGATGGGGAAAATGAAGGTTGAAGTTTGAAATAGAACTCGCCCACTGAATTATTGAAATCAATAAAGGTGTAAAGTTGCCTTGCGGATATGTACGTGTACAAGCCATCCAGCAACATACTGGCTGTTTCAAGATACCTACCCAATTGGTACGGCTGTATAAACAATGCAAAACTAATATTCCTTTCAATAATATTACATTTTATCAAATGTTTACGGCTATATACAATGTGCGAAAACAGTATATTTATTGATAACATTAAGTTTTATTAATTTTAAGAACGAGCATTCTTTTTATTTCGTGGAATTGGCAAAACATTGATTTTATTACGAAAAATGATTTACCATGGGGAAAAGTACTGGAGAACCTTGAGGCGGACTTGAAAAATGCAAATAAATACAACAATGAAATACATATACATGTATATAGCTTGGAAATAATCAAACTAAGAAAATCGGTTCGATATTTCTAAAATTAGAAGTTTTTTTTCGCAATCAAAAGGCTCATTCTTAAATTGTGATAACATTTAATTATCAATAAATACAATATAGCCGTAACACTTTGGTACGTTTCGTGAAACATACAATAACGTTCTTACTTATCACAACACTTATGACGGAGTAAGCAAACTAATAGTGTAAGCTGTAACAATATTCAAACAAGTTGTCGAATTTATAGCAGTCGGTATACCATACCGTATTAGTCGAATACTCTTATGCGTGTTACATTACACTCCCAAATGACCTGAATCTTATTCTCCCCTCGTTTCAGACAGAGCAACATGTCACCATGATGAGCCAACTCTTGGTCGAGGTGTGCATTTTCTTCTACTTGGCCATCCATTTTTTTGGGTTGATAAAATCACTACATGTATATATGGGTGGAAATTTCCACCTTGGGGGTCCAGAAGTGGAACAAATATAGCATTGGAAGATGCAAATTTGTCTCCGAAAAAGAGGAATATTAGTATAATTTCCTCGTTTGTAATAAAGCCAATTATTATTGTTCCTATTGGCAGGTTAATTGCCACTATGTTATTGTTCCAAATGAACTGACATGACTCTTACACCAAGGAATCATGTTTAGACACGCATTCTTGTTAAATATTAGTTAATTGGTTAGTGATTTAAACAGCTATTACAAACAAAAATAGGAACATAAATGTGACAATATATGTTGCTTTAGAAACATGGCGGGCGTTTCATTCATGTAATAGCGAACGGTGTAGACCCTGATCAGAAAACACGGATGTGCATACTACGCTGGTGGCATACACCATACGCCCCGTTTTTTCCAGTCTCATCCACAAATACAGTTGTTATACGCAAACAATAAATAAGTACTAAACCTTTTCATGTGAGGCATGCACAATAAAGCAGATATACATGCGAGTGTTGCCAAGTAACAAAACAGTTCATTGGAATCGACCTTAAACAGTCGGACATGGTGTTCTAATTCACATGTACACACAGGTGTCGTTAACAACTATCATTTGTCTTCCTTACGCATCAGGAATCAGAAAGAAACGTTCGTTCCATCAACTAGATTAAAGTATTCCTGTAGTGTCATATCCTCTGAAAATATAAACAAACTAGTTAAAAGGTGACCATACTTTATACATGTATGACAAACATTATGTCACATGTCATGATCGGAAACAGTGCAAACTAATAAGAAAGTCCCATATAACAAAGGAATTGCCCCATAAATTTAGAATCCATACGAAATTCATCACGCGCAAATGAGGTGCACCTGACACTATGTATACATATAGGTACGCTCATCATAATACTTGTATGTAGGGTTGACGCTACGCAAAACTAAATAACGTATACATGCCTGCGTAGAATCCAGTGTTCCGCAGTCAAAACGGAAAGCGAGACATGCTGCAGAAATTATACTGCATGGTCAGTCCAGAATATCCCAAATTCCAGTCAGAGTCGGTTATCCAATTAATGGGTTCACACGTTCAGTTGGCCAATCAGATGTTCCATAATATTCGCGGTAAAAACGATGGGGGGGGGGGGGGAATAAATGCTCTGCCGGTGTTCATTACAATGTTGAATTACATTTTGTTGTAGAGACCGTGTGGTATATAGTGTTTGGACTGTGTGTCCGTGTGTCCGTCCGGCACATTAAGAAGTTCGCCGGAGTTTCGAAAACGAATCTGCCACCCGGGGGACGGTGTGCCGATAGGCCACATTTTCTTGTTCGTAATGAATACCATTTTGTAAGCACCTGATAATTGTCTCAAATGTAGACAATTCTCATGTGCTGTCCAACATGTGTATTGTCAAAACATATCTCAAAATTAAAAAAGTAGATGATAATCTCCATTTTTGGTTTTCTAAGAGTTAATTATAAGTTTAGTATGTTTCATTACAAGACACGTGTATGTATACACGTGTAATGGGGTAACCTTTTCCCGGCTAGCACATATGTGAGGGGATGCTGGCGTCATACAAGTAGTGGAAAGCATCACCACGGGACACGAACTCCGGTTGTATAATTGTTTGTATCAACAAATATATTATTTCTGAAGCATACAATACAATTATATTTACATGACGTTTACACACTATTGCACAATGCATGGATCCAAGAAACTACTAGTGAATTATTGCACAATATTCGGGACTCTTCCTTTCACGGATAAATACAACGGCCTCGAACATGTGGACAATGTAATGCAAACGAGATGATTCTTAAGAACCAAACATGTTCGCACAGTAGTTCACTTAACTGTTGATCGAGTGAAATGACAGATTGAACCAACAACCATTATATGATAAATAGACGTACATGTACTAAACTCTATTTACAAACAGTACATAGCCCTAACTACATTTCATTACACTGCATTACATTATGACTGAGTAGTCTTTCCAAACGTTTGTTTCCTTTCTACTTCGTGGAGTGTGACCTAAGACTTTTGCTAATACACAATTTATTAGGTAAGTTTATGGTAATAGTTTTTGTGTCATATTGTAGATTTGTCTCTCAATAACAATATAGCGAAGTATGAACGTCAACATCCTGCCGGTTTGTCCTATGTTTTAGTGCGTGAAATGTAAATGCAATTACGCAATTGTTTACCGTTGACCGATATACACCGAAATGGTGTAGCGATTTAGTGCAACCTGTGCAGCTAATACAAAATATGACGATAACCTACCGGGATATGGTACCAAAACATTTACAGAAACAATCAACAGATCGTCATGTCGCCGTCACACTGCACCGAAATCATACCTAGCGAACAATTATAATATCACTAGTAAATTGAATTACAATGGTACCACATGTATAATAATTCTCAGGAGAAGAATCCAGTGAACCAGATAACCACATGGAGGCGATTCTCATGTGCATTACTCCATGACTAAATCTATTATTTCAGTGCATTCACTTAGCCAATAAAACATGATAAAACAGATCATATGTGCACCACATCCATCGGATCCACAGATACAATAACACACGCTTATGTCACAATGCAATTATGCGTATACAACAAATGCGCAGACAGTATACTTGGCTAGGTTGTTACTGATATATCATTGCCACGGTAGACCTCATTTGCTCACAGCTGGGTTCCTTTCTAACATCGGTCCGTTCATGGAAGAAGGTAGCAGACAACATTTGCAACCAGTGTAGCCATGGATCAGATTGCACAGGGGTGCATCTACTCAGGGTTTATCCTGTTTTTCAATGTCCCGGAGCAGACAATGATGCACATACAATACAATACGCATACACTGATCACAAACATATGAAATGTACTACTTAGCATTTGCAAACAACCAAGGCCCTGATCAGCCTGCGCAGCAGCGCAGTATGGTCAAGCGTAGTCCTGGTTACAAAGACGGCGACCATTTCTAACCTTATTGGTGCGACGCCAAATAGAAGCTTCGTTAATGTTGATCAATGTTTAATTGGCAAAAATGTTACGCAATTTTCTCAAACCAAAATATGTCTTTGTAAGCACGATAAGTGCGCCATGTTTTGCCGCCTACACCTACACCTACTGTCTCTGTTTATAAGGGCTTGTCATCCATCAACATATCCGATAATCATCGTTTTTTCATTTACAGTAAGGGTTCCTCCTTATAGGAATTACGATTTGCCTGGTTTGGCCCTCAGGTACGTTATTATCTTTGGCTATTTTGTTACCTGGGAGTTGAATTGGGCTATTGCCCATTATAAAAATAGTAATATTATTACTGATCCTACTGCTTTTTGGAAGGGGCCAAGTGACTCTGGTGTGGCGAGGACCTGGCATCAGATCAGGATTATTCTGATTTCAGGGCTGAATATATATTATGTTTTTATAGTAAATATTCGGTTCTGATTTTGGATTTTCCCCCAATTTGTACAGGTATTATATGGGATTTAGTACTGAAACCATTGACCCGGCCTTTAAATGACCATAGCTGTTGATAGGCCGTTAAACCCCAACAAGCAAACAAAGAAACATAATTTTGAATGGAGACTGTGTTAATAAAAGCATGAACGTTAATAAAATCTGCCAAGTTTAACATAGTAACATTACGCTGGTCACTAAAAATGGACAATATCGACATCCTCGACAAGCACTACTTAGTGACCATTTAACAATTCGGCTGTTGATTCTATCGGTGTGCATATTGACAGAACTACACCAATGGTTAGCTATACATTTCCACTCTCGGACATGTGCAGGAATCAGGCCGAGATCGCCAGACACCGCAGCCGTAGGCGTGTTTCTACCAACACCTATGAAGTATCGCATAACCATGTTCTGTATTGTATTCACGCGTATGATTTATGTACCCCGAATAGCTGCACCATAAACAATAATTGACCAGTCAAATAATATCTTAAAACCACCATGTGGCACGCCGCCTATCAAACCTAGTGCTGCACAAGCACTGTGTGCAACCATTTTTTGCTGTGATATTATAATCTAATGTTTCACTCAGAATAAGACTTTACTAGTGTAGGATAAACTACATGGGTGTGCTATTTGATCAGGAGCTACACTGGTCATAAATGCCATAAGCCCAATTTCTCCAGTCACAGCCAAATATTAATTATCGTAATTATAAAACTGACAGCATTTATGTTGCAATATGTGTTTAATTCAAAATACAAACATATATATATTATAAATAAATATTATTTAGATAATTTATAGGTTCAGTGAAATACGAATATTGTTTTTTGTTCATTAACACAACATCAATCAGTTTACTGAATTCCAATTTGTGTACACTGGTGTGGCCCACAGAGGCGTGTAAAATACGTAATTACCCAACTACAATGTACATGCTGATACGTTGCACATATTAAATCCGATGAGCCTGAGTTCGCACCTACTTACAAACAATAATTCATTAGGTAGGTCTCGGGTAGTACCGGCCTTTTCCGGGAAGTACCGGCTTTTAGTGTTCGCCTGTCTGTGTGTGAATGGATTAATTCTCATAAGTTTGTCAAAGCTGTGAGTCCTTGTTGATCAGGCTATATAATTCTAACGAACGATATGTATTGCCGACAACGGTCTAAACAACATCCAGCTCTAAGCAGTGGAGCGTTCAACACCCCAGAGACGTAACTAACCCCGGTCATGATATCATTACAGCAATTCAAAATGGTCAGCTGGTCTCTTATATTGTAAATGGCGATGGACTCAAGCAATCCATTGGTTGAAAACTGACCTGACAGAGCTTACAGCGAGCAGTCTTATTACGAATTACACTGTTTGCTAATCAGACACTTAATAATATTTCCTGCTGGTCGTAAAAACCCATAGGTCTGAACTGAGTTTGTCCAGATTATGTTCATAGTGAGACTGCGCGGGGTCGCAGGCTGATCAGGATCTACACAGGACACAAGGGCAAACATTTCACAGGTTTCATATTACGCCGTGAATGTATGGTTGTGAAAACTATAGTTTTATGGGATCACTGTGTTAACAATAACTTGAACAATTTTAACCTCTCCACTATCGTCTTTAAAATGTCATGGTGCAACAACACATCACAAACCATTTTATTGTTTTAAGAAATTAATAAATCTCATATTAATATCGATGAATATTATTTTTCAACCGTGCCAACCCCACGTACAACCCAACCAACCCCACAAATGTGCACCCGTAATCCCAAAATCTACATACTCTTCTTTTCAATTAGCCACCACACACTATTCTCACCAGATATCTACAACAATCACATGCTATCGTATTGAACACATTCCCGCACCAAAATACCAGCAACACATAAACTGTTCATTTCGGGAACACTGTTCAAAGCATATGCAAACTTATTTTTTCAAAAAGTTGTCACAAACGAAATGTTCCACACCAGTACCCTTTAATTCACTCAATGTTCGGTCCGTTACATGTATATACCAACCTAGAAATTGTTACACCTGCATACATGTACAATGTATAAGACTATATTATCACTATTTGATTATCATATACATGTAGTAAACCGCCCGCTCCAATGAATGGAAACTGTGCGTCCTCGGTTGTCAGATAATTTCGTTTGTGAAATGCTGTCACTTTTTATGTATGGATTTCATGTATTTATGCATGCACATGTTTGTGTATATGAGTGAATATTATGTATATGTTTGTACGCATGTATATGATTGGATTTGTTTATGGAAAGATTCCACTCGATCCGCCGCGCTACATTTGTATGTCCACATACAAATCAAAGGACCTATAAATATTTCGTTTCCACGCCGGGTAGTAACATATAATTTTGGCCGTGACTGGATAAATGGGGCTCATGGGTTTTTGCTGCCAGTGTAGACTCTCATCATCCTGTGTATCCGCACAGTCTGGTCATGATATGATATATTCACCATTCCAACAATGAAACACCCGCCATGCTTTGAGCAAGCAATATAAATTGTGATCAAGCTACTGCAGTGTGGTATTGATCAGGAGCTGCACTGTCACAAATCCCATAAACCCCATTGCATACGCCATGTAGAGAGGAAATTAAGGTTCTTAATTTCTTATTTACTCAACGTAGAAACGAAACGTTTATTATTTGTCTCTATGAGCTACCATTTTAGTGCTTTCATACACTTAACGTTGGGGGAAATTTGCTATAATAATAATTATTTCTGTTCCCTTTCACCAAACGTTTTGATATTAACACACGCCTTTCTCTAATGATTATCTATCATGATGAGGCAAATCTTTGACGCTCTGACCCCCGCTAACCCCAATATCAAGGTCACATACTTTGTGCTTTCATACACTTAACGTTGGGGGAAATTTATTATACTGGCGATTCTGTTTCTTTTCACCGCTCTTCTTGATATTTTACACAACCCTTCCTCTAATGTTTATATAGCATGCCCTTCCAAATCCATGACACTCAGACCCCCTCTAACCTCACGGTCACAATTTTAGCGCTTTCGCGAACTTAACATTGGGGCAAATTTCTTTTAATTGATGTTTCCTTTCACACATCTTCTTGATATTCGTTAAACTAAAGCACCACTAGGCGTGCTTCGTTGTCTTCTGACAATTCTTGTTACCAAATATATTGATGCGCGTTTTCCAAAGATGATGCGCTAGAGACAATGCATGTAACTGCACTCTAGACATACATTCTGACATGTGTATCGAGTATAATGAAATACTAAACAAGTTATTGCGGCTTAGCAGGAGTAAAAGTTCCTTTTCCTTTTTCCTTCTCCCGACGGCCCTCCAAAGCCAATAAAAGGCCTCCAATAAAATTTTGATGGCATTTTTTGTTACAAATGGGTACCCATGCTGATCGACTTCTATGATATGCAAGCTTTTGGATAGGGGTGGGTACCCCCGGAGATGTGACCTTTAGGTGTCCTTTTTGAGATCATTTAAAGGTCATGTTGACCCAACATTTCTAATTGACATGGGTGTATAAATGCACGTATATGATTTGTAACAGCATTGATAGCCGTCTGCTGATGAACTATTAGGGATTCTGAAAATGCCGAATTATTGATATAAAAATGTGTCTGAAATTCGAGATGGCCGCCAATTTGTCTAAGCAACAAGAAAATATCATGTTGTACGTCATATCTTTGTTCATATTTAAGCCATTTTAATAGCTATAATAATAATACATGTATTTTTCGATAGAGAAATTGTTTATACACATTGTTAACATTTTTCACAAAGTTACTGTTCGTAAATCCAATATGGCCGCCAAAACAGTATGTTGTATTCAATTCGTTCTCATTCAGCATATTGCTGACTTTGAAGATATTTCCCGTAAGCATGTCATTTTCATGATATGTGTGACTTATATTATCCATCATTTTGTATTATTGATTAAACTAACGGAACATATTTTAAAATTTGGACAAGTGGAGCTACATTTCCTGGAACACCACATTCAGAATGGCCGCCAACTCAATTTTAAAATGTATAAAATGAAATATATCAATAACTGAAATATATAATTATATATTATGTAACCAGACGAACGAAAACTAAAAATAAGAAATCTTTTTACAGTTTTCGGTAGTTTTCGGTACACACTTCTCTTTGAAATGTTTCTGCTGTCAGATACGGTCAAAATATAAATTGTATGAGGTTTCCCCGCTAATTGTTGCATGGTATGTAGCAATTTAGAGTGAGTTAATCATAATTTTAAAATCAAATATGGCTGACATCTACACTCTTGATACACATATAATAATATATGTATGCGGAAATAGCTGACACACCATCTGTTACCACTAATTTCAGCATGACAATCCTTATAATGGTAACTTTCTAACTATTAGAACCATATTTTAATATATGCTCTCTCCACCCTCCCGAATCATGAACCTTTGATATATCTTGTAATGAATCTAATGATTGAGTGTTGTATATAATGGCGTATCAACAGCTAAGGTCGTTGAAAGCCGGATCAACGGGGTCCATCCGTATTTAACCTATATAGTTAATGTTTTAATGAAGGGTCGAGCTTACACGTACTGCCGATCAATACAGTGCATATGTCAGTTCAGCCCGCCGTCAGGAGGGTCGAGCTCACACGGACGGCCGAACAATATAAAATACGGAGGGTCGAGCCTTCCAGTACTGCTCGGTTCAGCTCACCGAAAGGAGTGCCGAGCTCATACGGACTGCCGAAAAGGATAGTACTTCGGCTCAGCCCAGCATGTATAGGGTCGAGCCTGCCAGTACACGATACAGTTAGTTGAGCATGTGAGTACACTTACACATGACCATACGTAGTCTCAATCCACAATTGGGAGCGTCGAGCTTTCACGTAAACTCAAATCAAGATCACACTTTGGCTATCACACCAATAGAAGTCGAACCATCGTCATCTAGGAAATACCTGACCCGAGTTGCATTGTCGTCTCAAATGCATCAACGAGATCACCTTATCAACCAAATGGTTGAACCACCCGTGGCACCAACAGACCAGGTAGCTTGACGTGCTCTCGCATATGGCCCATTCTCCTGGTGATGACGGTAGCTGGAGACGCGACGATGACATCGGATTCTATATTTATGGTCAGAGATTTCAACCCCAAGTAAACTGTACTTCTACATGTCCAAAGGCCATTTCGTCGATCATATCCATAGACACGATCCCTCATACCATGACGAGCATACGATAATAGACGTTCAACGGCAACAAGACGCCTTAGCAGCATAAGTCAGTTAATATACTGCACCAACGCCTTGTTATGATTCCATTCTGCGCGAGTCGGATCCGCTACGGGTTGTGGTTCTACTGGGTCACGTCTACATGCGCTCACCCCGTTCTGCCAGAAGCAAGAACCCTGTTGTGTGGTCGTCTGATGTCTTCCTAGTTTGATGATTACATAACAGCATCATCGCCTTTATCATACGATCTGACGGAGTATAGTGAAATACGATCAAGTCCGGCCAGCGACGACGCGAGTAACAACGTGACCAGAAGCAGTTTCCGGTTCCAAGGTACTTCTGACAAGATGTCGCCATTATGTGTGGATGGTTCGTTTCCTCTAATTTGATCGATGTGAGTTCCCATTTCCGGTAAGATTGAGTAAAGTTCGTTGCACCTCTGTAATGTGAACGTTATTCCGTGGGCGGTAGGCCTCATATTCTCCCGAACGTGTATATATGTAGCACCATTGAACACGCATGTCTTTCCCTTTGTGTTGCAAAGTTCTATTATTTTCGGCACTTCCGGATGCGACCCGCTTCTCAGTCATTTTGTTGTCACTTTGAGAACCAAACGAATAATGAACACCCGTTAAATGAGCATGCGGATTTGATACGTGATATATTGCTATGCGCCGGTAGTGGTGCGTATTATCACAACCCCGTGTAGACCCTACCTAGAATGTACGAGTTATTACAAGCAGTAGTATATAAGAGTCAAAATGATACCACCCCCCTCTGAGAGCCCCCATCAGGAGGTGGTATCATTTTTTACTCTTATATACTACTCACCTAAAAAGGACTATATAGATACATATAAAAAACAATCACCAATGGGAGGGGGATGGGGGGGGGGGGGGTAGGCTCAACTTGTATCGCCAAAAACATGAGAATGTGGTATTATGACAATGAGAATGTTCTGTTGTCAAAATGATACCACCTCCCTCTGAGAGCCCCCACGCTACACGCGGTGCCTCCCAGCAGGAGGTGGTATCATTTATGACTCTCATATACTACTCGGGTTTCCTCCACTGTTTGCATGGTATGGATGCGAACATATATATATATAAATGAGGTAATAGTGACGACTCATAGGAGATGGTGATGCGAGAAGTCACCTCTGACAACATGTTAGAGATAAGCCACCCCTATTTTATACTCAGTATATACAGCAATCTGCCATAGATAGCAAAGCATGTCATACATAACAAGTCACCACCTCTGACGTCCTGTTAGAGATAAGTCATCCCTAGGTTATACTCAGTATATATAGCAATCTAACATACATAGCAAAGCCTGTCATACGTAGCAAGTCACCACCTCTGACGTCGTGTTAGAGATAAGTCATCCATAGGTTATACCAGTGGCCTGTCATACATAACAAGTCACCACCTTTTACAAACTGTTAGAGCTAAGACATCCATTAGTTATACTCATCATAATGCCTACCATAATAAAGCAAATGAGAGAGCAAGCTTAGAGTTGGGGAATTTCTCTAAGAGGTTTGAAACTCAAGAAATATATAGAAGATAGGATAAGTGGTGCGCGAGCTGTCGTTCGCGAGGAGAGGCTACGGCGTGCGGTTTCGACCGGACGACTGCCTGCCGACCCCGACAAACAATCCGAGAAATTGAAGAACGAAACGACGGCTAGTCTGCGTGCCACTGCTTACGCGCAGAGTGTTAAAGACGATCCCAGCTCAAAAGCACTCCACAAGATCGAATACAACAGGAGTTATCAAGGTCTGATGGGGAGACCTCATAGGAGGAGGAGAAATGTCGCCAGAGCTTTGGTGGCGGAGGGTCCCCGGATTCTCGCCGAAGAAGCTGAAATTAGGGAAACTTTTGATAGGGGTAGGAGGAAGATAGTCTGGACCTTCGCGAGAGTGGTAGACGGGGAGATCGCTAATCGCATAATGAATACAATTCGTCCAGAGATGACCACGGCATGTTATCTGAGGTATTCGTGCTCGTATCGTATTAGGAACATCGAGACCGACGATACGATGATCTTTCACACAATTTCACCGGGCAGTCCGTGGATAAACGAGATAGCCAAAAGCGGAGAGTTGGATAGCCGATAGAGAGAGAGAGAGAGAGGTAGAAAGGAGATCGACAAAGTCGATTGGCCAAACACTAAATGGACCTTCGTTCATTGGATATCGGTCGTGGTGAAGATGATCATCGATGCGCAAAAACTCCTCATGGGAGCGGGGAAACTCCCCGATTGGTTAAGACAGAAGAAAGGAATGTATTCCGTTGACACGTACGACGATTACTTGTGTCTATTTAGGTGCATAGCCATACACCGTGGAGGGAGACCCGACCGTTGCTATGAGGAGGCACGAGCTCTGGCTCGCGAATACCTCTGTCACGATAACGGACCGGGAAGTAAGGGAATCCCTCCGGACGATCTTAAGAAGGTCGAAGAGCACTTCAAGCTGGCCATTCGTGTCTACGAGCCCACCGACGACGGAGGGTGGTACCTCATGAAGTCTCCCGCCAACTACGACGGGGTCGGGGAGAAGACTATGACGATAGGAATGTTTGGGAGTCACTCGTTCCTCATCAAGAACCTCCGCAAGATGACGAACGAGTACGGGTGCACCGGATGTCAACAATGGTTCACAAAGTCGTATAACATGCACAGGCACGCGAGCACCTGATCCATGGGTGGGAAGACCGGGATGATATGTCCCGGTAAGAGGATTGAGAGACCGCAGTCGGCATACGAGAAGGCGTTCTACTCCAAGGGGTCAGCGAGTGCGATGTCGATTCAATGGTTGAGCAGAGAAGAGGAGAGGATATGAGAGCACATACATCACGCGAGATGTGGTCATTGAGGCGAGAGGTGTGTGGCCGGCGATCCAGTCGACTGTTACTGTCACGAGAACAAGATCGTGTTTCAGTTTCACGGATGTTACTGGCACGGGTGTCCCAGGCATTACAGGAGAGGTAACACGTCATCGCTGTACAGTAGGACGAACATCCAAGACGACAAGATAGGGCAGGCGGGTTACGAGTTGGTGGTGATTTGGGAGTGCGAGTGGTTGAATGAGTGGAATCCCCGCGATCCACCACCGTCCGAGGAGGATTGGACTCTGTACCCCCTCACCAGATAGTCTACGACTTAGAGGCGTATCACGACAACCACGCGACCCACCAAAGACCTGACCTTCGAGGTCGAGCACGTCCCTATATCGGTGTCGTTGGGGATACGATGCACGAGGGGATTACTCACATCTGCGAAAGAGACCCCGACACGCTGGTCGACAAGTTCGTGACCGAGCTGCAGAGGAGAGGTAAGGCCATCAGGGAGGGTGCTAACAAGAAGTATCTACCGGCCGACATAGATATGCTGTCGAAATCTCAGCAAGCGATGATCGTCTCGTGGATCGACCAAGTTCCGATGGTGGGATTCAACTGCAGCAGGTACGACCTGAACCTCATCAAGCAGTACCTTGTCGAGGGAGTTGGCGGCCACCGTGGCCAATGTGATGGTCGGAAAGAGTGCCAACAGGACGATGTTCCTGTTTACCCCAGAGTTTAGATTTCTCGACATCATCCAGTATCTGGGACCCGGTACCACGTACGACAGGTGGGTTAAGGCGTACGACTGTAAAACGGTAAAGTCCACTTCCCATACGAGTGATTCTATAGCGCGAACAAGCTCGACCATCCGGGGCTGCCGGACTATCCCGAGTCGTACTCGATGTTGAAGGGTGCGTGCCTACTGTCGATTTCTGAGTGGAAAGAGCGCAAGAAGGTCTTCCGAGAAAAGGGGATGAAGACGTTCGAAGAATGGTTGCAACACTACAACGACTTGGACGTCGGACCGTTCCTGGAGGCCCTGACTAAAATGACGGAGTACTACAGAGGGAGGGGCGTGGTCATACTCAAGGATGCAGTATCTCTGCCGGGGGTTTCCCTTCAGTACCTGCTCCGCGGGTCGATCGATAGGGAGACGGACATGCCCGAGCTGTGGCCACCGAAGGATGAGACTTACGCGATGATGAAGGAAGTGTTTGTTGGTAGTCCGTTCATAGTGTTCTCCAGATACGCCGAGCATGGCAGTTCAACGATCAGGGGTCAGGTAGGGAGTCTGGAGGAGAAGATGTGCAAGGTGGTGCTGGGCTACAACACCAATGCGCTGTATCTGTCGACCCTGTCGAAGGACATGCCGTGCGGGGAGGAGGAGATATGGACGTGTGACGACCCGGAAAGACAGTCGTATATAGAATGTTTCGTGAGGAAGGTCAGGCGTGACAAGCGGTTCTGATTTGCAGAGTTGGATATTGAAGTTCCGGAAACGTTGCGAGATCTGCCATCGCTCTGTGTTGCAAGTGCTACTACGTGGGTTCTCCGCCAAGGGGATGTCGAGGAGATCTAACGATCTGACTTGGGGGAGGTACAAGAGCTCTCTCGAAGGGGCTAGGGACATGGCGGAGAACAGGGTTTCCGAATGGTTAACGGTGTGATGAAGACGTACTAGCAAGATAAGTTGGGGTTGTCGGCGTACTGCGACAAGAGGAGAGTTATTGAAGACGGAAGATGGTACACACCGAGCATATAGATAGGTAAAACAAAAAAAGAGGGGGGAGTCTCGACCTAAGGGGTGAACGACTATGACGTCTGACCGACCGACTATGACTGAAAGGCTGTGACGAGAGTCTGACCAACCGACTATGACGACGGGGGTGACTGACCGACTCTGACGACGGGATCCACATCGAGCCGTTGGAATTTGTTTAGTCCGGGGGTAGCTGGGTGCCAGAAGGCAACGCAAGAAGTTCTTCGCGAACAAACCCTCGCGAAAGACCATTGTCGAGGTAGTAGAGCATGGCTCATCGGGTTTGGTAATATATCGATCCAGATGATATACATTGAAAGACCACATGGGATCAGTCGCGCGGCGGCGGCCGCCCTCCAGCTCCTCAGGCTGGTAGAGGTACCGGACGGCTACATCCAATGGAAGCTTTTGCTCCGCTAAACCAACGGGTCGCCCGCGCGAGACGGCAGAGGGCTTGTGCGACACCGTTTTCGCCTGGATGGCATCCACGGGCTTCTCACCGATCAATCTAGTCACCTGGCCATTCAGTGCAGAGACCACGGCGGGCAGCCTGGTCACCCACTCGGTCGATCGCGTATGAGGGTCTACAAGCTCTTGTGCATATTGGTGCCCAAACAGTCTCTTAGCCAGTGTCCGATTGAACCGCTCCACGATCCCCTACGGTGGACATCTAGGCGGCCGCGTCTGACAGAAACGTTATGTTTCGCCAACAGCTGAGAGACCGCGCCCATGAACTCGCGGCCAGGATCGACCTGGAGAATATTCGGTCATTTGAGAGGGCTCCTTTTGTATATGCGGGAAAGAGCTTCGGCCACCTCCTTGGCCTCCTTCGTGGTCAGGGGCGCAGCCTCCTTATAGCGATTTGCTACGTCAACGACTGTTAGGGCGTACTTGTACGTCTTGCGACCGACGCGATCGTGAGGGAGAAACAGGTGGTCTGCTTGGTTGACTTCGTTCGGCACCGTCACGTCGAATTTGGGGTGTGGAATACTGCGCGGCGCGGGCAAATAGATCTGCCAGATGGCCTGCTTCTTGAGCCATTCCTTTGCACTGTTTTCAGAAAGCTTGGTCGCCGCGGCGAGGTTCTTGGTGGCTGCGAGTCCCTTCAAGTAGCCACGGGGGCTGTAGTATGTGTTCGCTAGCTTGCGCGCTAGGCGAACTGATAGTTTGCTATCAAGCTTGTGCGTGTCCATCGTATGCAAGATATTCAAGTAGATCGAACAGTCTCCAACAGGCTTTTGCCAGATCGTCCGGTAACTGCGTCGTCAATACTAAACCTGCATGCACTCCCTTCCTGTTGTTCCAACACCAGATCTTCCTTTGTTGGAACAGCAATCGGAAGTGGGGAAAGTTTCACTGCAGCGGAACTTGGAGAAATTTTCTGGATCTACCATCCGCTTTGCGAAATGGGCGGCCGTGTTTTCGTCCTCGCGCCATGTCTCGAGAGAATCTTGAGCCAAACGGATCAGAGCCTTTGCGCCAGCCAAACTGTGGCCAGCCTACTCCAAGCAGAGCGAAATAAAGCTCGTCAACTAACATCGTTCTATATATACATATTTAAAAAGTTCAAAACGTTATTGCAATTTATTGAATGCTTATTACCTTGCAACAATATAGCTGTCGCAACCATTCCCACGACGACTAACGCGATCTCGCGGTATTTTTGGGCATCTGACGGCGCAAAGAAGTCTGAAAGCTGGAGTTCGGGGTCCAGCGCGCGTGATTTTGTTTTTCTGCTGATATGCCCGCGCGTACTCACGGATGGCGACGTCAAAGCTCCGGAAAGTTTGCACGGCGTGATTCTGGCGGCGAAGATCTTCGTTGATCCAGTCCAGACTGGCAATTCGTTTTCGGGACCATGCTGCGTGTGCGCTCTGGAGTTGTTCTACAGCTAAATCGTGACGCTTGCACTCCTCATCTACGTGCGAGCTTCGCAGATTCGAGAATAGGAAGTTGCCACCGCTGAAAGCCAATGCGTTCACCACCTACGACCATTGCGATCGAAGCCATTATAACACTTTGTTACTTCCATATATTAGCCGGTAGAATTCCAGCTTTAACTAGATAATCTCGGGTCTCAACCGCGGCCGCTACGTCTAAGGTCACGAGACCTATGTCTCTCGCCGTCATGTCCAACTTCGGGGCGGGCCCTCCGAAGACCATCTTTGACAGTCGAGCAACCCCGATACTGAAGCTGGTTGTCGCGAAAGGTAGTTTCGCAGCTGCAGCTGCTGAAACACACACAGACCGCCTGCAACTCCAGACCACTACCAACAACCCACGGGATGATCCAGGTCGGCGCCCGTTCCGCAGCTGCCTTCGGGTGTTCGCCAGCTGTTGGAACTACATTCGGGTGTTCTTCCGCATCTGCTGGAACAACTAACGACTGTTTGAACTCTCGAAGCTCGGCGCGTATTTTATCTTATTTAGCTTTTCTGGCACCAGCCGCTGCCCGCCCCGCTGCCTGCCTTTTTGGGGTTTTATGTCGTGCAATCAGAGATTGCTGCTGCTGCTGAGGTGCAATCGGAGATTGCTGCTCCGTCACTCTCACAGGTGTCTCTTGTGTCAACATTTTCTGAGCTTATGGTCCGTGGGCATACGTGTCCAAATTGACAGTTCTTAGCTGTTGTCAACGCAGTCATCAGCGGTGCTAAAAATATGCCAACCTTTTGGTAAATTACGCAGTAAGCTGATCTTAGCGCATGTCCGACAAAGAGGTCTGCCCCGAGGTCGTCGGCATATCCCGATTGATTCTGGATCGGCAGAAACATACTCGCCGCAGCTGCGTAGAACTGAATGACTGCCGCCCCTAGAGTTTTTGTCATCACGGCGCCTAGATGCGTTTCGTATCGGGCAATACATTTCTCAATCTCTGCGTCTAGTCGGCATCTTATCAACCTGGTCGGCTGTGAGAATTCGCCCCAGATACTGCTCGGCCTGCCCCCTGCAACCAGTGCAGCGAGCCGTTCACGCCGCTCCAAAGTCGCTGTGTCGACAGTTCCAGCCGTGTGGGCAGTCACGCCGACAGTCGTTCCGACAGTTCCAGTCGTGTCGGCATTTGTAGTGACAGTCTGCACGACTGTCTCTTCCATTAGCTGATCGAGAGGTTCGTCGCAATTCATTGTACGTTTGGTCTTAAGCAGTGCTATTCTGACTCGCCTCGTAAGTCTAACATATTGCCAAGCGCACCACCCGAACATTATTATCACCGTTATTTTCACAATTGTTAAGCATTTGATAACTATTGTTAAGCATTTGTTAACAATTGTTCAGTATATTTTAAGCATTTGTTAACAATTGTTAAGCATTTGTTAACAATTGTTTAACAATTGTTAACAAGTGTTCAGCATTTGTTCAGCAATTGTTCAGCATTCGTTAATGATCGTCAACCAATGTCTAAGCTGCGCTTAACACTTTGTAAGCAGTTGGTTGATCAGTCTTTAACAGAAGCTTGCCGTGCTTAGTTTTTGAAAGGATCTGTCGAACCTCCATCCGCTCCTCACGCGTTGGGATAACGTTGTTCTCTCGAAGACAGTCATCGAATAAGTTTCGGTACTTGCAGTGAAAGAGGGCGACCCATTTCGTTTGCTCGCGCAGATCCTTGAGGACGGCGTTGTACTTCTCAGTGGAGATCCATACGCTTTGCCCCGCATGCCGGCCCGAAAATGCAAGCTCGGAGAGCCTGTCCTTCTTTTTGGTCAGCGCTGCCTTGGCTGAGCAGTCGTCAATCACGTATAGGGTGGGCTCGCCCTGAAATAGTTCGTAGAAGACCCGCAGTCAATCGTGGAGCCTGTCACCTGGGTCAACGACGTAGACCCCAGGGTCAGCCCAGATCCACTGGCGTTGCTGACAAGTCATGTTGTGCCGCATAGTGGGACACAGGATCACAATGTGTCGAAAGGCATCGCGGTAGGGCCCCTTGAGCAATTCCAGGATGAAAACCGTTTTTCCGCATCCAGTCTGCCCACATATTATAGCAGAGTGGGCGTCCTTCGAAAAATCCTTCAGGTTTTTTTAGTAGAGTGCTGAAACGAATTGGCCATCTTCGATGTTGAGTTGCGCATCTGTGATAATATACATGTACACGTTCAATGTGCCGTTGCCGTCCGCCTCTTTGGCTATCGTCATACCCTCGCTCGCGTTCTCCACTCGGCGTCCACTACCGTGCAGTTGGTCGTCGTCGAGGGACGAACTCGGATTCACGGATTGGAAGAGGGGTAAACAATTATGCCCGCCCGTGCTGTAGAGGCCCTACAGTCTACCGAAGAAATGATGGTGAAGACGGCCGCCGCGATATAAACGGTCGAGCACAGCGAGGTCCCGCGTGTAGCCACCGATGCCATTCGCACACAATGGAGATCACGTTCAGCGAAAATGAGGTACTCAGCACGATGAATGACTCGCCGTTAAACCTTCGTGAATTCCTGGGACTCGATAAGGCTATGCAAACAGTCCGGGGCGAACTGGTCCTTAACCTCTCCAAACTCACGGCGCTGGATGAACATATCGCACTAGAAAAAATAAAACTGGAAGAAGCCCATGACGATAGCGAAGCTATCGAGCAGATCACTGAACGCCTGTGGTCGTTGGTGATGAAAGAGAAGCTCGCTTGGTGGCTGCATCGGCTCTCCGTAAGGCGCTCCGCACCCAAGTAAATAGGATCTGCGAAACAATCTCGAGGGTCCTGCACGAGGACACGACACTCATTGAGCGTCTTCGGACCCTGTTCAGAGAGCAGGGCGTCGCAATAGTAAGCATCCTCACAGTGCTCGGCATGACTATATCGGCCCTAGTTCTAGCTATCACGGGAGGTGGTGCAGCGGCTGAACCCACACCAGTGCCCGCGTCAGCCGGTGGAGCGTAGCAGGCGGACTCTCCTTCTTGCTATCTATGTTATCAAAAACGGGCGGATGGCTCGCCGAGAATGCTTGGGCTTTAATCATCGCGATCGCCGATCTCCTACTGTTCGCCGCCCGAGAGTGGCTTAGGTCAAAACCAAAGCGCGAATAGTCCGATCGCCACGAGGGCGACGACGAGCCCTAATTTTTCATTCTCGTGGGCATCAGTTGGAACAACGACGGAACTTGCTGTGGCATTTTGCGCTGTGACAGCGCTTTGTACTGTTGCGGGTGCTTGCGGTTTTATGAAATCGGTTCCAGTTGCGATGCGCTCGATGATATCCGCGTTCACGTTCCCGTTATGGCCGATCGTTTGTTTGACGGTGGCGATTACGATCTGATTATTGCAACCGTCAACCCGGTCGTCTCCTTGTATCATATTTCTCGGTGCCATATACAGACCTATTCCAAATACATAGACTACTGGGGTGCCAGCATACTGCAAAACGTCTTGATACCGCTGGATCGCCGCCGGGAGGTCAACCGTAGATGAGATGGTGTCCTCGACGTTTGCCAAGAAATGTTTCTTGGTATCGAACGCCGTTCATGTGAACATTATAGCACTGCGCGTTTGAGCCTGTGCGCCGAGGATGGCTCAGACGTATGTGCGAATGGAGTCTTTGAGGAGAGGAACCCCGGCCTGCGTGAACCCCTTATCTAACATAAATGTACCCCAAGCGTCCTGGACCGCAGCAGCTCGCAGTCAACATGAGCTGGTTTCGGAGATAAAATCGCAGGATGAGACAACGCAGTGCCTGCCACCAGACACCTCCGGCCTGAAGGTCATCGTTGCGGGGTAAAAATTCCAGGCGTTCCGACTGACGATGTGGTCGCCGGAGTGATCGTGCCTAAAATCCGTCTTAGTCCAAATCCTGTGGCCCCGAATGAGAACGTCGCCGAGGCCAGTGCTGCTCGGAAATGCTTTCTGACACCAGTCCGTAAATTCGTTACAAAGCCTTTCGAACGCCCTACGGTCGTATGCGTTGGAAATTGGATTCCAGCCGTCGTCCTGCGGCAGAGAGATTTTATATTCTTGGAGAATCCGCCTAACAGTGTAGTACACGTGAAAGTCGTAGACAGCCCTCAAGAAGGGATCCTCCGCAGCCATATGGTCCTGAGTGGAAACCCCGCATCCGGCTGTTGCGCACCATATGGCAAAGTTGAGCTTTCCACCCGTTCACGGCCTCCATGGTAGTAATCTTGGGCAGCCTATATTTTTCAAAGATGTAGGGGAAGTTGGTTTGAAAGCCTGTTCCAGCTGTTGTCACTGTTGTGCCAGCCGGGGCAACTGTTGAGCTGCGAACTTGGATAGTGGGATGCACCAGCTAGGGAGCGCCCGCCTTAGCGAAGTAGACACCGCCGGGCTTGTGCTTCGCATCAGAATTAATGACAAACGCCTTGGTATCCATGGATATCAAAAACAATATTATCATGTTTGCTACGCTCACCAATGTTCGAAGGGAGGCTTGCACGCTTCATAAGCCGATATACAACTCTTGTGGGGAACGCCGCGCCGGCGTCAGATCAATCACCTTCACAGTCGGATGGCGAAATGTTGAGGAGTACCAAGGGTTCGGCTACATGAAGAACGAACCACCGGTAGGTGTAATATTACCACCAGGTCTTTGGAGCTTGAGAGTGCTCCAATCTTTTGTTGCGTTATAGCTTGATGGTCGAGCCAGCCTCACAATCTCGAAAGCCACCGGACTCGCGACCTTGACCGTCGAGCCTGCCAACCTGGTAAGGATCACCCAGACGTTGGCCTTAGAGCTCAGATTTACAACAACATACCCTTCTGACAATAAGGGACGGTTTGCCCCAGGTGTGCACGTCAGCGACATCCCAGGGAACTTCTCCTTCACGAAAACTCTCAGGGTGCACCTTAAGATCGTGCACGCTAGCGACTGTTTCTATGACGAGACCCTGACCTTAGACTTCCCAAACCCCGAGATGAAACGTCTGGATTCTGCGCACATCCACGAATTGAAGGTCTCTTTTCTAGATGATAAAGCGCGAGAGTTAAAGAACGATTACCCAATTTCGATCGTTCTCGAAATAACCCATTAAGGATTAAACATAAAATATATATACATGTATTTCATAAATATATATTAATCATGAGCATATACGGCCCATGTAGTTCCAGCTGAAGCGCAGAACAGGACGTTGCACCTGCAGAAACGGGCAACAACGATGGGGTGGCAATGAGAAGGATGGATAGTAGCGTAGCGCAGGCCCGTATAGAGGTGGCTACGGCGATTGCACACGTCCAGCGATTGCAAGCTCCAAAGCCCGTCATAACAGTTTGGGCCGAGGAGTGGGGTGCTGTGAGCTCGGAGGGCTACGAATATTCATTTGGACCCAACGCGAGCAACACATATACGGGATACACCATGGCAGCGTCCGGTACGGTTCTGCGAATGTCGGTCTGCTCAGTAAACTTTCGGAGACACGCTGCTGCCGAAGTCCGAGTGAATCTCGTCCTGAACGGGGTAGAGCAGAAATATGGCGTCACCAAGCACGCGGGACAGAGGTCAGGGTTTACGATATTCGATGATGACACTCCTATTAAATTTCCCGCCGGTAGTGTTATTAACTTGTTATTAAGTTGCTGACCAATCGAGTTCAGCACTAGTAGTGACACTGTTAATAAAACTTGATTTATGATGAATGACGAGAAACTGTGTCAACCAGATCTGGTTTAGTTCAAGTGAATGGTAAGCTTACACCGTAAATAAGTGTCCGTGTGGATAGACTACGGTTGTTTATGAATATTTATATAATTTGCAATGAACGGTAATAAGCTTGTTAAGCAAGTGTAAGGGTCATGATAATAGTATCCGTCCATTATAACAGTATCCAAATGTCACCGAAATGTCACCATGCGGTTTAGAGGGAACACAATTTATCGCTTATTCATCAATGAATCGGAAACGGGAGGTCTATAAACCATAGAAATGCGTCAATGCCACAAAGAGCAGGTACGTTGTTGAAATATTTATAGTAAATAAGTAATGTCCAAATGACTTGGGCGAGATCAAATTACAAATAATCACTAAATTATTCTTGCTAAGAGAACTGTACGATGCTTATTATTATCTTACACTTAATTCTGAAGACATCATGTTCTCTCGAGTTTTAACGTGGAGGTGTTATCTGTGAGATCTATTGTGCCAGAGTGCCGAATGGCACATTTCGCTCTCCTAGAATACCCATGTATGGTCACAGTGACCAAGAATTGGTCGCTTGCCCAAATATTGGTCATTCAACCCCAATAATGGTCGTTTGCCCAAATACTGGTCACTGACCAGAAATTGGTCAATGGCCAATAGTGGTCGTTAGCCCAATTATCGGTCATTCGCCAAAATATCGGTCACTAGCCAAACATTCACGAGACGGAAATGACGTCAAATTATGAAAGTGACATCACAGATTATGCTCTTAGTGACGTCAGCAGATACGAATTTGTCCGTCAATTTGATCAAATAAACAAGGAAACTGACAGATAACACTCCGATGGGGCATGAAAAACCCAATTAATACATAGTATATGAAATATGTACCAGAACAATGTTATCGTGTGAACGCCTAATCTTTAGCGGCATGATAAACTCCTTTACGCCAATTTACAAAGACAAACAAGTCCACAATTCTCGAAGCAGAATGGCGGACAGTCAGATCAAAAGGTTGGGCACTGACAGAAAAGCTACATTTTCGACCACGATAGCGGCTGCAAGGATTTTTGGATAAAGTTATTTAGCGAAACGAGAGCTTACAAACTAAGTCAGATTATAGTCTAAGTGACATTCTGTACACACGTTAACATAGCGGGCTAAACTTGGCGACAATGTTGGATTCTGGATTTGACAGACACGTGCGTGAATTGCTGACACACAATCGGAGCTGGATAAGAACCGACAGATGTGATTCTGAATACGCGTGTTTGGTTTGTGGGTACAATTCCAGATCATATCATGTATGTTTTCATTTCACGTCTTGTCATAGCAGCACTAATACATAACTTTAATATCCTACAAGCTGTGTGGTGAGAATAAAAGTTCATTCAGTGTCTGATTTGTAACTAAATAATCCAGGTAAGTCACCTACATATGCCGGAACATGTCAATAGTATCCAATCAGCGTCGACTGCCCATCATCCAATCGGAACACGCCTTTCAGTAAGCTCTATCGATACACGGACTATTTAGATCAAGGGATATCCACTGGTTCGAGTTCAGGGAAATAACCGCGAGAGTTGCGGAGTTCTTGATAATCTCCTTATGTCCAGTATTACGTCACTTGTTAGGTCACACACCGTCAAATACGTCGTTTCACACAGAACGTAACGTTCAATGTTATCGCACGCCGTCGCGTTAATATCGCCGTCTGTCATGACGATCCTTTGCTAACGGTCTGATCAACAGCAACATCGGGATAGCTAAAGTTATGAGCATCATTATTCATAAACGAAACGCCGATCCATTTCACAGTGGCGATGTGCCGTTTCGCATTCTCTGATCTCATTTCCGCATACGTCTAGATTCTACATTCATTTTGTCAGTTTTCACAAGACTCTATAAAACTACTGGCCGCTTCCCGCGCTTCAAATTTTAAATTGTAATAAGGAAATAGAGTCCTTGCCACACATTCGTGAAATAAATATAACAAAGTAAACATAGTTCGTTCATCGTCGTCGTTGTCGTCGTATCGCGTCTTATAATAGGTCCTCGTCAAAATTCAATTTGCGTTCAGAACATTACATGTCTCCCAATATATTCGCGTGGTCTGGCTCCATGTAACACGGTCGTATCGTACACAATTGGGTAATTTTTGGGTTCACCTAAAATTGTTAATTTACCTAGTATCGAGCATTCCGTTAGTTTTTCTTCTCGCTGTTTACGGCACAGTTGCTGGGTACCAGCTAATGCCGGGCCCAGCGATAGTTGTCTCATTACCTTGGTGGTCATTTGACCATACCATCTAATTTCAGCGCCTTTGATTGGTGCACGTTTGTTTTTGGTTTTCTTTCTTTCTGCGCATCTTAGACGCCTCACAGGTTGTTTGTCCTTTGAGGAAGACAGAACTCTTTTGATTCTCTTATTGTTTCTGAGTTGGCGTAAAGTTGTCTGCCCTGTGACACGCTGCAGCGTTGCAGTTGCCGTATTTCGAGATTTGAAGCTAATTCATTTGATAAATTCTGTCATTTGTATTGCAGAGTGTCGTTAACATAACTGTGCCGAAAAAAGTAGCGCAGGTTCGGCTGAGCCGGGAACCATGTGAGCTGGTTCGCCATCTTGTATCGACGACCTGTTGTCGAAGAAAGTGGAGTGGTCCAGAAAGGTGGTCGTGAGACTACAGACGTTCTAACTCGTCAACAAATATTGGCCCAGCGGGCGGTTCATCCGCAGACGGCAAATGCAGTTTTATGTCGTTACATTCAAATGTTCCAATGAGTGATAAGCTTACACTCAATGACTTGAGGAAACATGACAAACTTTAGAAACAAGTCAATCAATATCTGAAAGTGACAGGATTAATTGATACTGATAGTACCGAGTCCGACTCCGATTCTGAGGGTGCAACTTCAGCAAAATCAAAATATTTTAAACAAAAACAGTCTAAGATCAAATTGAAGTCCGATATTGAGGCCAATGCTTCAGACAAAGTAAGGGTTCAACAAAAGTGGCCACATGCGAGCCTACAATATGAATATGTCGATAAAGCAGTAACATTTGAGGAACTAGACTTCAAATTGTTTACGACAGGTGAGCTCGAAAAAAAATATAATTAAAACATTTCCACGGAAGAAAGACCTGGTAGATTGACATTGCTGAAGTAAATTGTTTATTATTCTGGAATGTATAGCTGGGAGGGATTGCAAAGATTCTATGCAAGGAATAAGTGTAGTAGGCAGGATCATATGGAAGTCATTCGGGGCAGAACGAGGTATTGTCTCCACATTTGTGCAGATTGTTGGCAGAGAGACAATAACACATAAAAAAGCATCCAGAATACTCAAGGGAATGCCGTCATTCTGTTACATGACTTCCATGTGATACAGTTACAAATGGTCAAGGAAAACGAACATCTTACAGATTTTTTTGGGCCAGAATTTATGAAAGGGGTCATGAAAAATAAGCATCCGCAAAGCAAATTGGGTTCTTATAATGAAAATTGTAATGCAATGAAAGTTGAAGATGTCGAAAGAAACAATTTTCTTTTACATGTTCACGAGCTAGTATTAAATTCTGGTAAACACAATTATGAGGGTTGTCGTATTAAAATCAACACAAAATTGAATTTCGAATTTTTGCGAAGCATGTTAGTTAATCATCAAGATAATACAGCGTGTGATTTACTTGAATTTGGATGTCCTTTGGCTTGCACCAAGGATCCGGTAATATAGCAGGCAACATAAATCTTTCTTCGTACACGATCGTACACGTATTCATGGAACACAAGATCGCTGTATTTTTCATATTTTCTAATATCGACCTCTAAAATAATTCGACCTTCAACATATAGAAATTCTACACTTTTTACATTAGGTATGCAACGTACAGAATTAGTCTAAGTCAACAGTGAGTATCTACAATGTGCACATGGTCGGGATATACGATTAATACGCACTATTCGAAACTACCATGCTCACCATCGTGATCTACGCTGTTCGCCACTCATTTTCACTAATAACGTACATTATTGTGCTGACGGACGGACGGACACCGTCTATACATCGGTCTAACATAAACCCCCTTTTCGCAAGAACTGGTAAGACGCAAGGGGACGTAGGTCCTATTACCTCACGGATCAATAACGATAACTCTCGCACACCCTCTAGACTCGAGTTACCGCGTAATATAGCCCCATACGTTTACATTGTATTTCACCATAGAGTGATCGATGATCCCTGTGCCATGTACCATCTAGGGATGAATCCAACCCTCTATGCTACTCTTATTGACGCACTCTCGTATTTAGAACCAGATGTCATGCTTTGTTGTCAAAAAATCACTTGACCCGCATCCTCTTCGGACGTGTACATGCGCGCATTCGTTTCAAACAGTCATAACGTAATCATACCGCAATTCACATGAACGTTTAGGGTCAGGGCTACACTCAAGCACACAGGTGCACGCGTAGGGACGGGATAAACAATAAGCTAGGTGCAGTTCACATATTTAATTTGTAATAAACTATGTGTGAAATAGATGGTCTTACAGAGTGAGGACTTAATATGTTATTTATTAAAAATGCTTAATAATCGCATAAGAAACGATGCATAGCCTCGTGTCTTATGACATCAGTCAACGAGTTTAATAAATATCATATTAAATCAACACAAATGTTATATTTTATTTTTTGCATAAGCACATCACCATACTTTGAAGCTGGCTGATTACCTAACATGTTTTCTGTAGCGGATTCATTTGCATATTTATTACACTAATGTATTATGGTTGTTATTACACTGTGTTATTAAACTGTTATATTTCCAGCTAGCGAACCACTGAACATGGACCACGACGGACAACGCGCGAGTACAGAGGGAACATATGTCAAGGAGACCAAGACGTTGCGTTGCTACCTCAAGCTCTACCTCTACACCGCGGTAAAGTGGAAGTCCGGAAAATTGTCCCTGCATATTATCTACTGCGCCATGATGGTCGTTCAGATTATAAGGGTCTTTCTGATCGCGTTGCTGGTAAGACGTCTCCATTGGTTATTTGTAGTCAAGGTTTAGATATTCTACAACGTTTCTGCAGTCTAATAGTGTCTAAATGTTAACTGCATACACTTGGGGGTTGACTTCAAATCATGATGTAAAAGTACCATTTCGTATGAAAGTTCCGTAGGACCATAGACCGTTTTGTATCCACAAACGCTGTATCTTATATGCAAGATTGCCGTCGGTAGCCATACTGAAATTATGGCCGACACTATATAAGTTTCAGCTTATGATTTAAAGGTCTTGAGTTGTACGCAAGCTTCTAATGATCATGAAGGAATGAATATACAAAATATCAGTTGTATCTCAATTCCAAGATGGCCACATGTTAGAAAAAGGTGGCCGACAGTATATATATGTACGTTTAGCTAAATTTAAATAAAGTACTGATTTAAATTTATTATGTTATATGCATGTTTCTAAGGGTCATGGGGCCATGGGTATATAATATAGAAGTTGTATCTCAAATTCAAGATGGCCACCGGTGGCCATATTGGCAAAACATGCTGACAATACATATATTTAATGAATTTTCAATTGACGTTGTGATGCGACTGGCCTCTTTGATATAGAACTACGTAGGGGCCATATAACACTGAATAACAGAGTTACGAAGTTGTATCTCGAATCCAAGATGGCCGCCATTAGCCACATTTTAACACAGCAAGTATATCCGAGTTGGCAAACAGTTTGCCGTAGACAGTATTTTAAATCATGCGTTCCATCTGTAGACAGTTTTCACTTGAAATATATGAATTGTGGTTAACAATAACATATACAAACGAAACTGAATCTCAAATGCAAGATGGCTGCCATCAGTTATTCGGGAAAAAATGGACATGCAGCTGTGGAAACACTTGTCATAGAACTTAAAATGATACTACAGTTTGTACATGCATTTCATAGATCTGATTGATTCCACACCCGTTTTATTTTCCAGACAGTTTCCAGTGTTAGAATGTATTAAAAACCATCAGAAATAGCACACACAATTGACAACTTAAAAGGTATTACAACACAATTAGATGGCATAATGAATATGATTACATATTGTCAAAAATATAGGCACTTGTAATGCAAACGACCTTTGAGGTAATGAGGCTGCCACATGCACAGACACTCAAACAGTTCACAACATTTGACATTGGCAATAGAAATGATAACTTAACAAAGATGTTACTGTCAGAAGTACGGATCAACAGACGACCGAAAAATATATACTTATACCGTTCAGCAATATATGTATACCGTTTAATTATAATAATAAAACATCACATCATGCTAATTACTAATACGCATACAGTGTAATAGTGATGTACTTACTATGCATATTATCTTCTGGCATTTCGTCATAATGCAAGCATATCCGTACAATCTTTTATTTATTCAATATGTCTTGCAGAGGAAATATTAATTCAGAGAAACCAAGCTCACTTAATAATACCAATGTGCAGCATGGTCCCAACATTGCTATGTTCATTACTTAGGGCCCTGCCGAGAATCTGCGGGACCCTATAGGTTTCGCCCTGTCTGTCTGTCCGTCTATCCGTCTGTCCGTCTGTCAGTCCGTTTATTTATTTGAAAGTTTGTTTAAGAGTTTCTTAAATCACCTATGATGTTTGTTTACCATCAACTAATATCTTCATATTGCACACATGCATTACTTAGTAACTATACATCATTCGACATTTATACAATTACTATCGCTGCCGATCGTACGTCGGTCCGTCTGTCTGTTTCTTTATTTGAAAGTTTTTGTAACAGTTTCTCAAATCACCTATAATTTTTGTTTGCCTTCAGCTAATATTTTCATATACACACATGCATTACTAAGTAACTGTACATCATTCCACATTCATACAATTACCCTCGTTACTGATCGTACGTCCATCCGTTTGTCTGTTTATTTATTTTAAAGTTTTTGTAACATTTTCTTAAATAGTGACCCTAAGTGCATCAACAGACCATATTTTCTAGTTAACATTGTCATTGCACATCATTGGCGTCATTGTATCAAAGTTTAAGCTCTTTAAACTATATGTAGCAATGTTTCTATTAGTATAGTGTTATAGTCAGCATTATACAGCATGATACATGTGAGCATATTGAACATTTTCATACCGCCATAAACATTGACTTCGACCTTTTTTACCTGCACATTTTTGAAGGAACACTTAGCCATTTTCTTTGCGTCAAAATTCAAAATGTTTGTACAAGTTTCTTCATCATCATATACCTTTAATATTACTTGAGTGCTTCAATAGTTGGACACTTGATGAATGTAAACATTTGGAACACAGTCAAGGTTTGACCTTCACATTGTTTCGGAAAGACTTAGCCATTTGTTTTACGTCAAAAGGTTTGAACCAGATTCTTCATCATCATATACCTTTAATATTGCTTGATACATTGTATATGTGAGGTATTTGGAACACATTTATGACCCCATTAACATGACCTTGACTTTCTTGACCTTCACATGATTGTGGACACACTTATTAAAAATGTTTGTACAAGTTTCTTCATCATCATATAACTTTAATGTTACAATATGAATTTCTTCAATATTTGGACACCAGATACATGTAAGCATTGGTACACACTCATGTTACCATTAACATGACCTTGACCTTTTTCAATCCGTGGCGGAATTATTGTGTATGTGTGCATTGAATATCGTCCGTGGTCCCTTGATGTATTGTATATATAAACATATATATTATTATATGATAGTTTTATTATTTCCTTTAAAGTGTGAAACGTATACATTCATTATTTCTTTTTCCATAGTAATATATGTTATCTACAACACAATGCACTCGAGTGACAATTTAGCAGTCTAGATCATGTTATCTTAACACATGCACTTATAAGTCGATCAAACTCCAGATTGCACAAACCCGGTTATTTACTGAGGAAGATAAAACTGATTACTACATGTTTGTTCTGAAATGCTCGCTCCTAAAATCAAACATCATACTCGTGTTGAAATAAAACGAGCCACCCTCTCAACCAAAATATATACTTACATACAGAATTGTGCTTCACAATGTATGCGTCAAGTGCTGTGTGAAGTTAGTACTGCAATCGCAGAATCAAAAGTCAACATTCAAACCGAATGTTGCGGAGTTGAATGTAGAAGGATGAACATTTAACTTGCGTAGACAACTTCAATGAACAGTTGACTAGTTCCAATGCACTGCTGCCTCTGCAATCGACATTCAATTTGTATATACAGTACAATGTGAATGTACAGCTGGCTGTTACCAATGCACAGCTGGCTCTGCAATCGACATTCAAACTTGTATTTGTCGTTCAATTTGAATGTAGAGTTCGGTATTTCCAATGTAAAGCTGGCTCTGCAATCGACATTCAAACATATATTTGCGGTTGCATCTGAATGTAGAACTGGGTACTTCCGATATACAGCTGGCTCAGCAATCGACATTCAAAGATGCATTTTCGGTGAAATCCGAACGTAGAGCTGGGTATTTCCAATGTACAACTGGCTCTGCAATCGATATGCAAACATGTGTTAGCGGTTGAATTTGAACGTAGAGCTGGGTATTTCCAATGTAAAGCTGGCTCTGAAATTGACATTCAAACTTGTAATTTCTGTTCAATCTCAATGTACAGCTGGCTCTGCAATCGACATTCAAACATTTATTTGCTGTATAATCTGAATGTAGAGCTGGCTACTTTCAATGTACGGCTGCCTGTGCAATCCATATTAAAACATGTATTTTCGAGTGAATCTGAATGTAGAACTGGGTAGTTCTGATATATAGCTGGCTCTGATATTGACATTCAAACATGTATTTTCGGTGGATTCGCAATGTAGAGCCAGCTATACATTGGCGGTACCCAGCTCTACATTCAGATTCTACCGTAAATAAATATTTGAATGTTGATTGCAGAGCCAGCTGTACATTGGAATTACCCAGCTCTACATCCAGATTGAACATACATTACGAGTTTGAATGTCGATTGCAAATCCAGCTGTACTTTGGAAGTACACAGCTCTACAGTCTGATTCCACAAATAGTACATGTTTGAATTTCGATTGCAGAGACAGCTGTACATTGGAAGTACCGAGCTCTACATTCAGATTGAATGGAAATAACGACTTTGAATGTCGATTGCAGAACCTGTTGTATATTTAAAGTACATTGTATCCAGTTCTATATTCAGATTCACCCGAAAACACATGTTGGAATATCAATTGCAGAGCCAGCTGTATATTGGAAATACGCAGCTCTAAATTCACATTAAACCGCTAATACATGTTTAGTTTAAACATATTTTATTTGCATATTGTTTACAAGCTCATTATCAATGTCAATGCTACTATATACAGTACTATGCAAATGGGATTGGTTTGAAAACAAGCTTATTTAAATCCTCTCCCTTACATGTGACTAGATATCATAGGATGCCGAAACAAAGACATTCCTGCCATCAGTTTTAGAACAGTTTATATTTTGTGATAATTGATATTTTCTGGATTATAAGTTGTTCTGGTTTCAGCATCCTCTGATATACGGCAATTACATTAAAGCAATTAAATTTAAAATTTCCGAAAAATATAGTATTGACACAAATGTACAGACAATAGGTTCTATGTAATAAATTACGTGATACATAAAATGGAAAACAAATAAGGAAAGAAGCAAGCCACAATAGGAGTTGGAGTCTTGTTCCCACACCAAGCCATGCCCAGTTATCGCCACCCCAAGTCAGTTAGTGATAAGTATGTGCACACACAGGCATCATTATATGGTGCATTAAAAACGACCGGTGTTTTGTATGAATAGTCTAAATGATGCGAAAATGGCTTCATTGGAGTTATTGTCAAGTTGTCTGTTACCATAGAGTATAGTATGGAGGGTGAGTTGGCAAAAAGTTTGTATGTCGTCTATTACTTGGGTTCTATGTGCTCCATTTTGAGTGCAGTGGAAAAGGAAATGGGTGGCATCTTCAACGTGTCAACAGTTACAGTTGGGCGAGTCAATAATGTTCTTACGATATAAATCATGATTGAGAGAACTGCATTTCGTTCGAAGACGGGTGTGTAATACCTGGACATACCTAGGACCACTGTAGTAGTAGGTTGGGACCTCTCCGGTATTTGTTCAATTATTTTGGTTTTAAAACAATTACGTGATGGGGCGTTCCGTGTGTCATCTGGAAGAGAGTTCTACTCCCGGATTGTGGATGGTAGAAACGAGTTATAATAAAGGGTGGTTCTGGACCGTACAATCTGTATATTCTCAGGGTTTCGTCAATTGTAGCGGGAAGTATCTGTTTCCGGTGGAAGCACATCGACCAAGTAACTGGGTGAGATGCCATATTTCATTTTGTAAGATAGGGACAATTTATGGGAGTGACGTCTATTTCCTAATGTGTTCCAGCATGTTTCTATATATAAGGACACGATTGAAACAAGCCGACTGGCATCTATAGCGATACCTGCTGCTCAAATCTGATTTTTTTCGACGGCATCGTTCTCATAGTGGGTACAATTATCACAAACGACATCAGCATATTCTAATACCGGTCTAATACAAATAAGATAAATTATTTCAAGGCATTTTCTATCTAGTATGTACTTTAATTTTCTCATAGCATTGATCCTACGCCATGCCTTTCCGGTTATGTAGTCTATGTGTTTGTGCCATGTTCCCTCGTTGTTAAAATACATACCTAGATGCTTGTGACTATCAACTTCTGAGATATTAACATTATTCATGAGGATTGGGGGATGTACTTCTCTATTACGTTTACGTGATATAAGTAGTGATTCAGTTTTCCTTGGATTAAATGATACAAGCCAGGTATTAGACCAGTTAGTAATTATATCAAGATCGTTGTTTATAGTCCTGGATGCTGTTTCAGAAGAATCAACAATACGATATAAACTGGTGTCGTCTGCGAAAAGTCGAATATTAGAGTTTATGTCCGTAACAATATCGTTTATATATAATAGAAATAACAAAGGACCGATAATAGATCTTTGCGGGACGCCAGCCTTAATTTGGTTCCAGTTAGAATAGACACCTGGTAATACTACCATTTGTTTGCGATTATTAAGATAACTTTTAAACCAGTCGTGAATATTATTAGTAACACCTGCGGCTCTCAGCTTTAAAAGAAGACCTGCATGCCAAACTCGATCAAATGCTTTGCTTATGTCGCAGAATACTACCCTCACCTCTTTTCCATCGTCT
>CM055266.1:129328906-129368684 GCA_029237695.1 Conchocele bisecta
ACATTCTTTCGTACACACAATTATCGCCTTGGCTATGGTAGCTAATTTGCCCGCAACTAACAAAATGCATAAAGCAGATCATTGAAGTGAATATATTTGAAGACCTAAGACATTTATAAATTACCAGAGACATAAGTCAGCAGAAAAATCGAAGTGTGTGGTGTTTGAAACTACGACATTTTCCCAAGCTCCTTCCTACCTTGAAAACGCTATAGTGTCTATTGTACGGAAATTGGTTGGTGGGGTAACGGTTAACAAAAGAGCCATTTATCAGGTCCTAGGTCCGAGTCTTCCACCTTTGGTTTCACTACATGTTCGTGCGAAATTTCTTGAGTTACGAACTTCTTAATTCTTCAGTATTGGAAATCCATCAAGCCCTTTGAATGTAAACTTCCGGTCCGACTTTGGCAACCAGATGACAGCTGTCAAATCAACGTCCTTAGTCCAGAATGTTGAAAACCAGGAAATGAATTGGACTGACACTAAGTGTCCCATCCACGGCGTCCAGGGTGTTCGGAATCCTGGCCAGACTGTAAAAGGCCTTTCATGTGTTTCATTGATGGAAAGGTGAACAATCCAGATCCTGATCAGACTGTGCAAATTGTGCATATAATTATCAGACTGCTGCTTTTGCAAGCTGATCTAGCTCTATACTGGTGGCAGAGACAATATGCCTGGTTTAGTAAGATAATAAACCATATTTCACATCAAAGAGTGTCATATACTGCCATCTGAATTTCAAAGATATTGTAGTCCCCTGGTAAGCCCCAGGGATGTTTCTGCTGGTCGTAAAACATATTTACACAGCATATGAGAAAACGCCACTTGTTGCTGTGTCATAAGAATGATATATTTCATTAGGTAGATCCTGCTTCTGGGTTTGGCAAAATTAATTTTTTAATTTAATTTCAGTTATATTCAGCAAATAAATAAAATAAAATCTGATTAGGGGCTACATCATTTATTTGACATTGTATGGTACGGTATAATACTGTAAATTTTGTATTTTGCTGGTTGCAAACATGATCCCGTCTGTTTCGTAATGAAACAGTATAGGTCATATTTGTTTTGAGGTGGAAATCTCCCTCGAAATTGTTGCTAAACTTTCAGTATGGTACATAATAAAACACACCAGTGCATTAGACCATCCGTATAATCATGGGTATGATTATTTCAATTCGTGAGTAACGTATTATACTGCAGATTGTAATGAATTTTTGACTGGATGACTAACCGTGCATACGCTGATCAGACAGCACAGGGTGCAGTCTAGTCTGGTCTACACTGATTGTAAGAACAATAAGCATGGCTTAGTTAGCACTATTAGTGGTATACATGTAACAGGCGTCTGAATAAAGGTGTGAACAACAAGAGTTGACTTGTGGACAAGATATACAGAAATGGAATATTTCTATTTTATCAACATACGTATTACGACGTCGATTTTGTTAGTTTATTAATCTTATTATATATTAATTAAAACTTGGGGGATGTTTTGGTCAACTATGTGCCGTTTTTACCAGGAATCGCTTTGACCCGGGGCCGTTTTGACCAGCTCCCATTTTACCGATTAGGTGATATGCTTGTACACGGCCCCGCACTGTAACCTCTCGGCTATCCAAGATGGCGACTTACAGGCGATTTGAAGCCAGTTACAAAACATGAATAATAATGGCATTGATCGTTTGTTTTCGCGACGTTATCTACCGCGTTCGTGTTATTTCGATATTATTTATTGATTTAATATGAATCCAGCGAGTCCGTTTCTATCTTTTAATACACCGAGAAACCTAACTCCTAGAGACACCGTGGATGTCGCCAGCCTCGGAGTAGAACTCATTCTTCGTCAGGTAGAACAGGGTAACCAATGTCTGCAAAGTTTCAAGTGCTTGAGTCTTTACATGACCTTAACCTGTTGTATAGCTTTCTGACATACTATTTATAGCAAGCTGTTGTCATATTTGTCTATTATATATTGCACCACATTGTAATACATTTTCTGTCATATTATTTGCTGTATGTGTCAAACGGTCGAAGTGATGAAACTGTAAGATGGCTGTACATACAAAGATGTCGGAGATGGCAACTGGATGTACCATATAGTATACAGTAACACAACATGTTGTTTTCTGAAAATGTTCTGGAAATGGCTGCGAACATTAGACGGACATGGGTAATATATCTAATATAACAAATTACATATATTACGTTTGGAAGTTATTTGATTTGTGTTTTCATCCATTTCACCCCTACACCACTTTACAATTATAGTGAATCACTCCTCCTTAAACTACATCATATCAGGCTGCATTTGCTGGCTAACTGATCAGAAGGTAAAATTATAATTAGTAACTACTCCATAAGCCACGTTAAATCAGGCTGCAATTGTTGGTCTAACTGATCAACAGCTACAAGTATAGTGAGTCACTAATATAGTGAGTCATTATTATATAAGCCACGTTTTATCAGGCTGCATTTGCTGGACTAACTGATCAACGGCTACAAGTATAGTGAGTCACTACTCTATAAGCCACTTATATCTGGGTTGCATTTGCTGGCTAACTGATAAGCAGCTGAAGCTATAAAATCCGGTCTGTCTACGCATTTAGGACCCCTATAAGTGATTTGAGAAACTTACAAAAACTTCCAGAAAATAAACACACGAACACACGACAGACACAAATATTGAAAAATAATAAAAAGACGAACGGACGTACGATATTTAATGAGGGTAATTGTAGTAATGTGGAAGGATATATCGTTACTAAGTAATGCCAAAAATAAACGGACAGACATACCGACGGAAGGATAGGGCGAAAACTATAGGGCGAAATATGCACCGCAGATTTGACGGCGATGTTCCTCGTGGAATACATGTTACACATGGGTGAAAGTTTTCCGGCATATGTGTTTTTCCAAATCGTGTAAATCCGTGATTACCTGCGGGCCTTCTACCAACTCTTTCAGGGCGAGCCCACCCTGTAAGTGATTGACGACTGCTCAGCCAAGTCAGCGATGACCAAAAAGAAGGACATGCTCACTGAGCTCGCATTTGCGGGTCGGCATGCGAATCAAAACGTCTGGATCTCCACTCAGAAGTACAATGCCGTCCTGAAGGATCTGCGCGAGCAAACAATTTTTGCCTAACCTCATTCATTGATATGACTGAGATTCCTTCGACAACTGCCTTTGAGAGAATGACGTCATCCCAACACGTGAGGAGAGGCTGGAGGTTCGGCAAATGCTTTCAGAAACCAAGCACACCAGGGGCCCGTTTCACTAAACTTCTTACGTAAATTATCGTACGAAGTTCTTAGGCGCATTTTACCGTTTCACTAACGTCAACTTCGTGCGAACTTTCTTGCGAAGTTCGTAACTTTCCTCGTAAGTCTACGATAGGTATTGGGATGTCGCACGAAGATTTTTTATCGCAAGTCGCCATACATATATTCCATGAATAACATCGCCGTCAACTCGGCGGTGCATATGTCGCCCTATATGTTTCGCCCTATCCTTCCGTCTGTTTTGTTTGTCTGTCCGTTAATTTCTGGCATTACTTAGTAAGTAACGATACATCATTCCGCATTAATACAATTACCATCACTACTGATGATGAGTGTACGTCCGTTCGTCTGTTTATTTTTATTTTTAAATTTTTTGTCTGTCCGTCTGTCTGTTCGTGTGTTCATTTTTTTGAAGTTTTTGGAAGTTTCTCAAATCACTTATAGGGGTCCTAAGTGCGTAGACAGACCGGATTTTCTAGCTTTAGCTGCTTATCAGTTAGTCAAAGAATGCAACCCAGATATAACGTGGCTTATACAGTAGCGCCTCACTATACTTGTAGCTGTTGATCAGTAGGTCCAGCAAATGCAGCCTGATATAACGTGGGTTATAGAATAGTGACTCACTATAATTGTACCTGCTGATCAGTTAGCCAGCATATGCAGCCTGACATAACGTGGTTTATAGAGTAGTGACTCACTATGCTTATAGCTGTTGATCAGTTAGCCCAACAAATGCAGCCTGATATAATGTGGCTTATGAGGTGTAATTCACTATAATTGTAAAGTGGTATAGGGGTGAAATGGATGAAAACATACATCAAATAACTATCAAAAGTAATATACGTACTTTGTTGTCATATTAGGAATATTACCCATGTCCGTTAAATGTTCGCAACCATTTTCCAGAACATTTTCAGAAAAATAAGTGTTTTTTTGTTACTGTATATTATGTGGTAAATCGAGTTGCCATCTCCGACATCTTTGTATGTACAGCCATCTTACAGTTGCATCACTTCGACCGTTTGACACATACAGCAAATAATATGACAGAACAAGTATTATGCGGTGGTGCAATACATTATAGACAGATATGACAACAGCGTGCTATAACTATTATGCCAGAAAGTTATACAATAGGTTAAGTTCATGTAAGGCCTGGCCAACTGGTTCGATCCCGTATTCAACATGCTCAATTTTGTGGGGGGGGGGGGAGGATTCCAAAATCAGAACGGAATATTTACATCGAAACAATGTATATTCAACCCTGAAATTAGAATAATCCGACCTGGTTCCATATCACACCAAAGTCATGTGGCCCCTTCCCATAAAAGTAATAGGAAATCAGACTTTGTATATAAGTGTGCTGAAAACAATCAATATGACGTTGCACAAACTTGAATTTATGGGTATGTTAATTATCTGTGGTATGTGTCAAACGCCACAAGTGGTAAACATTACTGATGGATTTCATATACTAAGATGGCCAATATAGCAACTCCATGCCCCGTATACATGTAGCATACAGTACAAGCTAAAGCAAATAAAAATCACATTTTCGATCATCAAAGACTGGTTACCCTGCGCTACCTAGCGAAGGGTGAGTTCTGCTTCGAGGCCGTCGACATCCACGGTGTCTGTAGGAGTTCGGTTTCTCGGTGTATTTATGATGTTGTCTCAGCCATCAATAATCGACTGGACAACATCAATTTTCCAACCGAGGAACAAGACCTGGCAAACTTTGAAATAGGCCTTTTACAGTGTGGCCTAGGATTCCAAACACCCTGGGCGCCGTGGATGGGAGACTCAGTCAGTCCAATTCATTTTCATGGTTTTCAACATGCTGGACTAAGGAAGTTGATTTGACAGCTGTCGTCTGGTTGTCAAAATTGGACCGGAAGTTTTCATTCAAAGGGCTTGATGGATTTCCAATACTGAAGAATTCTTAAGAAGTTCGTAACTTGAGAAATTTCGCACGAAAATTTTAGTGGAACGCACCTAAGAAGTTCGCAAGAAGTTTGTACGAAAAGTATCGTAGACGTAAGAAAGTTCGTAGCGTAAGAAGTTTTGTGAAACGGGTCCCAGGCTTCTTTTAAATACTGATCAACCTACGACTTATAAAGTGCTAAACGCAGCTTAGCTTGTGATAAACACTGCTTAGCTCGTTAGCTGTAGCTACAAATATATGGGAAACAATTTGTTGCTATACCACAAGCATATCAGTGATCATCCTTTTCGGGTGGTGCGCTTGGCAATATATTAAAATTAGGAGGCGAGTCAGAATAGCACTGCTTAAAGTCAAGCGTACAATGAACTGACTTATCGATCAGATGCTGGAAGATGCAGTCGTACCAACGGTCGGAACGACTGTCGGAATAACAGACACTGCGACTTTGGAGCGGCATCAACGGCTCGCTGCACTGGCTGTAGGGGGACAGGCCGAGCAGTATCTAGGGTGACGTCTCACAGCCGACCAGGTTGATAATATGACAGACGCAGAGAATGAGAAATGGTATGCCCGATACGAGTCACGGTTATGCGCGGCCATGACAAAACCCTAGGGGTAGAAGACATTCAGCTCTACGCAGATACAGCAAGTTTGTTTCTGCCAATCCTGAATCAATCGGGATTAGTTGATTGTCTCGAGACTGACCGCTGTGTTGGGCATGCGCTAAGATCAACTTGCTGTTCAATTTGCCACAAGTTTGGCATGTTCTTAGCACCGCTGACAACTGCTTTGACCACAGCTAAGCACTGCCAGTTTTGACGCGTATGCTCAAGGACTATATAGTCAAGCTCAGAAAATGTCAACACCGGAGGGGCATGCGATAGTGACTAGCGACACGGAGACAGCGCTGGACCAGTCGCGACGTAAATACCATACAATACAGGTAGCAGAGCGAATAGGGGCTGCAGCCCGGGAAGATAAGCAAGATAAAATGCTCGAACGTCGAGAGGCCAAATAGATGCAAGTCGGAATGACCGATTCGCAAGGCGGAACGACAACGGAACCGCAGGAACCGATGGAACCGCACCATGTTCCGAAGGAACAGGCACCGACCTGGATCATCCCGTGGGTTGTTGGTGGGCTTGTAGTTGTAGGTGCTCTATGGGTGGGCCTTTCGCGACAACCAGCTGCGGTTCCCGCTGCGGTTCCGAAGCCGGTTGCGAACCATTTAAACTGCTAGAAACCCCTTTCATATGCAGTAAAGACTATGGCTGAATACGATGATAAAATGATAGTGAATGCGGTTTATCATGCCGTGGTGATATCGAGCGTCAGTATCGGGTTTGCTCGACTACCTTAGATGTAGCGGCCGCAGTTGGGACCCGAGATTATCTAGTTAAAGCTGAAATTCTACCTGCTAATATATGGAAATAAAGCAATGGAGTAGTGGTGAACGCATTGGAATTTAAAGGTAGCAACTTTCGACTCTGCGAAGCTCGGACGTAGGTGAGGAGCGCAAGCACCATGACTTACCTGTAGAACAACGGCAGATCGCTCAGGCAACATGGTCACGAAAACTGACTGACCGTCTGGAATGGATCAACGAGGAACTTCGCCGTCAGGGTCACGTCGTGCCAACTTTCCGGGATGTCGACGCCGCCATCCGGGAATACGCGCTGGTATTTCCGCAGAAAAGCAAAACTCTCGCGAAATTGGATCCCGAGCCCCAGCTTTCAGACTTCTATGTGTCGTCAGATGCCCAAACATACCACGAGATCGCGTCGGTCGTCCTGGGAATGACTGCGATATGCCTTGTCAGCTATTTTATTATTACAAAGCAATAGCAATAACAACCAAGCTCGCGACGTTTTGTACTTTTTACAGGCCCTTAAATAGATCGTACTAAAATGCTAGTTGACTAACTGTATTTCGCTCTGCTTGAAGTGGGTTACACGGCTGGTAAATATCGTTTCGATGACGCTCTGATCCGTTTGGCCCTCGAGTCTCTCGAGATCTGGAGCGAGGATGAAAAGACGGCCACACTTTTCGCAAAGCGGGTGCTGACAGAGCCGCCCTAGCAGCGCGGGGCGACCTGATATTATCGACCACGCTGTTATCAGACGATCTGGCGGATGCCTGTTAGAGACTGTTTGATCTGCTTGAATATCTTGCTAGTCTTGACATCAATGGAGATCAGACTTCCGCGCAAGCCTAGCGTGCTATGCAACAGTCCCCACGGCTACTTGAAGGAATTCGCAGCCAACAAGAACCTCGCCGCAGCGGCCAAGGTTTCTGAAAACGCTGCCAAGAACTGTCTCAAGAAGCAGGCCATCTGACAGATCTATTTGCCCGCGGTGCGCAGTAAACCGCCCGAAATCCGACGTACCGGTGCCAGACGAAGTCCATCAAGCCAACCTACTGTTTCTCCATCACAATCCCGCTCGAAGAGCTGGAACGACAAGTCGAAAGACGTACAAGTACGCCCTGACAGTCGTTGACGTGGCCTTCCGCTATGATGAGACTGAGCCGCTGACCACAAAGGAGGCCATGGACGTGGCTGAAGCTCTTTAATGCATCTTTAAGCGGAGCCCCCTTAGATGGCCAAAGCTTCTCCAGGTCGACCCGGGGCGCGAGTTCATGGGCGCAGTCTCTCAGCTGCTGGCCAAACACGGGATCTCGGTAAAACGCGGCCGTGTGGATGCCCATCGGGATCAGCGGATCGTAGAGCGCTTTAACCGGACCCTGGCTGAGCGGCTGTTCGGGTACCAATATGTCCAAGAGCTTGTAGACCCTCATACGCGATCAACTGAGTGGGTTGCCAGGCTGCCCGCTGTGGTTTCGGCACTGAATGGTGAAGCGACCAGATTGATCGGTAAGAAGCCCTCCGATGCCATGAAGGTCATCAAGGTCAAAACGTTGCCCCAAAAACCCTCCACAAACCATCCTCTGTGGTCGCAGGGCGGCATGTTGGTTTGGAGGAGCAGAAGCCCCCCTCGGCTGTTGGTGTTCGGTATCTCTATCAGCCTGGAGAGCTGGAGGGTGGCCGCCGACGCGCTACGGACCCCGTGTGGTCCCTTCAGGTGTATCGACTTGAACGCTAGGTTCCAAAGCCAGCAGGGCCCGTGCTCTATTATAATAATTGCGGCCCCTCTCACGGATTCGTCCGGGAAGAGCTTCTTGTGGTACCTCCTGACACAGTGCTACCACTTGATGTTGTTCTACATCGATAGGCGTCCATTTCTAACTTTGCCACATCATCAGTAAGGGTAGCATCCTTGTGGCCATAATGATGCCATGCTGTCCACCCCATTTTCATTGATCCGGCGTGTGCTCTCCACTTGAAACCACCCGACACAGGCAAGGGCTGGCTCATTGCCCACCTGTAGAGGTTGTTCACGTCCATGTTGAGGATGCTGCTGTTGGGCCTGGATAGCCCTCCGCGCTTTGGTTATTGGCTTTACAATATCGCTTCGAGACCATCGACACGCCACCCCGCATCCCGTTCTCGATGAACAGGTGCTGGTAGTATTCCGTGAGCAGCTCGAGCTCTACACCCGTTTTTTGAGGAAGCCGTCCCACGAGAGACGACCGTGGCTGGTGTAGTAGTGTGCAGGATCCAGTCCGTACTGCCGCATGCAGGTCTTCCGAAAGGTCTCGAAGACGTCTGCCAGGAGGAGCACATCACTACGGTTGTAGAGGTCGTGGTAATCCCCCATTGTACGAAATATGAAGGTCTGGAAGACCTTTTGTCCGTGAGCGTAGTTGGCCTCCCATGTATGTTCGTCGGACAGCTTGCTATAGAATGCTTCCCTTGGTGGGAGTTTGTGCTCAGCCAACCACTCCCAAGAGCCCATGTACTCGTATGGGTAGATGTCCTTGCGCAGTAGGAGATCGCGCCTTTCTCGGCTGGTCTCGTACATGGCCGTTATACGAAAGGCTGCTGGCGGGTTGGCTTCGATAACCTTGTTCAGGGAGGCCAGAAGAAACTGGGCGCTGTCAATGCACCGGAGTTTCCCGGGGGAGGAGATGTACTTCTCCGTGTTGTTGTGACCCTACCCTCCACCTTGGAGATTGCTTACATCAGGAGGTGGGAGTCATAGCCTCTCAGGTTATGGAAGACCACTGGTATGGTCGTTGTCTTGAGACCCAGTCGCATATTTATATTGCAGGCGTTGTGGACGGCGCCTCCGTATTTCCCGGTTATATGGCAGTGGTCACGGAGGGAGTCCTCTTCCAGTGGTTTGCTACGAAAATGGCATGTAGTGGCTGTGTTATAGGCTTGTCAACCCTCCCTGGTCATTCGCATGGGTGTGGGTTTGGCCAACACAACCTTGATCCTGCACTCCTCTTCCTGGATTGCGCTGAGGAAGTGCTCTCGTTGGGCCCTCGATAAAGTAGCTGCACGTCTCGTGTTGCTGCTTCTTCTGTGTGTTGCCTTTCGTAGGATCGATCTCGAGCCCCTCGACCTTGTTGGTGATGGCCTCGAAGTTCGCATATATGAGCTGGGAGTTGTTTGTGGTGGTTTTGGAAGACCAGCTTGTTGTTCCTCTGCGCCTGCGCTGTCCACCGCACCCTCACCGCCGTCTTCCCGATCCCCTGGCACTGGGGCTTGTGATCCTGCCTTGAGGTCTTCCCTTGAGTAACCGTTGAGGCATCGTTCACAGAAGTGCTTGCGCCGCGCCTGTTGTTGTGATTGTCTTGGAAGATCAGACGGTGGAGGTCTTTTATCCATGTGTAATGAGATTTACCCTCCATATCGATCAGCAGTAGGTTGATTCTCGGCATATCATCTTGTTAATTGCTGAGCTGTTGGACGCTGACACCTTTGTCCCAGCCGAAGACGTTTATGGCCATGTTGTTCTGTTTTTCGACCCTTGAGATCTGTGAGATGGGTGTTGTGGCATAGATCCCTGTGAAATCAAGACCAAACTGATTGGGATACTTGGAGGGTCTGTCCACATGGTCATGAGCAGGAAACAGGACTGACCGGAGTGCCCATCTGAGACAGTGGTCATCTTTAATTTTATTTGTTTTTGATTAACTACGACCTTCTTGTGTCTCACTACCGCTGGCAGTGGGATGTACGAACCCCCTATCAGTGGCTGATACCTGGCGATACCCAGCCATAGAGTGGTGACTCTATCAACAAACAACCCATACTGAGCCTCTCTATGGCCATTTTTCGAGCATCTCCAGGAGGCGGGGGAAGGCCTTGTTTAGCTCCTCGTTGATCTCACCAACCTGTAGGAGAGCCTCTTGCTTGTGGCGGAACACAGGGTCTGTGAACTCCTCACTACCATCTGGCTTCTCTTTTCGAAGCTGCAGCTTTAAGGCATGCTGAAACTTGACTCCATCAAGAGCCGGGATCTCTTCGACGAGTTTCTGGTGAATGTGGGGGCGCACTCCCTCCAGGAAGACACTTGGGTCTGCGGGAAGGGGGTGCTCCTGGGGGACATCCATTTGGCAGCCTTCATAAACTTCCCTGTCACCCAGGGGGTCTGCCTGAAGACCAGCCCATCCATCTTTCCCTGTTCGAACAGCTGTATGATCTCCTTCCGGTAGTCCTGGGTTGTTTGGATTTTGTTCTGATGGGGTATAGGGTCTAACTCCTTCTGAATGGCCTTCCGTTTCCTCTGGATGCTTAACGGAGGATTCGGGGAAGGCCGGTAGCTGCCTGGAAGCAGGCGCTTTAGTAGACGTACGCCTCTTCACCTCTTCCGGAATGGGCTCGTCCATGATATTCTTGACAATGTCATGGAGAGGCTCGGGTGCCTGCAACTCTGCAAGCAGCTGCTCGATGAATTCATCCATAGTAGACATGCTGGATGGGTATACCTAACTGGTCTGACGTTTCGAATTGGGAATTTATATAGCCGCCAACCGGGCTCGATGAAATTCATCCGTAGTAGCCATGCTAGATGGGTATACCTAACAGGGCTCACGGGAATTGCTATAGCCTCCAACAGGACAAATTCGTTTTGAATGACTCTAGCGATCCGTCTAAAATCTCGCTTGAGCTCGCGATGATACCAACACCCCTGACACAGACATCCCGCCCCCCCCCCCCACAGCCGCCCACCATACTTATCGCTTGTTAATCCAATGTACTCATACAAAGCTTCCTGGTCATACTGTTACAAACAAATTAGCACATACCCAGGCCATCTCGGATAATGCAATTTAGAACGATGAGTTTACGACTGAATGGGACAGGTATCAGAGGACATCCGGAGCAAAGCCACATATGCTGGCAGACAAAAATGTTATGTTATATCGACATTCGGCTGATTTCTGTCGCAGTTAAACGGGGGTCTTATATGAACGCCGTAAAGTTGTCACTACACCGCCGCTTGTTATATCGACATTCGGCTGTGTTCTGGCGCAGTTAAGTAGTATAGGAACGCCGTTGTCATGCTGTTGTTCACCTTAACAACCGGTCGGCCATTTGCTTTCCGGTCGGCCATCTTGTTTTTGTAAGTGACGCGTTGCTAGGCTGGAGATTTAAGAGTTTAAAAAGACTTTGGTCAGGGCCGAGTCGCGAACTCACAACGTGAGTCTCCGTAGCGCTGCGACTTAGACCACTCGACTACAGAGACAGTTGTGAAATATATAAACCCGGAAGCTATATATAAACACTACCTAGTGTTGTGAACGCTAGTTGTATTTATCGATAAAGTGAAATACTCGGCTGTTCACAAACCGTGCAATCGCAAAAAAACATTCTTGCTGGGAAAAGGGGGCTGAGAGGCGCGGCGATCCCTTTGGCCGGCCAGGGGTGTGGGCCGTCTCCCGTCTCTTGGGCTCTCCTTGGGCTCTGCATTGTAATGTCGCAATGATATAATTGGCAAGTGACATGGTGCGATGGGGTGTGGTTCCACCAGAGGGGGTGGGGGCGGGCCCGAGAGGGGAAGTGGTCCAGAACCCTGTTTATCATGGGTGGCCCAAACCCCGAGCAATGCTATAATTAGCAAACTGTGTATTGTGTGGGGTGGGGGCCCGTCCCGTGGGGTGGGGGGGGGGGGGTGGGCTCCAGGGGGTGAAGTGGCCCAACCCCTGTTTTATCATGGGTGGTCTAGACCCAGCTTTGTCTATACTACTCCCCTCGTATGTCGATTTTAGAGCCAGCTGTGAATGTTTTAATATCGTTTGCAGAGCTGGCTGTACATTGGATCTACTCATATCTACATTCAGATTCAACAGCTAATACATGTTTGAATTTCGATTGCAGAGACAGCTGTACATTGAAGTACCCAGCTCTACATTCAGATTCAACCGAAAATACGAGTTTCAATGTCGATTGCAGAGCGAGCTGTAAATTGAAAGTACCCAAATCTACATTCAGATTAAAACACAAATACATGTTAGAATGTCGATTGCAGAGCCAGTTGTACTTTGGATGTACACAGCTGTACATCACTTTGAACGGAACATACAAAATTCGAATATCGATTGCAGAGCCAGCTGTATATTGGAAGTACCCAGCGCTACATTCAGATTGAACAGAAAATACATGTTGACTGTCGCTGCAGAGCTAAGCATTTGAAATGCCTAGCTCGACATTCAGATTGAACGGAAGCTACAAGTTTGATTGTCGATTGTAGCTCGCGAGTTAAAATACAGCACGCGAGATCTTAAATAGCTCGCGTGCTTCTTTTACCTCGCGTGGTTAATGTAGCTGGCGTGCTACTAATTACAAGCTCGTGTGGTACATTAAGCACGCGAGCTTGTAATTAGTAGCATACGTGGTAAATGTTGCTCGCGTGCTAATGACGGGGCAAGACAGTCAATACACGACGTTTTACTGTAGCTCGCGTGGGTCTTATACATCGCGTGCTAAAGTAAACACGCGTGCTGTTGTTTAGGCTCGCGTGCTGAAGAATGGCTCGTGTGCATATTGTAGTTCGCGTCCTACAATGACCACGCAAGCTATTTTATGGACTCGTGTGCTATAATGGCTCGCGTGGGTCTTGTACCTCGCGTGCTAAAGTAACCACGCGTGCTGTTGTTAAGGCTCGCGTGCTGAAGAATGGCTCGTGTGCATATTGTAGCTCGGGTCCTGCAATGACCACGCGAGCTCTTTTAAGGGCTCGTGTGCTATAATGGCTCGCGTGGATCTTGTACCTCGCGTGCTAAAGTAACCACGCGTTCTGTTGTTTAGGCTCGCGTGCTGAAGAATGGCTCGTGTGCATATTGTAGTTCGCGTCCTACAATGACCACGCAAGCTATTTTAAGGACTCGTGTGCTATAATGGCTCGCATGGGTCTTGTACCTCGCGTGCTAAAGTAACCACGCGTGCTGTTGTTAAGGCTCGCGTGCTGAAGAATGGCTCGTGTGCATATTGTAGCTCGGGTCCTGCAATGACCACGCGAGCTCTTTTAAGGGCTCGTGTGCTATAATGGCTCGCGTGGATCTTGTACCTCGCGTGCTAAATTAACCACGCGTGCTGTTGTTTAGGCTCGCGTGCTGAAGAATGGCTCGTGTGCATATTGTCGCTCGCGTCCTACAATGACCACGCGAGCTCTTTTAAGGGCTCATGTGCTATAATGGCTCGCGTGGGTCTTGTACCTCGCGTGCTAAAGTAACCAGGCGTGCTATTTTTTAAGCTCGTGTGCTGAAGAATGGCACGTGTGCATATTGTAGCTCGAGTCCTAAAATGACTACGCGAGCTATTTTAAGGGCTCGTGTGGTTACAATTTAGCTCGTGTGGTAGTAACAACCAATCACATCGTCTGTTACAAATATATATGGTTAATAATGTTGTTGTTGTTGTTTTTGTTGCTATATACGAGACTGACATTTCGGCGCTTATTTTTTTCGCCGCACCTGTCTGTGGGAATGGTCCATTTTTTTTACCCGGTTTGTGTGATTTGGCTGATTAATGTTTTGGCCCGGTTTGTGGGATTGGAAAATGTATTCACTAACAAACTATTTTATTTTGTCTGTGAATTGGGACTATGATATAGCAGAACAGAACAAATCGTTTGTTTTCGCAAAAGAGTTTCAGTCCACACGCAGGTGGAATAAGAAACAAACAAGGCATGTATGATAAGTACTAAGCATGGTGACGTCTATAAAGCTCATGTAGGCTGGCGATGCGCCACGACGAGACGGCGCGGTCCACAGACTACTAAAATGAATTAACATTAATAATTGATAATCAATGAGCAATTTTCAAACAATGATCAATTTACTCAACCTGACATATGTGAATGCGGGTTATTACTATTATTATAATAATGATAATCTGACCCATAACACCTGTCGTGCATGTGATTAGTGGTGATACAGTCCGGGCTGCACAGATGCCAGTCAGAGCTGGATCAGCATAGGCCACGAATGCACGTGAATGTTTTTTTTTCTTTTAAGTGAACAAATTCCAAGCATCAGCTCCATTTAAGAGAATTCATGTTATAATAATCACGGCCCCCATGTCCTCGTGGTACACCATACCCGCCCCGAAAACCTTTGTCACATATATGTAGGTGAAAAAGTGGCAAGTGAACCAGCATGTAGATATCTATTTACTATAAATAGCATGTGTCGACCAAATACAGTTTACAGTTTAGAGATGCATAATAAATAACATTTATTTATCAAATAAGATTTATAGTTAGTGCATGACCCACAGTGTGAGCTATGCGAAGAAAGCGTAAAATTGAAAATTGGAAAGCGCAACATTCCACACTCAAAATAAATACGCAGTAGGTCTATTTCGACCAAATCGAGGTCAGTGTGATTTGACATTCAATGACCCAGAGCCGACACGTGGTGTGTGTTCTTGCTGCTGTTTGGTTCACTAGTCCACTATAATACTAACATGTAGTACACACTACCATATTTAGCAAATGTATTGTTCCAGGTCAGTGACAGAATTTACATATGTGTACAGATGATTCACCACAGCTGATGATTGGTCGAGAGTTTGTTCTTTGCCTCGTAATATATTATAATAGTTTATTTATAGCAGGGACCATACATACACTCATTTGTCATAGTATATAGGCCTAATATCATTTGGACTCACAACATCTAAGCTTTGTTAAACATTGTTAATACTTTATCAATTAGCAAATGTTTTAGGCAAAACGAATATTTCAATCACATACGAGGGAATGAACTAAAATAATATATATCTATTCTGTCATTACAATCTTCCTCATATTTTTCAGATGTAGCAATGGCAAAGCCATACATGTGTATATAAAAATGTAAGAAGTGGGCTTAGTCCATCTTCAGTCTGGGTGGACACCGGCCTGTGATCAATAAATGATGGGTGTATCCGAGGGCAAGTACAGTACTCAACCCATAAAGGCAAGAACTGGAGTTGCCGTCAGAGACATCAGATACATGTACTATACCAACATTAGTGCACAGCATTAATTAAGAAGAACAATGCTATCTTGAGTCCATCTCAATGACATCAATTAGTCTATGATAGCAACCGCAGTACCGGCCACCAAGGGGGGCATGCACGGAGGCCACCATCACAGACACCAGCTGGGCCTATTTTTAGCCATCATGAGCAATAATAAACATTTGTGTCCATTTACAGTGAATCATAAATGCATGATAGGTGTATTTGAAGGCAGATTCAATACCTACTTAAATAAGTATATAAGTATAGCAATAAGTATAGACTATTGGCGATCTTTCAGAATTCATGAAAATTATGTCCATTTTGGCGAAGTGTGACCATGGTCCGTTACAGACTCGTGTGACTTTATGAGTACGCTCAGCCAAGCAGTCGGTTACACGACATATGCGACCATCGTAGCCACATATTAGCATGACCGTACGGTCTGGTAAGGGGGGCCTACACTGATATGCAGAGAGATATCATTTCGTACAGTTGCTAGCTCTCGGCAGTGTAATGGAATTACAAGAAATTATATGTACATGTATACCTGGTGCAATGTACATGTGTAAGTCAATGCATGACGGGTTACTTAATAGCATGCTTCAATAAGCGAAAATCGCTCATAACTGTATATAAAATTAACAACAAAGGCTGACTGTTCAAAGATTAACTCACGAGCGGCGAGTGCATGTTCAAGGGGAGGCATCATGAATTCGTGTTCAGTTGACATCGTATCAGATACCGTAAATCTGTGATTTTATGGCAGCTACATGTAATCAGGTAGTGGATCAGGGTAGTGGATATGTCCATGTTCCACATGTATATGTGCATGGTACATATCTACCCTCGTATTGTCAATTTGTGTCTGCCCATGGTCCAGATCTGAAATATATAGTTCATATACGTCTTCTGTGTCCATATCGGCAACCACGTGGTTAATATATACCTAGCTATGATGAATAGCAACATGCATATATTCTCAATGATGCCATGTAATATTTAAACTACTAAAGCATTCCTGTTTTGTAGAGTGTACGCACATGCCTGTTCTGGACGCATGTTCTGATTTAGGAACACAGACACTGAGACACATTTTAGAAAAACGTTCATTATCATTCCATTTCGAAAACAAAACGTCGAGTGTATGTTCTGGACGGGTACTATACATTTACACAAGCAAGGGCGGGGTGGGGGGAGGGTGGGTGGCGACGGATACCAATGGGAAATAGACATTCCCGACTGTGGGAATTAAATCAATGTCTAATTCCCGAGGGTGGGGACTGTCATTTTACTACATAAAACTTATATGCAATTGTGTTGGATGTCTAATTCCCACACCCTTGGGCATAATGGGTTGTCTAATTATCGGGTGTCGGGAAGATTGTGCTGTCTAATTCACCGCGGGTGCGCCCCCCCCCCCACTCTCCCCCCCGGCGGGGAAGACATTACTAGGTGCATAAGTCACTCACCTTTCATAATACAAGCCCTTGTCATACCGCAGATAAGTTTCTCGGCTTTTGATTGGCTAGCTTGCCTGGTCATATATATTGTATGACCTGCCAAGGCCGTCGGACATACAGGAATTGCGATTCCCCTCCGGCGCCTCGCCTCCAAGGAAGACGCATTTTGCAAGCGTCTACCGATTGCGAATTGTATTCCTCACTAAACACAATAAAACCCCGAATTTATCAATACAAGTAACAAATTGTACACTCAAAACCAGTCTATATTGTTTATTTTTTTATAAATATTCTTCGCTCATCAAAATATGAGCGAAAAATTAGCCAAAATAACGAAAATTGCTTTTCAAATCTCAACGCGCTAGCCTTCGTGACACGGCTATATTTAGGTCACAAACTATGGGTTCCACGCACGAAACCGCGGCGTAGCAATGACAGCGAATGTTTGGGAACCAGTCGCATTATTCTAGAGGCGCCAAAGGGAGAGCAGATCGATAGAGCAGTGGAATATAAATTAAATTACACGATATAAAAAAACTGTCATAAAGTCGTTTTCGATGGATTTCTTACTCCATATTTAGTTTGTTTTCGTTTAATAAAAAAACAAAATGTTCATTTACGCCTTTATATTAAGAATGACGGTAGAAAATCGAATCTCGGATTATTTTTCTTCCTGAAAAAACGCAAAGATCAAAAGAAGAGATATGTTTATACGGCCAAATACAGGATCTGCGGTATGACAAATACGTTATTGTGATATATACGTAGACTAGAATTATAGTATTCATATAATGTTAGGAAATCAGAAAGTTATAATAGTAGTATAAGTAAGTCTCTGGGCAACTATGATTATAATGTTGACGTTATGTTATTAAATGAATACAAAGAAATATATAAAGCTGCACATGAACTAGAATATTATTCAATGGGGTGCCATTTGCCTTAATTGTAGACTGTTTCCATGACTATCAGTTTATTACTACATGTATAAGCCAACATCATATGCTATTAATTTTACGACTGTCGGGATTTAATTTGTGTCTAATTCCCGGTGGTCGGACGGTCTTTTTCCCATAGAAGCCTTCATCTGCGATTTTGGTGGACGTCTAATTGCCCCACCATAGGGCGTAATGGGCTGTCTAATTCCCGGGTCTCTGGAATATGTTGTTGTCTAATTGCAAGTGGGTGCCGTGCCGGCTGCCCCCACCCACACCCACAGGGCTGTGACGACATTTATAGGTGCATAAGGGTGGTACTTTAATTTATCCAATCATTTGTGGCCGGTCTGGCTCTTATTCCCCCTTACTCTGGGAAACCTCCCCAAAAAGGCCGGTAAAGTTTTTGTGAATGTTCTCTATCTGGAGCGATGTCACTAGTCACAGTGGGATGGGCAGAACTGTAAATACAATATTTACCAGACAATTATTTTAATATATTTTACATGTACAATGGCGATCTGAAGATAATGGCGTCGAATGAAAAAGTGCGCCGTGTTGCGTGCGCATACAACATGCATTCCAGTGTTAGTCACGTGATAGGAGAACAATAGTGCAGTACTAAGTACTGAAATAGAACAGTTCAGTATGCTACATAAAAGTATTACGTTTTACACTATTGACGGCAAATGACACTCAGTCTGGTTATAGTTTGGATGGGAATATACATAACAAATACGAAGGTTTTGTAATATCTATTCCCATATAATAACTTTCACCTGCCACATATTGTATACACAATGTCATGACTTACCACTAGAAACACAGTAAAATACCAAATTATTGGGGTAGTTCCCAAGCAGCATTCGTGAGGGGTATATTACCCTTTGCGTACGCCAGATTACGTCCTAATTAGAGGGTATTCCATATGCCGAGCTACAGTACGCCGTGCGCGACGATTTTACTCGTAGTGTTTAGTATTCCGTACGCCAGCAAATTCCGGGTGCCGCGAAAAATCAGTTGAAAACTAGTAAATGTACCGATAAATCGCGTCTACAGTGTTGTATGTTTCAAAGTTTTCTTGGAGGACCTCACCTACCACCCTCTGCAACGGTCCTGGATTTACTAGATAGGGTCGGTCAGCTTTTATTTTTATACGAAATCACCATAAATATTTGGGCTTACATGCCAAATAGTACCGTAACATACATTCTGCATGGCCCTAATCAACAAAGCGAACAACTATTAAGTCAGCGGCTGAATCTCAGACATACAACAACAACAACAAAATGGAAGCGAACTCTGTCCATGCTGCTGTTGTTGTTGTTTTTCGGACAGGTTTAAATGGTGGCCCGGATATATTTGTAACAGACGATGTGATTGGTTGTTACTACCACACGAGCTGAATTGTAACCACACGAGCCCTTAAAAGAGCTCGCATGGTCATTATAGGACGCGAGCTACGATATGCACACGAGCCATTCGTCAGCACGCGAGCCTATACAACAGCACGCGTGGTTACTTTAGCACGCGAGGTACAAGACCCACGCGAGCCATTATAGGACACGAGCCCTTAAAAGAGCTCGCGTGGTCATTGTAGGACGCGAGCTGCAATATACACACGAGCCATTCTTCAGCGCGCGAGCATAAACAACAGCACGCGTGGTTACTTTAGCACGCGAGGTACAAGACCCACGCGAGCCATTATAGCACACGAGCCCTTAAAATAGCTCGCGTGGTCATTGTGGGACGCGAACTACGATATGCACACGAGCCATTCTTCAGCACGCGAGCCTAAACAACAGCACGCGTGGTTACTTTAGCACGCGAGGTACAAGACCCACGCGAGCCATTATAGCACACGAACCCTTAAAAGAGCTCGCGTTGTCATTGTAGGACGCGAGCTACAATATGCACACAAGCCATTCTTCAGCTCGCGAGCCTAAGCAACAGCACGCGTGGTTACTTTAGCACGCGAGGTATAAAACCCACGCGAGCTACAGTAAAACGTCGTGTATTGACTTGACTGTCTTGCCCCGTCATCAGCACGCGAGCAACATTTACCATGCGTGTTACTAATTACAAGCTCGCGTGCTTAATGTACCACACGAGCTTGTAATTAGTAGCACGTGAGCTACATTTACCACGCGAGATAAAAGAATCACGCGAGCTATTTAAGATCTCGCGTGCTGTATTTTCACTCGCGAGCTACTCTGGCGTTATTGACTGTAATCCCCCGTCATATAAAACTGTCAACACTGGATCAATAAATTATTAATGAAGAACATACACATGCAGAAATTGGTTATTTTACCGTGTAAAGGTGTTTGTCTGACATTTACTTCTATATATTGTAAATTTGAAAGCTTCATTTCGTTATGTTGAATGTTGAGCAACAACAATAAAATATACAGTTTACTAACTTTTGACCTACATACAACAGGTTTGGGTATGCACTTCTGTTGTTCACATTTTTTGAATGCGTCATATTGTAGCCGTAGTTACATATCGGAGGTGAATTATTGTAGCTAATAGGAGATATGCTAAATGTGATTCTGTTCCATATCTGTTCTCAATTTTTATTTTACATTTTTAATAATATTTACTTCACATTCTTTATAGCATAATAGCAGGATATTATTTTACTGTTCTTCAATTGTAAATAAGAAAAAGAAACTTGCAGTCATCAGAAAAAAACTGAATCATACTTTGAAATTGAAATTTAGCTAAACTAAATATTATCCGCCACATTTTCTAATATGGCCGCTGGCGGCCATCTTGAATTTGAGTACATTGCCATTAGAAACTTGCAAACAATGGAAGAAATTTGATTCATGACTTTAATGGACATTTAGCTAAACTGATATATTTTCGGCCAAATTTTCAAATATGGCCGTCTGCGGACATTATTTCAGATGTATCAGTTTGGATACCATCGCGGCCGCTTCAGTTTGATAGTAAACCACGGGCACACGACGTTACGGCACCTGTTGTTGAAGGGGTGGGATGCCAAATGGGAGACCCTTCCATACCCACCATCCCGCGGCGACTTCGCCGTCTATGATTTCGCCGAACTGACAGCGAGCATCGACTTCGCTATAAACAGGGTAAATAGAGAATTTCAGGCACGTCTCCTTTGATACCGCAGTTCACCTGTAGCCGATAAATTTATCCTAAAATTGAAAATGTCTGCTTCAAAGTATACTTTGCTAGATAAGTATAGTTTGAAATGTTGGTGAAATAGGCTACAGAAGTGAATGTGGTTGGTTTCACGTATTCCTACTAGCCAATAAAACCCGTGTATTCCCGTTTCACGGTGTATGATCACGTGGTTACAGCACAAGTACTGAAACTTCCAGAAGCCCTCCGATTCAAAGTACGTATTATTTTATTGTCCTTATTATGCAACAGATTTTGATGAAATATGGCGCATCAAATGCGTCCTGTTAAGCTGCACTTGGATGTCTCGGTACTTTGGCCCAAACTTCTGTCGTTTTTGCGAAGAATCGATTTACGTGTCTACTGACACGGAAATCGATTCTTCGCACAAATGACATGAGATGTGCCATGACCACCAAATGCAGCTCATGTAGACGCGTCTGCTGCGCCATATTTCATCAAAATCCGTTGCCTATTAAGGAAAATATCAAGTAATACTTACTTTGGTGTGGGCGCGCTTTCAACATTTTCAGCCATTGTTATTGTTGTTGTAACCACGTTATCATGCACCTTGCGTTTGTAAACATCTGGGGTTCCCGTTGTTCAAACTGTTTTCCGTTTTCTTGTTTTTTAATCCAATTATTTTCGCAGCATTTCCTATACAACCAACGAGCATGCGTATTAAAACAAAAACACAACACGGGGTTTCCTGAAACCCTGCACATGCGCGGTGATACAACTACGGCTAAACCTTTCCGATGAATGTTTCATCGGAAATATTTCGCCGTGTTTGTATCACTAAAGCGCGCAGTGAAGATAAAAGGGAAAGGCACAGAATAAAACTGGTTTTCTAGTAAACTTGGCTGAAACGGAAGCCAAACGTGGGTCAAATCAAAATACCACGAGTAAACTCGGAACAAAAACCCGAGCCGAGCCTGTTAAGCTTTAAACAAAAACACGCATGTGGCGTTTTAAGAATGACGTGGTTTCAATTGATGTGTTCGAACATGCATAGCGAGGTATCTGAGAATGTGGATTTGAGTGATATTGCCACATACAGGTATTCAGTACGGAGCCCCGCAGGGGACATGCATTTTTGTTTATTGATTCGTTCCCTCGAAATAACAATTTGTTCCCTCAATTTAACAATTCGTTCCCTCGAATTAACAATTCGTTCCCACGATATAACAATTTGTTCCATCGAATTAACAATTCGTTCCCACGACATGACAATTCGTTCCCTCAATTTAAAAATTCGTTCCCTCGAATTAACAATTCGTTCCCACGATATAAGAATTCGTTCCAACGTGGGAACGAATTGTTAAATTGAGGGAACGAATTGTTAATTCGATGGAACGAATTGTTAAATTAAGGGAACGAATTGTTATTTCGTGGGAACGAATTGTTATTTCGTGGGAACGAATTAATAACACAATTCTACGTCCCCTGCGGGGCTCCGTATTTCAGTTGAGGTAAATAAGTGTCAGCGATTACCATATGGCTCTCTTATATGGGGGGGGGGGCGAATGCACCTCCCCTCAGTGGAGTAACCGCGGCACCGTGCGGAAAGCTGCGGTCCCCACTCCCCTTTTCGGGGCTTTAGAGCTTGCAATCGCTGCATGTGTGCAAGCGCCGTAGCCGCCTTTATGTCTACCCTCATCTCTATCCTTCTCATTGCCGCCCCATCATTGCTGTCTGTGCCGGCGACGGGAACGTCCTGCTCTGCGCTTGCGCTGGAACTCCCCGTGCCGTATATGCTCATTATTCCGTTATTTCGAGAACGGCTGAAAACGGGTAATCGTTCTTTAATTCTTGCGCTTTATCATCGAGAATAGAGATCGTGAATTCGTGGATGTGCCCAGATTCCAAACGTTTCATCTCGGGGTTTGGGAAGTCTAAGGTCAGGGTCTCACCATAAAAACAGTCGCTGGCGTGTACAACCTTAAGGAGAGTACTGGGGGCCCCGTCTAACGTGTTGTATAATGTGTTCAGTTGATCCAGGTGCACCGTGAAATTTACAGAAGACATTAGTGGTGTGACAACGGGAGCATTATTATCTTTGCGACCAGTGTAGCCTCGGATCGGGCTACGCATCTGCAGAATCTGACCAGTGCATAACGTGGTTACTATTCCGTCATTCAAACATCGCTTATGCCTGCCTTACAATAACAGTTTACACATGCTCAAGATCTACACTGACAATGCTGATGACCCATATGATGTCATAACCAAGCAGGGCTTTTTGCGTTTGTAGCTCCTGATCAACTAGTCCACTTTTACAGGTTGATAATTGTGTACAGTGAGCAGAAGAACCAAATATAACCAAACTTTACCCAGGCACTTCACACAGGAGAGGTCAAAGTCATAGAAGTGATACAAGTCATAGTGTGACATCAATAGCCATACAAGAATAGCCACAACAAATAGTGGATAGTCATTCATCACTCGTCTGGATCAAAATGTATTGGCCTTCATTGGTTTAAGTAAGGACCCGTTCTATACCTGATCATCGTTTACGATGTGCTGCCAATTATCTTATGCCAATATAAACCCCATGATTGACATATTGGTTATAAACAACTATAGTATGATACTGCACATATATAAAATATACATGTGATATTAATAAAGAGTCAGCCCATATGGTTTAAGCTTCTACACTGCAACATCCACCAGGATTGAAATCCCTCAACCAGGATAGAAATCTGCAATGATTAGAAAATAACACCACAACTATAGAGAAATAGTGAATGTCCAAAAAAATGTCTTCTCCGGCAAATGTACGATTACAGATCTACTACCCTCTGAGAACACTAGTATGTTTATGGAACCCAATAGTATTATTCAATTACATAATGTACAAGAAGTGTTGTTGTAAGTTTAATGAAATGTAATGTTAATGGATCATGTATCACAGCTATTTAATTTGGCACACTACATATAGGCTGCTGTAGTATTAAAATACCAAATACCATTCTTGACATTGTGTGATGTATTACACTATACACCTGGCTTATTATAACGATCAACATAAAGGGTGGAGTTGATACATTCATGTCCGTTTATGACATTTATACATTTAACAAACTTACTTCCGGAGAGACATACTTTGAAATGCATCATACAGCGATCATATTAATATATTAGAAGTAGAATCAAAGAAACATTTCTCGTTTCTGTAAATATCAGATCCCAAGAGCGATTTAAGCATATTTCTGGCAATATATCACATGAATTTTTGTCTGTAAGTAATACAAACCACTTCCGAAGAAGACATTTTTTTGACGGACAAAATACCCAGTTGTACAATATGGTACACAGTGTGATAACCGGTGAGGATACAGAAATACCAGGTCCAATATGTAACAGCATATATATTTAGAGTTGAAGCTATGTTATTAACCTCAACATGAGCTTCATATTTCCTAAAATAAAAATACCAAGTCGAAAACATATTCCGGACATTTTTGACGGACAAATTGTCTTAAGGAAAAAATTGAGATTTTCCGGAAACAAAAATAGTTTCTCACTGAATTGTTTTATCGTTCATAACAAAAACCTTCTGATATGCTAACTTATGCCTTCATTCCCAATTGCTTCATGAACATTTTTATTATTGGTGGAATTACAAGTGGGTATCGAAGAAATGAGACACCAAATTGTCAAAAAACAGCCATTTAACGGTCATTTTGCAAATAATTGAGATTTATTTTTATATTAAACTGCTTTTCAAGATCAAACGTGAGTCCCTTAGTTCCAAAATGATTTAATCAAGTAGCATGCAAACCTCAAGTTGTCCATAATAACTTATATGATGCACTATTTCAAAAGGTACCCCTGATTGTGAAACAGCCCATATGTACTACACTATTAGGCGGATTCTTAAAGAACAGAAAATCTCTCTGCCGCAAGACGGCGGCTGGAATCCCATACAAACGCCTACGACCGTATGGCGTTTGAAAGACTTTGTAAAGAATTTGGGGTCTCAAAAGATACGGACTTGCGCCAGAAGAGTTTCTTAGCTCTCTCGGTCTAGGTGATGTTCATATTAAGGGCCACGGGTTTTGAAAGCACGAGGGACTTCGAACCCGCAGTACCATGGTATTTAAAATCGGCCAACGTTGATTATATACAACAAGCTGCTGTGGTCCAGGACGCTTGGGGTACATTTATGCTAGACAAGGGTATAGGGTTCACGCAGGCCGGGATTCCTCGCCTCAACGACTCCATTCGCACATACGTCTGGGCCGTCCTCAGCGCACAGGCACAAGCGTGAAGTGCTATACTAGGGTCAGGAACAGCGTTCGATGCCCAGAAATAGTTATTGGCAAATAGTGAGGACGCCATCTCATCTTCGGTGAACCTCCCGACGGCGATCCAGCGGTATCAAGACGTTTTACAGTATGCTGGCACCCCAGTGGACTATGTATTTGGAATAGGTCTGTATATGGCGCCGAGCAATACGATACTACGCGATGGCTTGGTTGATGGTTAAAATAATCAAATTGTAATTGCCACCACCCAACAAAAGATCGGCCATAACGCTCCAGAGGTTGTTCGTTAGCTCGCCCCGGACTCTTTGCATAGCCTTATCGAGTCCCCGGAGTTCGAGATTGGTTATCGACGAATCCAATGCTCTGAGTAGTTCATTTAATTGGGCATCGTTAAGCGCTGTCTCCACTGAACTAATAGCTTCGCTGAGCTTCGCTGAGCTTCGCTGAGCTTCGCTGAGCTTCGCTGAGCTTCGTTGAGCATCGCTGAGCATCGCTGAGCATCGCTGAGCTTCGCTGAGCTTCGCTGAGCTTCGCTGAGCTTCGCTGAGCTTCGCTGAGCTTCGCTGAGCTTCGCTGAGCTTCGCTGAGCTTCGCTGAGCTTCGCTGAGCTTCGCTGAGCTTCGCTGAGCTTCGCTGAGCTTCGCTGAGCTTCGCTGAGCTTCGCTGAGCTTCGCTGAGCTTCGCTGAGCTTCGCTGAGCTTCGCTGAGCTTCGCTGAGCTTCGCTGAGCTTCGCTGAGCTTCGCTGAGCTTCGCTGAGCTTCGCTGAGCTTCGCTGAGCTTCGCTGAGCTTCGCTGAGCTTCGCTGAGCTTCGCTGAGCTTCGCTGAGCTTCGCTGATTCTATTTTGTTGTTAATCTCACTTAGCCCGGCGTCGGCCCCCCGCAGGGCCTTTGCAGCACTGGCGGGCATGATTGTTTTACCCCGCTTCCAATCCGTGAATCCGAGTTCGTCCCTTATGATTTGGCCATCACCCCGGTTTCCGGCAATGGTACTCAGGGCTAGGGGTTCCCTGGTTTTCATGTTGACGATTGGGAAATCTGAGGCTTTTAGTCGTAACCTACCAGACAGATCCAGTTCGAACTTGGTGTATTCACGGCCAATAGATGGGATCATACTTTTTTCTACCCAATAGATGTAGTAGTCACTTACAGCTGACTCGAGTAATTCCTGGCTTAGAGGACCGGCTGCAGTAGTGCCGCATATACGTATTTCGTCGACGGCTGCAGTGCCCGACGTCTCCACTATGAAGGTCGTTTTGGTGACCGCGTCGACATCGTTGTCGGCGAAGTAAAGAAGTAATCATCACGGTCGCGGGAGTCCCGCGTGGTCATTACGAACAACCCCTCGATGAGCGACCTGAATCAGCAGCTCTTGGTCCGCTTCCCCAACCTCGGAGCTAACGATGTCATTGTGCCAGAGACTGTCAGCATCGCTTTCACTATCTCACTGACGTCCACAGATGCGGACCGAACCGTCGTTCATCGCCATCGTCAAGAATACAACGATAACACATTCTGGAAATGAGGTGATGTCAATCGTGATAGCGACATCTACTATTGCTATCAAGACCTGTGGAAGACCGCGCAAGAGCCTGAACACGCGGCATATCAGGGTATTGATACAAGCAACCGTCATAACGTAACTTGGATTAGAATCGGGGCTGGTAACGCGTCTAACAATGTCGCGAGCGACAACGCAATTGCGACTATTTACGGCAACTGCTTCTACATCGGCAACTGCTACTGACACGGCATCGACGTGTTCGATCGAAAATGTTTCACTGGAGTACGACATGGTCACGATGCCTGACCTCGCGCGATTGATTAGAACTCAGTATGCCGGGCGTGTTGCCATACTTTATGACCGAGTTCTTTGCAATCGCAAGATGACGAAAGGCAAAAGCGACATATTATAGAATATTAATATCAACGTACCTGCCCGCTCGATGAAAGGCATACTGATGCTGTTTGAGGATGCCCGGGTCGCGCTCGGGGCTAGAAAAACCGAGCCCGGTCGCGCTCGGGGCTTGAAAAACCGACAGATTTTATAACCCAAAAATCACCAAGGTCGAGGTGATAATTGAGGGAGTTCCCAATCAGCTCTACATCCACGGCCTTCGCACACGCACACACCATCAGTGGGACGAGACCAAACATCAGTTTGCTGCCGGTTGTAAGCGCGCCCCAGAGGCTGCCGCAATGGTCAAATACCTGTAGCTCTCGGACGTCTCTCTTGCAGAATTCCTGACTTCGAATTACGCGCTATGGCTAGACATGTGAACTAGTCGATGACGACCAACACCACGGTAGTGAGGTTCGAGTGAAGAACGCGAGCGAGGGTTTGACGATCTAGATAGCCAAAGAGGCAGACGGCGATGGACCACTGAACGTGTACCCATATATCATCACAGATGCGCAACTCAGCATCGAAGATGGCCGATTCGTCTCTGCTTTATGCTGAAGATCCTAAACCGGAGGCCGATTCGTCTCAGCTTTATATTAAAATTAAAAATCCTCCGGATTTTAAGGATCATCTACAGGATGCACACTCCGCCATAATATGTGGGCAGACTGGATGCGGAAAAACAGTCTTCATCCTGGACCTGCTTGAGGGCCCATAGCGCGATGTAGTTCGATACATTGTGATCCTGTGTCCTACTGTGCGGCACAAAAAGACAATCAGCAGCGCCAATGGATCTGGGCTGACCCTGAGGTATACGCTGTTGACGCCGGTGACAGGCTCCATGATTACCTGCGGGCCTTCTACCAAGTTTTTCAGGGCGAGCCCACCCTGTACGTGATTTACCAAAGAGAAGGACATGCTCTCTGAGCTCGCATTTTCGGGCCGGCATGCGAAGCAAAGCGTCTGCATCTCCACTCAGAAGTATAACGCCGTCCTCAAGTATCTGTGCGAGCAAGCGAAATGGGTCGCCCTTTTTCACTGCAAGGATCGAGTCTCCTTCGATGACTGCCTTCGATAGAATGACTTTATCCCAACTCATGAGGAGCTGGAGGTTCGACAGATGCTTTCAGAATCTAAGCACACCAAGCCTCTGTTAAAGACTGATCAACCGGCTGCTTACACAGTGCTAAGCAGCTTAGCTTGTGATACATGCTGCTCAGCTCTTTAGCCGTGGCGGGCTAAACAATGATGTTGGAAGCAATTTGTTGCTCTGCTGCAAGCTTTGCTGAAAGCATAACAGTGATAATAATGTTCGGGTTTTGCGCTTCGCAATATATTAGACTTACGAGAAGAGTCAGAATAGCACTGCACACAATGAACTGCGACGAACTTCTCGATCACCTTCTGGAAGATGCTGTTCCGACTACCGGAACAGCTGCCGAAACAACTGTCCGAACGACTGTCGAAACGACTGTCGACACGACAGAAACAGCTGGAACGACAGCTGAGCGGCGCCAACGGCATGCCGAGCAGTATCTGGGGCGACGTCTCACAGCCGACCAGGTATATAATATGCCAGCCATAGATATTGAGAAATGGTATGCCCGATACGAATAGCGGCTAGGCGCCGTGATGACAAGAATCCTAGGTGAAGCAGCCATTCAGCTCTACGCAGCTGCAGCAAGTATGTTTCTGCCAATCCAGAATGAAGCGGAATTAGTCGACGCCCTTAAAATCGACCCCTTTGTTGGGCATGCACTAAAATCAGCTTGCTGCGGTATTTACTACAGGTTTGGCATGTTCTTAGCACCGATGACAACTGCGTTGACCATAGCTAAGCACTGCCATTTTGGACACGTATGCCCAGAGGTAAGTTCGTACAATTTCGACACACGACACACCTGCGAGAGTGACCGCCGGAACCACTGGAGCAGCGGGACCCCCAGCAGCCGAAATGACATAAATACCCAAACAGACAGGCAGCAAGGCGGACAGGGGCTGCTGCCCGGAAGGAACAATATAAAATAATCGCCGAGCTTTGAGAGGCCGAAAAAGAAAATAAAAAGTTGTTCCTTCGGATGAACACCCGAAGGCAGTTCCTTCGGAAGAACAACCGAAGGCAGTTCTGATGGAAGTTCCGAAGAAATAGGCGCCGACCTGGATCATCCTGGGTGGGTGGTGTGGGCTTGTAGTTGCAGGTGCTCTATGGGTGAGCCTTGCGCGACAACCAGTTGCCACATCTGCCATAGCTGTGGTTCCGAAACCGGTTGCTCCCATTTAAACACTGCTTGTAATCCCTGTCATATGTAATAAATGGCAATGGCTGAAGACTATGGTAAACTGGTAGTGACGGCGAGAAATGCGGGTCTTGTGACCTTAGATATAGCGGTCGCAGTTGGGACCCGAGATTATCTATTTAAAGCTGGAATTCTACCGACTAATATATGGAAGTATCTTATTAGCGAAGCTAATGAACGTAGTTAATGAGCGAAGTTAATTAATTGGTATAACCAATTAGTAATGGCTTCGATCGCAATGCTCGTAGGTGGAGCAGTGGTGAACGCATTGACATTCAGTGGTAGCAACTAGAATGTCTAATCTACAAAGCTCGGACGCAGATGAGTAGCGCAAGCGCCATGACTCCAGAGCGCCCGGGCAGCATGGTCACAAAAAGGAACTGCCCGTCTGGACTGGATCAACGAGGATCTTCGCCGCGAGAATCACGCCGTTCAAACTTTCCAGAGCGTTGACGCTGCCATCCGCGAGTACGCGCGGACATATCCGCAGAAAAGCAAACATCTCGCTCCACTGGATCCTGAGCCCCAGCTTTCAGACTTTTATGTGCCGCCAGACACCCAAAAAGACCGTAAGATCGCATTCGTCGTCATGGGAATGGCTGTAACATGCCTTGTCAGCTACTATATTGCGAAGCATTAATTAATGCCTTGCAATGCATTAACGTTTTGAACTTATTTTGCAGGCCCTTATATAAAATGATGTTAGTTGACGAGCTTTATTTCGCTCTGCTTGAAGTAGGCTACTCGGCCCTTAAATACCGTTTAGCTGGAGCAATCGCTTTGATCCGTTTGGCCCACGATTCTCTCGAGACGTGGCGCGAGAATGAAAAAACAGGGGCCCTTTTCGCAAAGCGATGGTGGAGCCGCCCCAAGATCGCGTGTGGGCCTGTATAGTATCGACGACGCAGTCACCAGCGGATTTTGTAAAGGTTGTAAAGCTATGTTACTTGAATATCTTGCCGAAAATGGACAGCAGACTTGCGCGCAAGCCTCGTCGCAGCGGCCAAGGTTTCTGAAAATGCTTGCAAGGAATGGCTCAAGAAGCAGGCCATCTGGCAGATATATTTGCCCGCGGAGCGCATTATTCCACACCCGAAATTCGACGTGCCGATGTCAAACGAAGTCCACCAAGCCAACCTCCTGTTTCTCCCGGAAGATCGCGTCGGTCGCAAAAAGTACAAGTACGCAATTGCTAATTGTTGACGTGGCCTATCGCCCGCCCGCCCGCCCGCCCGCCCGCCCGCCCGCCCGCCCGTCCGCCCGCCCGCCCGCCCGCCCGCCCGCCCGCCCGCCCGCCCGCCCGCCCGCCCGCCCGCCGCCCGCCCGCCCGCCCGCCCGCCCGTCCGCCCGCCCGCCCGCCCGCCCGCCCGCCCGCCCGCCCGCCCGCCCGCCCGCCCGCCCGCCCGGGAGTGCACGTTTAAGATTTTGCACCTTGCCTTAATACATGTTATCAGTTATTATTAATATATCAGATATTTATTAAACTCCATCACTGATTTCATAAGAAACGAGGCATATATCCTCGTTTCTTATGAAATAAGTAAACTCGTGTAATACATGCCATATGAAGGACCCGTGGGGCCCCTAATCATCAAATGATTCAGGCATAATTGCGTCTTAAATGTGATGGGATATAAGCTTAACATATATGCGAACATTTTCTTCTTACTATATCCTACACGGTGCATGGAGTTTCCATGTTTGCGTGTAAATCTTAGCCTGTAAAAGCCACCAGCCAGTGTTACCTCTTATTGCAGTTGACACATGCCACTAATAATACGACAAAGACATTAATACAATTTGGTGCAACATGATGGGGGAGATATCTGACTACAGCAAGCTATGCCTTGTTTTGATCAAATTTATATAAAAAGTCTGATATCTGAAGGGCTTGTTGACCCTTTGTTAAAATGTTTAAGAATTCAGTAAAGACTATGTAACAGTAAGAACAATACAGTGCTGTAGATATATGCCTGTATTAGCATAAATACTAGTTCTGTATCGAATCCAGTGACGTGTAGGCAGTTATCTGAGTGTATTGTCACTACTGTCTACTTGCCTGCTATGCGAGTAAATACGATGTTTACCTGTGGCAGATCCACTTCTAATAATAGACAGTGCATCAGTTTGACATTTTACACATTGAACACGTGTCAATTGTATATGTTGTGAGTGATGGTAGAAATGCTCAGATACCTAACTGTTTGAGCAGTCTGATGGAATACTATATATAGGACATTGTCGTTCTATATATGTGGGACAAGTGGTGAAACTGTCCGATAACATGTACAAACTAAAATGGCGGAGATGAAAACTCAATGTTCTGCATAATATAATTTAAGAAGAACAGGATCATATATACATTTTATAGATATTTAGTCACATGTATGATTCCACTGCATTTTAAACAACGGTCATATTCTATATAGTCAGTCCTTAGATCATCACTGATTGAAGATCCTCTATTTACAGTATTATAACTCACCCGCGGATGCCATTGGTGACTTCAGGCGGTTGCCGGGCGATACCATCACAGCAACGATGAAATATTACGATGTCGGCAGACTCAATAACAGCACAGACCCTGGCGGCCTAATCCTCATGTGTAAGTCTGGGTGATCTTATCATCGACCACTATTGTTATAAATGAACATTTGAGACACGCCATGTGATTTTGTACCTTCGGACATCTGTGTAATTTCGTGAAATCCGTTTACAAATTGTACAATATTTATGAAAAATAGCTTAAACTTTGTAAACGTATTTAATGAAATTACGCAGATGTCCGAATGTACAAAATCACATAGCGTGTCACTCGGAAACCCGCACCATTTCGTAAATCGAAAATAATGACTTGGGGATGAATCGTAGGTCGCCATTGTTTTTATTTACATTGCGTCTATGGTAATACCAGAAGGCCTCCGTGTGGCCGATTTACCTATTCGTACGCGTTCTATAAACCATTCTAGTTCATCAGTTTTAAGTTTACTGGTTCCAACTCACATGGTGCCGGATACAGAAAACTAAGCAATAAACCTGGAACCTTTTAACTCAGCCCCAACTCTAGCCATACCAATTATAGGACGAAGTTAAGCACGGAACCAATACATCATGTACAATGACCGACAACAATTAGCAGATGTATTCAGTCCGTTACGATTTAGTTTCAGTTTCAGTTTGGAGGGACTAACAGTAATAACAGTAATAATCTGCGACCCGTGAAGATGCAGATCAGCCTGCGCATTCGCGCAGTCTGATTAGGGTCTGTACTGGTCGCCATTCACTCAGCAAGGCCGTAACCAGAGGTAAATACCAGACGAGGCGAACCAAGTCCGGACATGGGGGTCAGGGAGCATTCTCCCCGCCACAACCCCATGGATTTGTTTAATTCTTGGCATACAACAAATAATCGGCCAAATGACCGGCTTGTCTGCCTCATCACGGTTACAGTACTGGTCAGGGAACATCAGTCCTGCTTCTAATAGTGTATGGTATTATCATTCCTCAAGACTGAGCTGTAAGACCCAGAGCGAGACTGGCCATATATCCTATACATTCGCGCAGTCTGATCAGATCAGGGTCTGCACTGGTCACCATTCAGTTAGTGAAACATCAGTCCTGTTTCTAACAAAGTATGTTCTTATTATTCCTTAAGACTGACCTGGAAGACCCAGAGCAAGACTGGCCATGTATCCCATAAGCCCCATTTCTCCACACATAAAACATAAATGTGTTTTAATCTTGTGTTTCACTGTAAACTATCTTAGATTGTAAATTGTCTTAGACACCATGGCAACCTAACAGGCGTCTCATTTACGGAGATTTCACCATATTATTAAAACTCAATTACAGTTGTTTCAAAATAACCTGCATGTTATTCTCTTCATTATTTATTTGAAAAGGTTGCGTTAAATTTTGTGAATTTTAAATTTCCAAGTTATATTGCCATGGTTTGGTATAGATGTCGAAACTATTGTTCTCCTCATTCTCATCTGTTTGGACTCATGTTAAATTTCGTAGGTTGACTTGATTTGGTTTATTGGAATTTAACGGCCTATCAACAGCTATAAGGTCATTAAGGCCAGCAGGTTCAATCCCGCATTTAAGCAGCTGCGGGGGGGGGGGGGGGATCCCAAAATCAAAATCAGTACGGAATATTTACATCGAAATTAATCCCTGAAATTAGAACAGTGGAAAACTGTAGGACTAGTCCGATGTACAATACTACAGTCTATGGACGGACAGATGGCGCCACAACATAGTATGTCCTGTTTTTCAAACGGGCGTATAAAAAGGAGTACAACAAAGCTCATCTGAAATCTAACCACACACAACACACCTCCAGCTCCTTGGTTTGAAGGTCAATCTCACAGTAGAGGTTATTTGACATTGAATTAACTTGGACAAGGGGAGCACGTCTGGGGTGGGGAAGGAACGATGGGTAGCATGCACATACAGTTTGAAGCGAATCGTTCATAAAGTAAAGAAGTTACAGGAGAATGGACGGAAACTTCAAAGTTATTTTACCTCGATCTTGCGCATTGGGAGAGCATGTGTGGGGTAGGGAATGAAAATGTGAATGATATTAAACATGCACATGCAGTTTCAAGCCAATTTGTTACACAGTAAAAAAATGTTATAAGAGAATGAAGAAACGCACACACATTTACTGGACGGACGCAAATTTAATAATTGTTTGACCTTTACCTTGGGCATGGTGATATCATGGATGGGATGGGGAATTAACATATGGTTGTTAATAAACATGAACATGAACTTTCAAGCCAATTTGTTATACAGTAAAGAAGTTATAGGAGAATGAAGAAACACGCATTCATCTACTGGACACGTGTACACACCTACTGGACGCAAATTTCTAATAATTGGACCTTGGAGTTGGGGTGCACGGATGGGGTGTGGAATGAACATAGGGATACTAAACATGCACATTAAGTTTTAGGCCAATCGATCATACGGTAACAAAGTCATAGCAGAATGGAAAATGTGACGGATGGACAGACGGACGACTTTTGCACCCCTATATCCCATTTTCGCTACGCGATGGGATATAACTTTAACACAGACACAATTACGTCATTGTAACCACTACTACAATCTCTACTACAAGGCATGAACATTAACGGTGTGTTTGACATACTTGACCTAAATTCAACATTATAAACCTTTCTGAGCACATAAGCCTTAATACATGACCAACACATGACAAATAAAAAAACTGTCTACATGTTATCTTACTGTTGGACACACATACAATCACATTCAGTCAACCAATCAACATGCTTTATTATGTTTTTATTTTTTCTGAGTCGATTGGTGCTCAGCAAGTTTTATAATCATGATTGAAATAATAATTGACTAATAACAATGAAAATGGCATACATCAGTTTATTTCATGTATTCATTCATACTGTGGACAAATTACACAATTATTTGACATTCCATCTAAATTATATATTAAAATGATTCGACTGTACACGTACATGCATCACTTAACCGAATACATTTGCAATTATAAGCTTATTATAATATATGTTTGTTGTAGAAACTACTTTCCCATAAAGCGAAACCTTAATGCACTGAATCGACCCAGATGAAAACGTAGATTCTCTTAAATCCACTCTTCTGTTTTAACCCTGCTCAACTGTAAAAGTATGTGACAACATGCACCACCATGTTTACATCAGTCAAATGAGCAACATACTAAAATATTTTTTAAACTACAAATATGCATGAAAATGATGTCAACAAGCGCGTAAAATGTTTGAATTTTTCACTGGAGAAATGGGGGCTTATGGTATTTGTGGCGAGTGCCCCATGATCTGCTAGCACACTATTGCACCTTGTTTAGGATTTATACTGTTTATTTGGAGCATAGTGGGTGTTTTGTTGACTAAATGATGAATAGCTCAGACCTTGATCAGACAAATGTGCAGGCTGGTCTGTGCCGACACTGAACACAAATGTCCAAGGCTCCATTTATCCAAACATATCCACTTTGATCTGTTAACGGCACTCAATAATTATGCAGTGACCCTTTTCGCTATACTGAGTGAAATGTATTTGCAGTACATAAAGAGACAAACTACATACCGAATAGCTGCAGTGACTTCAAAATGTCATATACATAGAGAAACACACCATAATTTGGGAGCATTCTTGGTGGATCTTTTAATCAGTCTGAAAAAATGTCACGAAAGGAACAGCATGTATAAGGAATATACATGCACCTGGACGTTTAAGTTTAACAGACAATACGCAGATTTTGATCTGGGCATTTTGACCGTTTCATTCCGGTAGGTAATTTTGGTATAACATGATTTTGAAATGTTACGTCCGTATGAAATTAGTTACTGAATATCATCCCCACTTGCCCCATTAACAAATAATGTCAGGTTAATCTTTTATTTATATATATTTGAGGACAAATCATTAATTGTAACACTTAACAAGAGTGCCGAAGGTCACAATAATATCCCCGTCGAGGCAAGGCCAGTTAACAAGGGGAGATAACTCACTGAAAATGAATAAGGTTCTTGCCGTGATAAACACATATATTGAATTTGGTCACCAAAATAAATAGGCTTCTTCGTCTTGCCGTGATAAATATGTAGGCCGAATTTGGTTACGAGTGGTGAAGTAGAACTTGAGTTATTGCATGGACAAGGATGCAGAGTGCGAACAATAAAAATGGCCGCCAAGGGGAGATAAGTCATTGGATCTTTTTCCATATCAATAAGCTTCTTCGTCTTGCCGTGATAAACATGTATACCGAACTTGGTTACGAGCGGTGAAGTAGAACTTTGAGTTATTGCGTGGACAAGGATAAAGAGTACGACAAATACAAATGGCCTCCAAGGAGAGATATGTCATTGGAATTTTTTAAAAAATCAATATGCTTCCTCGTCTTCTCGGGATAAACATGTATACCGAGTTTGGTTACAATCCGTCAAGTAAAACTATAGTTATTGCGTGGACCAGCTATGCCACCCGCCCGTACAAGATGAATACATAATACGTCCCGTTTTCTCAAACGGGCGTATAAAAACAACAAAATGTGGCCTGTCGGTACAAGAATTCGGCAAAGTTAATTAACCAAAAGTGATAAGTATTCACAAGCACAGGTGTGAGGTCAAAATGTGAGGTCATATTAAGCGCAGTATGGATGTGTGACATTTGTGCACAGGTCTTGTTAAAAAGTAATCTGTGAAAGTTCAAAGTTGTGAAGGTTAAGGTCATATTAAGGACAGCAGGGATGTGTGTGATTTGTGCACAAGTGTGATGTATTGAAATATTATAGTGATCCATCAAGGGATAAAGAAGTTATGACATAATTGAGAAACTCCTGCGAACTTGTTAATGTGTGAAAAAGTTCAAAGTTGTGAAGGTCAGCAGGTCAAGATCACATTAAGGGCAGCCTGGATGTGTGGCATTTGTCCACAAGTATGCTGTTTTGAAATATTACATATTTTATATATAAGTAATTCTTCAAGGAATATAGAATTATGACAAAGTCGTAATACTCATATGAGGGGTAAATGTATAACCAGATTCAACTGTCACATACAAAATGCCAAAGACGTATGTGAGGGCCAAATCAGAGGCCCGTTTCACTAAACTTCGTAAGACTAAAATGTTTGTAAGTGCAAATTTAGGATCATCTGAACATTTAAATTGAGATGGATTTACATGTATTGAGCATATGCTGCAAATATCCTATGTTCAGTGAATGCAAATCCAATAATTGTTTACAAGAAAACATTGTTAATGTGAAATGTACAGACTATCATAATTTTGCACTTACGAACATTTTAGTCGTACAGAGTTTAGTGAAACGACCACCAGGTCTCCAGTCGGAATTCCGGTAAGGATGAATGCCGATCGTTGAATTACCCGTCGCGTGCTCCCAGCCAACCACGCATGGAGTGTTGAAATTGTGCTCAAGTACATGTATGATGTATTGAAATATTAAAATAATCCTATAAGAGTTACATGTATAACAGCATTGAGAAACTCTGGTAAACTTATTAACAACTAGAAAATGTGTTCATAGAACACGGATGCCCCACATATCGAATTGATAATAAACGAGGCAAGTGTGAAATTCTAAGTTGAAAAAGGGGAGATAATACGATTGTGGCAGACTTGATAACAGCACAGACGCTGATGGCCTAATCCTCAAGTGTAAGTCTCGGTGATCTTATCATCGCCCATTATAGTTCTAAATGAACATTTGAGACACGCCATGTGATTTTGTACCTTCGGACATCTGCATAATTTCATGAAATTCGTTTACAAAATGTACAATATTTTCCGTAAACGGCGTCTAAAGTTGACAAACTGTTCAGAGTACATGCCGAAATTTTTTCAACTTTTGAATTTATTTATGAAAAATATTGTTCATATTCGGGGAACCAATCCATGGTCTTGCACATAATACATCATTAGACACGAGCAATCATGAAATTAATCTTATTTACGGGTGATTCAACTTAAAAGGGGAAACGCACAACACGTTAATACTTAAAATATTGGCGGCAATTTTGAATGTATCTGCCATATTAAATTTGAGAATGCCTTATCGTTATACGGTCAAATGTGTACTAGTATGGACCACATCAACTCATGACTGTCATTTGCCGAAACTATATGGTGCATTGGGTTCATAGTAGCGATCAATTGCTATTATATAACTAAATAAGTTTAGAATTTTCGCCAATATTCCAAGATGGCGGCCGAAAACAATGACAACCCGGTTTTTATATGCCCGTTTAAAAATACGGGACGTATTATGTATTCACCTTGTACGGGCAGGCGGTGTCCGGCGGGCGGGCGAGCGGACACAGCTTGTCCACGTCATAACTAGAGTTGTGCTTGACGTATCTTAGCCAAATTCGGTATACATGTTAATGACGGCACGACGAAGAAGTATATTCAATTTAAACAATTTCCGATGACTTACTCGCACAAGAGGACATTTATAATTATTGGACTCTGTATCCTTGACCACGCGATATGTCAAGTTTTACTTGACGTAACCAAATTCGGTATACATGTTTATCAAGGCAAACTGAAGAACTCTATTGGTTTCAGTGACTTATATCAGCTTGTTGACTGGACTTGCCTCGACAGGCGTGTATTGTAAAAGTCCCCCGGAAAGGTTTGCAAAAATACGTAAGGAAATGCATTTTGATATTGTAAACGTTGTATGATGGCCGTTTAATGTTGCAAGCGTTAACATGTGGACTATGGCAAAGTTCATAATTTCAGATTGTTCTGCAAGTCCAATCTTCGTAGATCAGTAAAAAGAATAAAAAGCATTATTTCTTAAATTATGAATATATGAAACTTGTTTATTTAGTGAAGTATGACCCGGCCTACAGTCAATGCCAGTGTAAGAACCCGTGTGGCTCCTGATCAACGTTCGATTCGGTTCCTAAATGTGATGGGATATATGTTTACATATATGTGAACATTAGCTTGTTATTGCATACTATACGGCTATGTCGGCCATGTTAGTGTATAGAAGCCATCAGCCAGTTTTACCGATTGTGGCGTTTGACACATACCTACAATAATATGAAGTATACATCACTACAATATAGTGCAATATCTTAGAAAGCCTTTAAACAACAACGTCATTTATATACAAAGTCTGATTTCTGAAGACTTTGTTGACCCGTTGTTAAAATCCAGTATTGGCTGTGTAACAGTAAGATAACTACATCGTGCTCTCTATATATACATGTATTACCATACATACTACATCAAATCCAGTGACATGTAAACAGTTATCCAGTGTATTGTCACTGGTGTCTTACTAGCCTACTATGTGAGTATATATGGCTTTATAATCGGGTAACGTGTACACTAACAATAAACTGTGCATCAGATGGAAACGTTTACACATGGATATTTATTTTGAGATTGATGGGAGAAATGCTCAGATATCTCGACTTTTGTATATTTTGCTGGCAAAATATTTATAGCACGATGTTGTCATATCTGTCTATGGTGTATTATACCAAATCTTAGTAGTTTTACTGTCGTAATATATTGGCTGTATGTGTCAAACGCTCGAAGTTGTGAAACTGTACGATGGCTTGTACATTCAACGATGGCGGAGATGGAAACTCAGTGTACCATA
>CM055266.1:129369184-129443267 GCA_029237695.1 Conchocele bisecta
CATGAGTCCTATTTCTCATGTCACAGCCATATTAGTGATCATAATTGGCTGAGACTGGAATAATGAGACCGAGTATGTTACTGACTGAATGGCGAACAGTGCAAATCGTGTTGCGCATGCTGGTCTAGTTCCATATACTGGTCTCAAATGTCATAATCACCATTTCTCACGTCATAGTCACACATGAGTCTCGTCATAATAAAAACGGGCTTATTTAGTTTGAGACCACTGTAGCTCCTGATTTGTTAACCCTAGCCTTTCATCCTAAGTAACTGAAATGGATTTTGATATGTTTATTTTGCAACCAATCCATTCGTCACAAAATGATCTTCAGATTAGTCCATTTATGAAAACGGGGTATTTTTTGTTCTAAAAAATATGAAAATGACTTTCCAAAAGTGCAGATCCTGATGAGACGGCTCGTTACGAGCCCGCTCATTTTGATTTGCACTGTTTGCATAAACCGCTATAACGGGCTTTTCGGGTTCAAATGGTTAACACACCCATGCATTTCATTACACTGCATTACATACGAGTTATGACGGAGTAGTCTTTCCAAATGTACGTTTGAAGCGTTCTTTGTTTACTTTCTAGTTCGTGAAGAGTGACCTAAGAATTATGCTAATACACATTCTATCAGGTACGTTTGTGGTAATATTGTTGTGTAACATTGTAGACTTGTCTCTCAATAACAATATAGCGATGTATGAACGTCAACACACTGCAGGTTATTTCTATATTTTACTGCGCGAATTGTAAATGCCATTACGCACATTTTTACTGTGTGGCTTGGTGTAGCGATATAGCGCAACCTCTTGCCTATACAGCGGAAAACGTACAGCTACATGAGGAACAGTTCTCACGCACACTAGCGAATGCGCAGTCTGATATGGGTCTACACTGGTCGCAAGCACAATACTGCAACTTCCCGTGGGGTTACATCGCTAATGGACATAAAAAAGGAGATCATGTGCGGTGTAATAAATTGAAAATCAATACCGGCAACAATATTAACAGCCTTTTAAATGCAATTGCAATGTACCAATATACCTAAGGCAGCACGAACAGAGAGTCCATGAATGTGGAAAATAGATTGCATACACTAGAGTATGTGCTATTCTTGTCGAAGTTAATTTTGAAATATATCGATGGTCTAGTAACATAAGGTCGTAACTGGTATGCTTTAGCATACCAGTTACGACCTTATGTTACTAGACCATCTAGTAACTTATGTTACTTTAGCATACCAGTTACGACCTTATGTTACTAGACCATCGATATATAGTCTCAAATAATGGTGAAGTTATTAGAATTTCAGGGCATATGGGAATTGCATTCGAGAGGATTTTATCAATTAGTGCTTGTTATACCCATGGGCAAGAGTTATGTCTATTTAAAGAGATGATGTTTCAGATATACAAAAGGATTTTTCATTCTTTATGGACTGCAAGTTATGTATATCAACCGATCGCATTATTTTATTTGATCACATTACAAGAAGTGTGTTGTTTATCCACTATCTACTACGATAGGCTAATGGGATATAATTTGATGACGAATCTCCGCACACCCTGTACCGCAATTGCACAAGGATATATTATTAGTAATACAACGTTTGTAATATAATAATTAGTTTAAATACATTTACATTTAGTTAGTTACCAACAATTGCAGTCAATCTAGCGTTCGTAACACTCCTTTTCAGTAATATGGATTTTTTAGCACACCCGATGTTTTGTCAATTATCTCATATCTATTTAGAAATACGATATAGCCTTACAAATCTTCAATTAACCCTTACACCGCTATCTTAATTTGTTTTCGTCTGCTGTTTATTTTCTATTTTCCATTTTTATCATCAAAACATGCTTTGACAGCACTTTAGAATAATTTACAACACGAACCTGTGACTAAATCACTAAAATGTTCGCAAGTGCAAATTTAGGATTGTCTAGAAATTGCAATTGATGAATTTACTTTTATTGAGCATAGGCTGTATATGCAAATTACAGATCTTATATTTTGTGCACGAAGTTTAGTGAAACTTCCTCCAGAAGTGTAGTCACAATTGACATACTTGGACTGACTCAGAAACTGACTCATTCCAAATATTATCCCACCCACCCACTTTGATTCAAATGTTACCCCACCCACTTTGCATGATTAACATACCGGTATAATGTATTATTAAAGTTAAGAGGTCTCAGTCGTTGACCCGTGACTGTAGTGGTGGAGTAACTTTCGACAGAAGACGATGTGTTGAACCTGGGGCCGTTTTAATAAACTTCGTAAGACTAACATGTTCGTAAGTGCAAATTTAAGATCATCTGTAAATTTAAATTGATGGATTTACATTTATTGAGTATAGGTTGCATATGCAATAATAATGTAAATCCAATAATTGTTTACAAGAAAGCACTGTTAATGTGAAATTTACAGACTATCATAAGTTTGCACTTACGAACATTTTAGTCGTACTAAGTTTAGTGAAACCACCCCCTGGTCCTGATATACACAGGGGCTCCGTCCATTAGAATGTTAGAAAGTCAAAAATAGGCGGCGTAAAATAAACGTAATAAGGCAGGTTATGGCAGTAGATTTGTGTTTATGTTCGATCGGCATATTTTCATTTGATTATCGCATAATTATATTCAATAATCAAATGAATATTGATGATTATCGAACGTAAATACTATTGTTATTTTAAGGTTGCATATATGTTCAATAATTAAATACATTATTGTAATTTCACAATAAACGGTTTATTTGTATGTTCAATAAATCAAACGTAAATATAAATTCGTTCAAACATATATTTACCCAATTGAATATAAATATGCACTGTCTGCAGATAACAGTTCTGCTATTTATTCGATAAATCGAACATAAAATAAACTAATATATTTACCTAATCAAACATAAATATAGTTTGTTAAAATATAAGACGCCCACGTACCGATTCGGACTTTTCAATAAACTCGTTCCAGTACAACTTCGGACCCATGTACTGCATGTTGGCTATTTATGGCGGGGACATAAATGAAAAACCTGAACAAGCAGGCAGGCTGTCTACACAAGAATGGGAGACAACTCCGACCATAAAATACATCCGAATGAATAACGAATCAACATGGTTAATTATCGTTTGTGTTGATTGGGTTTGTATCCCACACTCGTGCAGCCAGCCCGACTGAACATGTAGGCACGCTGTCTACACGAGAATGGGAGACAACTCCGACCATAAAATACATCCAAATGAATAATGAATCAACATGGTTAATTATCGTTTGTGTTGATTGGGTTTGTATCCTGTACTCGTGCAGCCAGCCCGTCTAACAAGCAGGCAGGCTTCACGAGATGTGAGACAAACTCCGACCATAAAAATACAACCGAATGAATAATGGATCGACATGGTTAATAATCGTTCGTGTTGATTGGGTTTGTATCGTCGCACTCGTGCAGTCAGCCCGAATGGGCAAGCAGACGGGCTGTTTGCACGGGAATGGGAGACAACTCCAACCGTGATATACATCTAAAAGAAAGTGAGACAACATGTTTGGTAAGTCTGAATGTAAGTTGGAGAACGTGTTAAATTTTCGTGTGTGCGAATTCGATTTCTATCAACGTTTGTTCAGACGCAAGGTCCTATTGGCATAGTTTCATTATAGTTTGAATGAATTTGCTCAGTTTTTTCAGTTCAGTTGTGTTGTGGCTACTTAGCAGTTGATGGAATTTTCTAACGTTTGGTCTTCGATAGTAGTACGGTTTTATATATGTGCATCGTGCATTGTGTAATTTTTTGCAACATAGTAAGTAATGGTATTCGTCACCTAGTTCTGATTTACATAATGAGCATTTTCGCGAATTCTTGGAATATGTCTCCACCTTCCAGTTTCTATAGGTAATCTATGGTTGCGTGTTCTATATGCGATTATGTATCCCAATTCGTTATAGTGAAGCAAATTTAAATAATTTTAAAACTCTATAGTATCTTTATAAAGTCTGTATGTGTTATCTTTATATACATTTGTTCGCCATTCAGATAAGTATATATCTTTAAGTCTTTGTTTTATAGAACATATTAACCATTTTCGGGTTTGGCACGAGCTGAGAATCCCATACTCCTGAGAAGCCACAGTTCCGTAATATTGTTTGAATTCTATCGATCCATGGATAGTGGAATTGTGAGTGATTATGGTTACTTAATATTATTGAGTATACAAGTGATGATAATTTTACGTTTTCGGGTGTGGTCAATTTTGTCCAAAACGATATTACCCGGGCTTTTATGTCTAGTTCAAGGGGGTATATTCCCAATTCGCCATATATCATTATACTAGGCGTAGATTTTTTTAATTTTAGTACATGTTTGTAGAATGTAAGTTGTACACGTTCTAAGACTTCGTTATTACCAAAACCCCATACTTCGCTACCGTACAATAAAATCGGTTTAATGGTCTTTTCAAAGAGATCAATTTGTATGTCAACTGGTAAGCTGTGTTTTCTGATTTTAGAAATAAGACTATACATGGCACGTGTTGCCTGGTTTGCTAAATGTTTCTTGGTTTTGTAAAAACTACCACTTCTGGGTAGGAATATGCCGAGATATTTATATTCATCAACAATTTCGAGGTTATTCCCGTTTAGACTGAAATTATATCTATTTGCTGGTCTTCCTTTAGAAAATATCACTATTTTCGATTTTTTTGCGTTCACTGTAAGTTTCCATTGCTCGCAATATGTATCAAAAACGCTTAGTGCTTTCTCTAAATCGGAATGTGAATCACTTATAAAATTGTATCATCAGCATATAAAAGTATCAGTAATTTTAAGTAGATAGTAAGTGTGTTGTCATTTGTATGTGAGCGGCATGGTATTCCATTTACTTCATTTCCTGATAGATATTCTTCTAGGTCATTCAGAAAAAATTGAAAATAACAATGGTGAAAGATTTTCACACTGTCTAACACCAACATTGCACTTGAAAAAACTACTATTATTACCGTTTACAGTGATACACGATTTGGCATTTGCATACATATTTTGTATCAATGTTAAACATTTCCCATTAATTCTGTATTTATGGGCTTTTGCCCATAATCCAGCCCTCCATACTTTATCGAAAGCGCTTTTAAAATCAATGAACGCGCAAAATAAACTTTTTCTTTTGGCTAAATAGGTATTGTATTAAAGAATAGAGAATAAATATGTTATCGGTGGTTGAATAGCCTTTACGGAAACCGGCTTGGCAATCCGATATAACGCTATTTTCTTCTACATACTTTGTCAATCTATTGTTGATGACTGCTGTGCAAAGTTTACCGAAGCAGCTCAAAAGTGTTATTGGCCTATAATTTGCTGGGTCTATTTTTTCTCCATTCTTTTTGAATATCGGTTTTATCACTCCTACTGTCCAGGACTCCGGTACATGACCGGTATCGAAACTAATATTGAACAGTTTTACATAGAGCGGCATAAATTCACGTGATGTAGCTTTAATTTGTTCATTGACAATCGAGTCTAAACCGCACGATTTATTATTTTTAAGGCTTTTAATCGCTTGCTCTATTTCGCATTGTGATATCCGGTTGTTTATATCATCATTGTGTTCGGATGTGTCACTGTGTGGGACATCGACGTTATCTGGTTCTGTATGATTTATGGATTGAAAGTGGGCGAATAATGTTTCTAGCGGGCATTCTATACGTTCTGAGGTTTTATTGTCATTTATGACCTTCCAATACTCTTTTGAACTGCATTTACGCAGCTTCGTAGTTTATTTATTTTGTCTTGTTTGAATTTGTTGTGATATTGTTGAGTGTGGATTTGTATAACTTGCTCTCTGCGTTTAGTTTATGTTTATTGTCGTCTGTTTGTCTTAGTTTATATTTATATTTTGCTCTGTGAAAGTTTCGCCTGGATTTACGGCACTCGGAACCAAACCATGAGTCTGTGATTTATGTTTGACATTGTTTATTTTAGTGCTATTTACACCAAATGTTTCTTTCGAACACGAAGAGAAAATGTCTTCAATGTCAGTTACTATAGTCTTAACATTTTCTTTGGTTATTTGTTCAATGTTTTCCAGGTTGGCTAGTGTTCTATGCATTTCTTGTATCTTATGCATATCGATGTTTTGCAGAAACTCATTGGCCTTGTTTGCGTCCCATAATCGGGCTGAGTTAACAATTGTCGTGGGATTATTATCGACACTAGTTGTTTTCAATTCGAGCGAAATAGGATTATGTACATCCGACAGCGTTTTACAGAACTCTAATACCTCAAAATTTACAATTCGAGAGAATAAAGCAGCTGACGAAATAAAATAATCAACAGTACTTGCATCACGGCATGTCTTTGATCCTTTGTTTTTATCACTTCCGGTTCTACCATTAAGATAAAAATATGTTACATTTACAAAATTCTATCAGACTATATCCATACATGATTTGTGCTTCGATCATCGTTTTTGCGCTCATTGGAGATTGGTGAATTTTCAAAGTAGGATAACTCTTGGTTGTATTCTGTAAGTACAGTTTCAAGATTATGTTCTCGGCAAATAAATTCGTCGGCTGGAGTATTATCTTCCAACATTCCTGTTCTGCTATTTGTGTCTCCGATGATCATTATATCGGTAAAATCGTGTTTTATACATAAATCGCTAATTTCGGATTGCAACTCGGAATATGGATCTTTTACTGCAAAGTGAGATCCCTGAGGCGGAATATAAACCGCACCGCATAATGTGTCGCTTTGCAGTCCAGTTAGATGTTTTGATATGCTGAACCACAATGCAAGTCTACTTTCGGTTTTTAGTTCTTTTATATATTTAGAATATTTTGATTTGATTGCAATTGCAATTCCACCAGACCTTCTTTTAGAAATAATTTTTCTATTTTTAAATAGTATATTGAAGTCATGTAAAATAATGCGGTCGACATCAACATCGTCTAGATTTTGTTTCTTGTAAGCAAATAATATCATTGGGCAATTAAATCTTTAAATTCGGGACATATTTGTCGTGTGACTAACCCGCACACATTTAGAGACAGCAACTTTATTTATCTCTGATCACCGTGACACCTATGACTGTTGTTATGGTCCGTTGAACCCGAGCTAGCACGCCCTCCCGCGTATACCTATGTGACGTCTGTCTCGCTGTTACCTGTAGGGGGGACTAATTCAGGAGAATGTGCACTATTGTTCGGTGTGTTACATGTGGGCGGTTCCTGATTTGTAAGAGAGCCAGAGTCGGGCTCACGCGGGATGTCAACACTTGCACATGTGGTGGCATTTTGGTCACTATTTTTCCCGGGGGCGCTCGCACAGACTGGCGATTGGTCACGTGGTTTCATACCTTCCGAGCTATTGTTGGGTACGGAGGAGATTAGTCCTGTTTCCGTACGAGCGGTGTCGGTCTCGGCGGTTGAGTGGCTATGTATAGTATCGTGACTGCACGGGGTGTGTGGTAATGTCACATGTATATTATCTGGGTCAGTATTACCTGGTCGTGTAAACGCGCTCCCCATTGTGTCGTTGGCGAACTGTGCAGATTCTGACGGATTTATGGGGTAATTTGTGTCTTCCATACGTGAATGGATAATATTTGCGTCGTCGGTGTTATCTCGCAGTTTTTTTAATGAATTTTCTTGTTCGCACCATCAAAGGCGAAGTAGCCTTGGATTTTCCTCTCGGTGCGTGTTCAAATCGGATAAAGCCTGGAATGGATTTGGTGACGCGCGAAATCGACAGTGGGGTTGTGTGTAGTGTCACGGGGATCGGTTTGTGTACGTGTGGGTACGGCCATTCTACGTGTTCGAGCCGTGCCGTCGTGTGATTCTGGATCCATAGGACGAACCTATTCTGCGACCAGTCCCATGCAGCATAGTGGTTCGTTTCGCCATCACGGGGACGACGATTTGGTGAGTACGGGTACGGGGGGCAGTTAGTGTCACTGCGTACATCGTTACACACATCGTGTGGGCCCGGGCGCTGTGTGTTATGGGATTGGGGGCATATCTCTCCTGTCTCGAGTTGGGTTTGGTATTGGGGTATCGGGATCTATCGTTGTCTTTTGGCATGTTATTACGGTTCGTTTGGTGTCCTTCACGATATTGATACGGGGTATTCTGTTCATTTCAGCAGCACGGTACTGCCACCGGATGTTTGTGCTAGTTCAAGGTTGTCGCGTGGTTCAGGCTGTGGTTGGTCACGGTTGATGTGTTTTCCGTTAGGATGGTCTTCGTCGAACAAGTAATCATTTACATATAATTTGTCTCTGACTAAACGCACCTTATTTCTCGTGTCCGTCTTATAGCGTCTCATAATCGGGTATAGTTGTTTCCGTCTGTCTTCTATTTCTCTTGGAAAGTGTTCCTTAATACTGTAATTTCTCTCTAGGTTTACAGCGTTTCGTTTTATAAACTCTCTGTCATTGTAGCTTTGGAATGCCGCGACTATGGGTCTGGGTCGGGCTTGTTGGGTTTGTTGTTTGCGGGCTCCAAGTCTATGTACACGTTCAGAACGGATATTTTTCACACGTTCAACGTCTTCGAGGCTTGCAACTAAGTTGATTATAAGGAAGTTAATTAAAACATCTTCTGAATTTTTTTCCCAGAATCGTTCGGCTTCGGGAATTCCAAAAAAGAGTAAATTGTTTTGCATTTGTCGGCATTGAAGTTCCAGTGTATGATCTTTCAATGATTTGTTTTCTTTTTTAAGGATAAGTATTTCACTTTGGACGGAATTGTTTTGTTGTCGTGTTTCCCTAAGTTCTGCTTTTGTGTTTTGAAATTCGTCAAACATGTCACTGCTCATTTGAATAAATCTGTCGATGTCGTTTAGTTTTGATTTGACTGTTGTGTTGTCCTGTTCGAGTGTATGTATGTTCTTTGTTTTGATACTCGATATATCTGTCTCTATTGAATTCAGTTTTGTCAGGCTCTGGTTTATGTTGGAAAATTGATTTCCCATTTCAGTGTTCATTTCTGTGTAACATTCCTGTGATGTCGTAGGCCGGTGGTTGGCATGTTGGCATTTGTGTCTGTTGTGTCTGTTGTGTCTGTTGTGTGTAAGCCATACCACCATTGTTGTTATTTTCGTTAGTGTCTGCCTGACCATAATACACATGACACTGTTCCTGTTGTGTGTGTCTATGTCCGCCATTATTGTTTACATTTTGAACAATGGGGTTTGGATTTCCAATGATATTGTACATCTGGGGTGGTTGTGGAGCCGTTTGTGGGGGTATTTGGGGCACACTGGTAGGGTGATTGCCATTTTGTCCATACAGTACATCCCTCGTTTGGCTTATGTGGTACGAGCAGGCAATTACCTGTCTGAAGCCTACAGACACTATCTGACTGATTCCCTCGTGCATGCCGGGATAGCCAGCGACCGTACAAATAGCCGCACAATATCCGGGCATGTCACTTAGAGTCACCGCCATTACCGAAGCCAGTCGAACAGACCAACCTAGTCGGAGAGACGTGATTGCCACTCGGACCCGATGTCTTCTGGAGCCATCTGATTCACAGCACCTCGCTACGTATCTACGACAGGTAAGCGTCTACAAATGGCGCTGCGAGCAATTTGTACCTGGCGGTATGTTGCAGTTTAAAAACTGAATTTTGTTCGGGAAAATTTTGTTCGGGAAAATTGACCGGTAACTGCGAAAAATTGTTTCGCATTTTCCAGAGCATTTTTTGACGATTAATATCGTCGATTAAAGTGCTTTTGTCAGTCAAAAAGCATACGCTGAGCTATTGACTGATATTCAACATGGGTTACGGACTAAATTGTCGGTTGTCTTTGGCAGCAAATTTATTGTTTGTGTACAAAACGATATAAGCGGCCGACCGACAATGAAACACATGTCTGTAACATTATGCATGTAATGTAGCCTTGTACAGCAACTCTGTCAATTGAAGGGAGGAGCAATAATTCATATTGTAGTCGGACCTTGCAAAGGGTTAGACCGATATGAGTTGTTGTGTGATTTTGTAAACAACAATATCAATTGTGAATTGAAGTGATCAACCAGATTCATAGTATATTGAATTGACAACAATAATTCATATTGTAGTCAGACCTTGCAAAGGGTTAGACAGATATGAGTTGTTGATTGTGTGATTTTGTAAACAACAATATCAATTGTGAATGGAAGTGATCAACCAGAATTCATATTGTAGTCGGACCTTGCAAAGGGTTAGACCGATATGAATTGTTGATTGTGCAATTTTCTAAGCAACAATAGTCGTTGTATATTGAATTAATCAACAATAATTCATATTGTAGTCAGACCTTGCAAAGGGTTAGACCAATATGAGTTGTTGATTGTGTGATTTTGTAAACAACAATATCAATTGTGAATTGAAGTGATCAACCAGAATTCATACGTATATTGAATTGATCAACAATAATTCATATTGTAGTCAGACCTTGCAAAGGGTTAGACCGATATGAGTTGTTGATTGTGTGATTTTGTAAACAACAATATCAATTGTGAATTGAAGTGATCAACCAGAATTCATTATTGTAGTCGGACCTTGCAAAGGGTTTAGACCGATATGAATTGTTGATTGTGCAATTTTCTAAGCAACAATAGTCGTTGTATATTGAATTAATCAACAATAATTCATATTGTAGTCAGACCTTGCAAAGGGTTAGACCAATATGAGTTGTTGATTGTGTGATTTTGTAAACAACAATATCAATTGTGAATTGAAGTGATCAACCAGAATTCATACGTATATTGAATTGATCAACAATAATTCATATTGTAGTCAGACCTTGCAAAGGGTTAGACCGATATGAGTTGTTGATTGTGTGATTTTTTAAACAACAATATCAATTGTGAATTGAAGTGATCAACAATAATTCATATTGTAGTCGGACCTTGCAAAGGGTTAGACCGATATGAATTGTTGATTGTGCAATTTTCTAAGCAACAATAGTCGTTGTATATTGAATTGATCAACAATAATTCGTATTGTAGTCGGACCTTGCAAAGGGTTAGACCGATATGAGTTGTTGATTGTCCGGTTTTGTAAAAAACACTATCCGTTGGGAATTGTAGTGACCAACGAGAATTCATATGGTAGTCAGACCTTGCAAAGGGGTAGACCGGCATAAATTGTTGACTCGTGCTCGTCCAAGCTAAACTTGGCAATTGGTAAATTGTAAACTTGTAGACTTTTGAGTCGCATTAGCATGTGAGTAAGACATATGTAATACAATATGTAGTGACCAACGAGAATTCATATGGTAGTCAAACCTTGCAAAGGGGTAGACCGGCATAAATTGTTGACTCGTGCTCGTCCAAGCTAAACTTGGCAATTGGTAAATTGTAAACTTGTAGACTTTTGAGTCGCATTAGCATGTGAGTAAGACATATGTAATACATTTCAGAAGTGTAAAGTTGTTCTGGCGGTTACCAGTTACCATTTCCCTGTATCAAATCCCCGGCAGTTACCGAAGTTCGCCGTATATAAGCCGCTTGGACTGTGAAGGGTTTTTGGGGTAAGTGGCAAGATGCAGTTTTAAATCTAAACGGCAATAAATTGATCAACAATAATTCATATTGTAGTCGGACCTTGCAAAGGGTTAGACCGATATGAGTTGTTGATTGTCCGATTTTGTAGACAACAATATCCGTTGTGAATTGAGGGGATCAACGATAATTCATATTGTAGTCAGACCTTGCGAAGGGTTAGACCAATATGAGTTGTTGATTGTCCAATAAACAACAATATCCGTTGTGAATGCATAGTGTAGTCAGACCTTGCAAAGGGTTAGACCGATATGAGTTGTTGATTGTCCAATAAACAACAATATCCGTTGTGAATTCATATGGTAGTCGACAACAATATCTGTTGTAAATTGAGGTGATCAACGATAATTCATATTGTAGTCAGACCTTGCAAAGGGTTAGACCAATATGAGTTGTGGATTGTCCAATAAGCAATATCTGTTGTGAATTCATATTTTTGTCAGACCTTGCAAAGGGTTAGACCAATATGAGTTGTTGATTGTCCAATAAACAATATCTGTTGTGAATTCATATTGTAGTCGGACCTTGCAAAGGGTTAGACCGGCAGGAATTGTTGACTCGTGCTCGTCCAAGCTAAACTGGGCGATTGGGGAATTGTAAACTCGTAGACTTTTGAGTCACATTAGCATTGAACTGTAAACAGGGTTTAGGGACAAGTTTCACATCTGAACCATAACGAGGAAATGGTCAACCAGAATTCATATGTATATTGAATTGATCAACAATAATTCATATGGTAGTCCGACCTTGCGAAGGGTTAGACCAATATGAGTTGTTGATTGTCCAATAAACAACAATATCCGTTGTAAATGCATAGTGTAGTCAGACCTTGCAAAGGGTTAGACCGATATGAGTTGTTGATTGTCCAATAAACAACAATATCCGTTGTGAATTGAATTGATCAACGATAATTCATATGGTAGTCCGACCTTGCAAAGGATTAAAACAACTACAGTAGTAAACTATATTTTTTCTAGGGCTTATTACATCGCTAAAATTTAGTTTCCCTAGCATTTACTTGCTGTCTTTCATTAGACAAATACGGCAGAATTTATTGAATTTACATGGTCAATTCAAAAAGCTACAGTTGAGTTGAATGAATACATGCGGTTCTTTCATTAGGGAATAGGATAATATAATAGGTAAGATCATAACAATCTGAGTGTTTCACGTTCAAGCATAATTCGAAAAAGTACTGTAACGACTTCCGGTGCGGCACTGGTTATTGGCCCGGTTCAGCAACTTTCAAGATAGTAATATTCTCCTGTTCCTACCAATACAGAGTGGAATTTACTTGAAACTTGACACATTGACCTATCATTTCCGCTTCTGGCCCAAATTGACACAATGGCTTTGTCAGCTCCAACTAAAATACATGTAGATTTAGCATCCGTAGAGGAACTACAATCTCTACCAGGGATAGGCTCTAAATTGGCTCAAGCTGTTTGTTAACCTTAGGGAAAAATGTAAGGAACAATAACAAGGTCACAGTTTCAGAGTATCCCGCACATGCGAGTCGATCCGGATCTCTGGAGTTATCTGGAATTTGATGACAACCGGGAGGAGGAGGATGATGATCAATCCTCTCAAAATAGCCAGGAGCAACATCCCAGTTCAACAGCAGCTGCTATAGAAAAATTGTCTCAGGCAATTGACAATGCAGATCTGAAAGGACCACCTAGCCATTTGCGCAATAAGCAAATGACACCACCCCTCAGGGATGAACCTGGCCATATTGCTAGACCAAAGACTACGTCCATGGGCGATACAAGATCTGAGTACCCGTATCCGCCTGCCCCTGGTCCAGGAATGTATGGATGGGCCCCTGGGTCATTCCCATACCCCCCAATGTATGCTCATCAATTGGGTTCACCAGATACTGGACCAAATATGAACCAATATTGGCCGAACGCACCGTTTGGGTTTGGACAAATACCAACACCATACGCTCCACATCATCATCATCCTATAACGCCAGCACCGGCCGACCCGTACAGGCAGGCAGATCCACCCGCACGCCAACGCCCATATCGGCAAGAGAGGGAGAGGGAACAACTTAGGATCCCTAACTTTCCAAAGTCAGTATCATATGATGGTACAGGGAGCTGGCAATCATTCCTCATCAAATTCGCAAAGTTCGCGAGAATGAATACTTGGAATGAGGCGGAAAAGAAGGAAAAACCTTTGCTGGTGTCTGGAGGGCAAAGCAAGTGACTTCTATGCCCTGACTGTAGAGAAAACTCCCGGGATATGGTACAACGACCTCATCGGGAGAATGGAACGACGCTTCGGCATCCGTGAACTCCCGGAAACGCTGATGATGTCATTTAACAGTGCCCGCCAGCAGCCAGAGGAAACTATAGACGACTGGTCTGACCGATTGTTGACCATCGCCTCTAAAGCATTCCAGACGTTTACCAGAGGATTATATGACACGTCAGACAATACAGAAGTTCTGTCATGGGCGCCACAAACAAGGAGGCGGGTGAGAGTGTGGCTAATATGCGACCCGGTTCGCTAGAGGATGCCATAGATAAAATGAAGTGGGCCATCCACACTCACACATTAATGTATGGTAAGAATCGGGGTAGGGACGTCCGGCAAGTGTCGGAGAATACGGATGAATCTGGTCCTTCGGTGGCTGCCATCACCAATGAAATTCCAGCCGTCTCAGTAGCCGCGGCTCCCAGAAAATCACTGGAGAGCAGAGTTGAGCGGCTGGAGAAACAGGTGGGAGGTCTGGATTCCAAATTGGACACTCTCGCAAATAAATTGGACCAACTGACAACCCACATTATGAACCGACAAGGGAGATCCTTCTCGCCGAGACAATCGCCAGCAAGACGTCCAGGAACACCCGCAACCTCGCCGGAGAGATTCCACTGTTTTTTACTGTGGGCAGATGGGTCACTTTAAACGTGATTGCCCAAAGATATCGGAAGAACAACAGCGACACTCTTCAGAAGCGAAAGGTTTCTTACGTGGACAACATTGACCATGATGACCCTTTATCCGACAGCGGGTCGGATTCCGAGGCCCTAGGCCCGACCCAGTCGTCAGTATATAAAGGCCTCAAGCCTGATACCAACACCACAGATAATCTGGGTTCCAGTGTAATGACGCGATATCTCTGGAAGACTCGGAAGACATCAATGCTGGACAATGGCACCCAACTGTAAATAAGTTGCACCCCCACACCTACAAGTCTTTACACACATCCAACCTTGGTATTGGGCTGAAAGTTGAGTCTGCTAACAAGCCACGCTCGTGGTACACAAGGGACCCTACCACATTTAGGGGTGGAGGGTTTGACTGTCCAGAGTGTAGCGAGTTCAAGGGATAAACAAACGGGCGAGAAGTGTTTCAAATGTAGCAGATGGGAGCCCACTATCCACTGAGCCGTTCCGTAGTCAGGGAATGCCGGAAGCACTTAGTCGGTCTCTGTCTCCGAGCAAAAACTCAGATTCCGAGATAGAAACAAACTTTATAGTGTGCCAAGTGCGCTCGGATTCCATGTGTAGATCCCAGTAAGGGTGCAAGGTTATGCCGTTCCTGCAGTCATTGACCACTGCTGCAGAAATAACCCTTATCTCGGACAGAGTGTATCGAAACCTCTCTAGCCCAGGGGTAAAGTTATTAAAAACACATAACAATGAAACACGGCGGGTAGGAAACTACAAATGAAAGTTTTTATTGTAGGCCCTGTCACTATCACAATAGGGGATCAGGACTTCACGGAAAATAAATATATGTAGCTCCCATACAAGACGATATGCTGCTGGGAATAGACTTCCTGACGCGTCATGGGGCTAAAATAGATATTCCAAATTCTTTCATTGTGATAGGTGGTTCCAAAGTTGCCATGTTAGATCCTGGGGGTAAGGTACAAAGAACGGCCAAGGTGTCGGTACATAAAAAGGTAGTTGTCCCACACCAATTCAGTGGCCAGAGTGTCGTGTTGTCTTGATCAACAGGTGGATGAAGGTTCATTTGTGGTGGAAACCCAAGTTCAGAGGGAGTCCGTATGGATACCCTCTTCTTATCACTCACAAAACTCTAAAGTAGACCTTCAGGTGATTAACTTGAACAACCATCACACAACACTCCACAAAGACCAACATATAGGTATTGCTCATTTAGCACAGGTAGTCCCTGTTTTGCCCAGGGTCTCCTCTACATATGCGTATTCGGGAGCTGAAACTAAGAAGAATACAAACACCTCAACCCCAGATACATCAGAGATGATGGATGAATCGGAGGTTACAGATGACCATTTCTTGTCCAAGGGAAGCCCATTTGGAGAAGTGCCGAGGCCGGATTTTTGCTGTGCAAACGTACAAGAAGCTGATGATATGTCGACCCTTCCTGAACACCTCGTAAATTTATATTCTAGATCTGTAGGAGAATTTTCACCAAATCAACAGCAAGAATTGCAAGCATTATTAATTGAATTTCAAGATGTTTTCGCAGCAGATGAGTTTGATCTTGGAAATTTTACAGCTGTGGAACATTCCATTGACACGCGTGAGGCCAAGCCCATCAAACAACGAATGCGTCGGACTCCATTCTCATTTGTCAAGGAGGAGGAGGAGCATCTACAGAAAATGTTAGATGCGGGTATATACAACCATCAATGTCGGAATGGTCTTCAGCTCCAGTTCTAATACGGAAGCGGGACGGTATGTGCGATGGTGTCTGGACTATCGAGCGTTGAACGATGTCAGTGTCAAGGACGTGTATCCTATCCCGTAATTGAGGATTGTACGGATATGCTAGCGGGCCAGACTTGGTTTTCTAAGCTCGACGCCAACTCGGCATATTACCAGATTCGAATCCGACCTGAAGATCAAAAGAAAAACGGCGTTCAGCACCAAGTACGGATTGTACGAATCGCTAGGATGAGTTTTGGCTCTGCAACGCTCCAGCCACGTTTTCGCGGGTCCATCAACCTGGTGTTAAGAGGGTTAACCTGGAAATCAGTGATCGCCTTCCTCGACGACATTTTAGCAATGGGAAGAACTTTCAGGGAGCACCTAGTAACTCTTAGAGAGTTATTTCAAAGGCTCCGGCTGTACCAGCTAAAATGAAGCCGAAAAAGTGCGAATTATTCCAGCGCAAAGTCGAATTCCTGTGCCGTTGGGTGGGGCCTCAGGGTTGGAATTGGGGAAAGTGACATCCAAGTGGTGCAGGACTGGCCGAAACCTAAGTGTACAAAGGACGTAGAGAGGTTTTCTCGGTCTTGTTAATTACCACTGCGCATTCCTTCACAATTACGCCAGTAGAGCGGTTCCTTATACAAACTCACCGGAAAACAGCCATTTGTGAGTGGGGTGAGGACCAGGAGTTGGCCTTTATCGACTTGAAAACAGCACTGACCACTGCACCCATCTTAGGTCTCCCTAATAGGCAAGATGATTTGTTCTGGACACGGATGCATCAGATTTTGCTATTGGGGCCTCAACTTAGTCAGTGCAAGAGGGGGCAGAACGAGTGATCGCGTATGGGTCTGCTTCACTCACAAAGGAACAGCGCAAATACTGTACCACACGTAAGGAACTGTTAGCCGTTGTGAAATTCACTCGGCAGTACAGACATACCTTCTGGTCGTCCCTTTGTGTTGAGAACAGATCACAGCAGTCTCACCTGGTTGCTGAGTTTTAAGGAAACACATGGACAGATAGCTAGATGGTTGGAGGAGCTCAGCCGATACGATATGAAAGGTAGTCCATCGCCCAGGGAAGAAACATGCCAATGCTGATGCTCTCTCGCGATTACCGACCACTGATAAATGCGATGAGTATCAGCTAGGAGCAGGGCTGCAGAATTTGCCCTGTGGAGGGTGCCCATATTGTCTGAGAGTGCACAGGAAATGGGGAAACTTTGCAGATCAAGTGGATGATGTAGTACCCCTGGCCGTACGCCTCTGCAGACCAAGACATGCCTACCCAGATCTTGTACTAGAATCAGTTCCTCAATTATTTAATAATGCAGAACGTGATAGTCCGCTTCATCCACACAACAGAGCACCAGTGAAGGACGAAAGTTTAGCTGTAAACATTCAGTTGTGTCAAGTTATACCTGCCGATAGCACTGTAACTGTAGCCACTGGCGCCTCGCCCTCCCGGGTATGGGACATCCAGTTACAGACAATTATGCAAGGTCAACTCGAGGATGGCGACCTCGTGTTTTTAAAACAATGGCTGAGCGATGGTACTGAGCCTTCTGAAGGTGCCTTGTTCTTGGCTAATCGGGCCACTAAATACTACTGGGTTAATAAGGAGTGTTTCTTCCAAGACCGAGAGGTCATTTGGAGAACTAATCCCAAAACCAGCCAGAAACAGTTAGTGGTACCCACTGATCTTAGGGATGAACTCTTGTTCCTCAATCACAACATACCCCTAGCCGGACACCAAGGGGTAGACAGAAACGCTGCAGCGGTCAAGGCCTAAATACTATTGGCATGGTATGACCCGAGACATTAGAAACTTTGTTGAAAGCTGCACGGAATGCAACCAGTGGAAGAAGTCTAGTCGTCACGCACGCTGGCAGCTGTCTGGATTCCAGGCAGGTATCCCCATGGAGCGTGTTCATCTAGATTTCTTGGGTCCACTACCCCGCACGACCAGAGGTAATGAGTATGTATTGATGATGGTGGATCAGTATACCAAATGGGTGGAATGCATCCCATTTGCCCTCGCACGGCTGAAGTGACAGCCCAAGCGGCAGTCAACCCACTTCTTCAGTCGATTTGGGATGCCCCTGAGCCTACACACCGATAGGGGCAGTAACTTTGAAAGCAAGCTGTTCACTCACCTGTGCCAATTACTACACATCCATAAGTCGCGTACAACACCCCATAGGCCCTCATCAAATGGTCAGGTAGAAGAGGTTCAATAGAACCCTTATGGATGCAGTACGCTGCTTCATAGGTCGACATCAGGACCTGGACATATTCATCCCTCAGATATCAGGGCAATTAGATCCTCCGTCAACCGTAGTACAGGTTTTACTCCCAATCGATTGATGTTGGGAAGGGAGGTTATGGCTCCTGCAGAGCTGGTGTTTCCAGGACATATGGATGCAGTGGGCGAGTCCTCGGACGTGGAGAGCTATGTATCCCGCCTAGAGAACAGCTTGAAGATATCGTACGAAATAGCTCGCAAATCATTGCAGGAGGCACAAGTTGTCATGAAAAGAGACTACGACTTGAGAGTGAAAGCCAGAGCATACTCTGTAGGGGATATTGTCTACATGCTGAATACGGCTACCAGAAAGGGGTCTGCGAAGAAACTAAGTAGGCAGTGGAACGGTCCAGGGGTGATAATAAGCAAAATTACACCATACTTATACCGTGTCCAACTAAAGAAGGTAGTTACCACAATGAATCATGACCGGCTAAAACCCTGTAGGGATAGATCTATTCCGACCTGGGTATCCAAAGTACTAGCAGAGATCGCACTGGGTAACCAACCTGGGACCCCCATGATCCCGCAAACAGAATATTGCTTGTGCAGAAAGCCGGATGATGGGGGCTTCATGATTCAGTGTGATACCTGTCGGGAATGGTATCACGGTCATTGTGTTAATATCACAGAACTGGATGCGGAAGTGATAGGCGAATATACTTGTCCCCCGTGTGAGGTTGGTCCGGGAAATTGGACGCCTCAGTAATTTCCTATACCCTGTTTGTACTTCAGCTAGACTCCCACGTAGACAATGGACCGACAACCATCTCGATGACCAGCCCCAAGAGAAGCTGGAAGGGCGAGAAGGAGGGGATCGACATGGGCGAGAAACAATATCAGAAGTGAGGGAGGCAACAGATGGGGGACGATATGGAGGTCGGGAAAGGACCTGGTGTACCACCTGGCGAACGTGTTACCCGCATGCCCGCCCACGCTCCGAGAGTTTGCTCGAGGGCCAGTACAAGTTGGCAGTCGATAGGAACAACACCAGTTCATCAAGGATCTGAGGACATATGCGGATCTCATACATCGACGAGGGGTTTATCGTCGGGGTACTCGGCAAGCAACCGACCCGCAAGAAGCTACAACAAAGCTACTTTAGGTTTGACAGCCTTCACGGAGGGACCTTGCCGCGATGCTCGCTTGAAGACGAACCCAACATTGAGATCGTGCAGTTGGACCTTGGATCCAAGAAGGATTTCCCATCCCTACCGACAACCTCCAGCAGCAAGCCGACGCTGCGATCTTCTAACAACCGAGCGCAGGACGTACAACCGGAGAGCACAAGGGCACATCTTCGGATCGTACGTCTCGCCAAATTGCGAGGGATCGTCAGCGACGCCATTCTACGCCTCCATCCTCTATCAAGGATAGATCTCGTTCGGCGGCCCGCTCGCCACCTCCACGTCGACAGGTTGTGGTTAGAACGCCGGGTGCAGGATATCAAAACCTGCCCATCCCGGCATCACAGCAACCTCGTCAGCCGAAACGTGGGAAAACATCGGACAGTATACACCAGAATGTGTCTAGGAATGATCCCCAGGTTCGGGTGGAGTCGCGTCCCAGTGCTGCTTCACTCGGTCCAGGGTAACTCCCACGACACAGCGACGCCCAGATCACGCACCCGCGGAGGCGCGAAACGTGATCCCCAGGCTCGTGTGGGGGTTGGTGCGCATCACAGTGGTGCGATTACCCCACCCGTGCCCAGGGTAACGCCATCGACGCGTCGACCCCAAGACCATGCACCCGCGGGAACGTCTAGATGTGATCCCCAGGCTCGTACTACCAAGTGTATACTCAAGGTGTCTAGGATTGATCCCCAGGTTCGAGTGGAGTCGCGTCCCAGTGTTGCTTCACTCGGGCCCAGGGTCATTCCCACGACGCAACGACCCCCAGATCACGCACCAGCGGAGGCGGCGAAACGTGATCCCCAGGCTCGGGTGGGGTTTGGTGCGCATCACAGTGGTGCGATTACCTCATCCGTGCCCAGGTAACGCCATCGAACGCTCCGACCACAAGACCACGCACCCGTGGGAACGTCGAGATGTGATCCCCAGGCTCGTGGGGAGTCTAGCTTGCACGTAGTGGTGCAACTGCTCCGTCGGGCCAAGGGTAACATTAACGACACAGCAACCCAGTGATGTCACACCAGGAGATACGTCGGTAGCTTGCCCCAGGCTTGTGTGGAGAATAGTTCCCATCCACAGCGGTGCGAAAGTTTCTTCACTCGAGTCGAGGGAGGCTCCGAAGATGCTACGAGGCAAGAAGAGGTGCATGGTAAATCTCTCTATTACTACAGGGACAGATGTGGATCGAGTAGTCGCCAATCCACCACGCACTAAGGCATCTCCAATTTGCCCATTTTCGCGGTCATGCACCAAAGTTTCAGCAAACGTCGTCATGTGATGAAGAAGCACCTACCTGCGCGTTCAGGAACCATCGTCTAGCAAACCCGGAATTCCACCACGACGAATGGAATCCCTCCAGCAGTTGGCAAAAACAAATACTGCATCCCGCATCCACGATGGGCGATCTCCAGGAATGGGTTAATGATGGACGCACACCTCCTGAATCATACGTCAATGACGACGATCTCTCGTGGTTGCATCCGATGTGTGAGAGGGAGAACTGGCAGGTACCCGAGGCATTCACGTTGAATCCAGTAAATTCGCTGGCGTTGTTAGCACATTGGAGAATTCTGACTGCTATCCTGCTACAACTGCCTGAGATGCAACAGCGTGAATTCGCTTAGCTCGACTGCGCCACACCTACTACCCACCCTAAGGAAGCAGTGCCGAGTGGGGATGAGGACGACATGGGTAGCCTGTCCGATCTGCAAGTTGTGGATGAGGTGGGCTATGAGAAGACTCCAGACTCTTCGCCCTCGAGGACGCAGCCGCCTCATCCATCTATGCTTACGACTGTTACTCCGTCATCGCCGCTCGCTCCAACAACCGCGGCTTCGCATCCTCCTACGCTCGAAGGGATGGACTCGCATTTTCATTGGGACCGCTTATCCTGGAAACTGTCAGGAAAAAGAGAACTACTCCCTCTGAAGGACGTCGTATCTCGGTATGTCCGGAATGCCCCTAAAGTTCCCGTCTCCATCGTGGGAGGAATTCCTGTATTTTGCGACCCAGCCACCTACCCTGACCAACTGACTCTGGCACCAGGCTTCAGATGTGCTATTGGCTTCCATCCACGCCATGCCTCACAGATGACACCGCAACTGATGGACAGGTTCGACATCCTCGTCCAGAATCCACAAGTGGCAGCAATTGGGGAAATTGGTATCGACTACAGTGAACCCAAAAGATACCTGGCCCACACAGGAAGCGGTATTTATACAACTGCTCCGCCGATGTATGCCCATGAAGCCGTTGGTGTTGCACCTCAGAGACCCGGAGGATCTTTATGCCGCGTCTCTGAACCTTCATTGTCTGAAGATTATGAAGGCGAACGCGGCACCAACCCAGCTCATCCACCTGCATTCATTCACCGGTACATGGGACCAAGTCACCAATTGGATGGACACTTTCCCAGGATGCCATTTCGGTTATTCTGGACTTGCTAAACATTTCGACGCTCGTCAAGTCAAGGCTGTCCAAAAGCTGCCTTCAGATAGGCTCCTTCTAGAGACGGATGCTCCATACCTCAACCCAGCTTCTCGGAAACAATACACCGGCCTTCCTGGGAGATATAGCCAGCATTATCGCCGGATATCGAGGATGCACTTCAGCCATGCTATTGGAGCATTCCAAGTGGAGCGTGAAGCAGCTTTACCGCCTATACCTGGACCAGCAACTCTGCCACACTCCTGGGACATCCGCCAAGCTGTAATTATAGAGTTAGTGAATAAATCCAGCCCTGTGAAGGGAATAGATTACATGGAACTCTTATAGATACAGCTCGGTTGACCTCCCACTACAACATCGGTTTTCAACGTGTGTCCAGCCCTGAGAAGGGAATAGACGACATTGATCTACCAAGCGAGAGGGAGGCTCAAGATATCACCTTGGTAATACCGTATGTTCCAGCCCTGCGAAGGGAATAGACTACTGTGATCTACCAAGGATAACGGAAATTGGATATTCCCGCATAGAACATCCCCTTTTAGAATGGGGAGGAGTGTGGTACGAGCAGGCAATTACCTGTCTGAAGCCTACAGACATTATCTGACTTATTCCCTCGTGCATGCCGGGATAGCCAGCGACCGTACAAATAGCCGCACAATATCCGGGCATGTCACTTAGAGTCACCGCCATTACCGAAGCCAGTCGAACAGACCAACCTCGTCGGAGAGACGTGATTGCCACTCGGACCCGATGTCTTCTGGAGCCATCTGATTCACAGTACCTCGCTACGTATCTACGACAGGTAAGCGTCTACACTTATCACGTTACTTGTATAATTTACACCACTTACCCCACCCACTGGTACTGGCTGTGCGTGTTGTCCGTTTTCCATATGTTCACTAACTTTTCCTTGTTTACCACTTTTTCGCGTAGTTTTTGTCATTATAGTTACTAAACCACATTAATACATACTTTCCATGTCGAATCTGTGTTTGTTACGCTTTAAAATGTCTTAAAATATTTTTTTAAATGCGAGCGCAAAATTTTCTGCCTTGGCGCCATATGTGTCACGTGTTGTTATACAAGCAATATAATCACGTCACACTGTCGTTAATTGGTTGATCACGGCTTACGTGGTCGGCTTTGACAGTATTCCGCGATTGTAACACGGTTACCGGCGGCATGTTTTGATCACTTTGAATGTGTGAAAAACTTACCTGTGCCAATCAAGTTTGACCAGACTTTACGACGCCCGCTGTTCAAATTGCATATCGACATAACAGTATACAAATGTGTAGGAATTATACCATCGGGACTTGTTTTCCACATCGATATAAACGAAATATCGACATTTCCGATATCGATATATCAGGTATGAAATATATGAGTTTATATAGCAGTTCGGCCGGGACCACGAGCGTACATCGACATAAGCAGGTATATCGATATAAGCAATGTCGACATAACGCGAATCGACCGTACATATATTGGTTCGATAAATGGTACATATATTGGTTCGATAAATGATACATATATTGGTTCGATAAATGATGCATATTGGTTCGATAAATGATACATACATATATTGGTTCGATAAATGGTACATATATTGGTTCGATAAATGATACATATATTGGTTCGATAAATGATGCATATTCAGGGCGGATCCAGGATTTTGGTTTAGGGTGTATGTGAGTTGAGGTCCACGATTTTGACCGAAATGCTTCGAGGGTTCGGGGGCATGGTCCCCCACCCCACCCCCCCCCCCCCCCCCCCTCCCCCCCCCCTCCCCCCCCCCTCCGGGAGATGTTTGGAACGTAGATGCCCGCAGGTGCAATCTTGCATATGTCTGAGACTATAGTGCTGAATATCACAACACAGGAGAAAGTAAGAAAAAGAGAAACGAAATTTGACCATTTTCATTTTAAATTTGCATACCCACGCATTACGCAAACATAATATTATTATATAGTTGCTCCACACTTTTCCAGCATCAAAAAAGCGTCCAGTTTTTTACACCGTGACTATTAACTAATATCTTACTACTGTGCATTGAGTGAGGCGCGTCACTGTCCATACACGGGAAAATAAGCATATTGTCTCAAACTATTATGCTACGCGCGGGCTGAGCATCATCTCCCCCCACTGTGCTAGCGACATGAATTATCGGTCTACGGGTGGTTAAACGGGGCACTGTGGAAACCACCCGTAGACCGACAATTCATGTCGCTAGAACAGTGGGGAGATGATGCTCAGCCCGCGGGAAACACATCTAACACCAACCGTGCCCCATTTAACCACCCGTAGACCGACAATTAATGTCGCTAGCACAGTGGGGAGATGATGCTCAGCCCGCGGGAAGCATATCACACCGTGCCCCGTTTAACCCACCACCGTAGACCGACAATTCATGTCGCTTGAACAGTGGGGAGATGATGCTCAGCCCGCGGGAAGCATATCACACCGTGCCCCGTTTAACCACCCGTAGACCGAAAATTCATGTCGCTAGCACAGTGGGAGATGATGCTCAGCCCGCGGGTAGCATGCATATTCCACTGTGCCCCGTTTAACCACCCGTAGACCGACAATTCATGACACTAGAACAGTGGGGAGCTGATGCTCAGCCCGCGGGTAGCATATTCCACAGTGCCCCGTTTAACCACCGAGATGATGCTCAGCTTGCGCGTAGCATAATAGTTTGAGGCAATATGCTTATTTCCCCGTGTACGGACAGTGACGCGCATCACTCAATGCACAGTAGTAAGAAATTAGTTAATAGTCACGGTGTAAAAACGGACGCTTTTGATACTGGAAAGGTGTGGAGCAACTATATAATAATATTATGTTTGCGTAATGCTTGGGTATGCAAATTTAAAATGAAAATGGTCAAATTTCGTTTCTCTTTTTCTTACTTCTCCTGTGTTGTGATATTCAGCACTATAGTCTCAGACATATGCCAGATTGCACCTGCGGGCATCTACGTTCAAAAAATCTCCCGGGGAGGGGAGGGGGAGGGAGGGGGAACCATGCCCCCGGACCCTCGAAGCATTTCGGTCAAAATCGTGGACCTCAACTCACACACCCCCTAAACCAAAATCCTGGATCCGGCCCTGAATATGCATCATTTATCGAACCAATATATGTATCATTTATCGAACCAATATATGTACCATTTATCGAACCAATATACGTATGTATCATTTATCGAACCAATATATGTGCCACTTATCGAACCAATATGTCTAATTTATCGAACCAATATGTACGATTTATCGAACCAATATATGTATCATTTATCGAACCAATATATAACGTTTATCGAACCAATATATGATTAGAAGATGAATACCACTTTATATTAGAATGTGTCATGTATGCAGAAATCAGGAAAAAATATATACGTATGTATTACAGACACAGACCTAATATGGTAAAATTTTTAGAATTGATAAAGTCCGAAAATTCTGAAATAGTACGAAATTTAGGAATGTATATTATAAAGCTTTTGAAATAAGGAACGCTAATCTGTATAACCATTAGTATGTTACCTTCTCCAATATCTTCAGCAATACAGAACCGATACAGTAAGTGGTCTTCATGTATTCAAAATGGCACATATATGTACATATATGTACCTAAGCTTAAAGTAGAAATATTACTATGTTCATACCTATTAAACAGGACAGTAACATAATTCTCACACAGCTAGTACATATTCGTATACGCTCATGTTGTAGTATGTCTGTCTTTTGAATATTCCATTCGAAAGCCCGAACTAGTACATCATAGCAGCATAATACGAAATACAACCGAACTAGTAAGTGAAACAACATACTATTTATTTTGCAGTAAATGAGAATCAAACATGTAACTATAAAGCTGAGTGAGATAGTTCCTATCCTGCCTGCTGTCTTGTTAAACACACTTGTATACTGTATTTTGTCTTGCTTCATGGGCCATATGGCTTAAAGCTATTGTTAATAAACACACATGTTCTATGTATGTATTATTTATCGAACCAATATGCATCATTTATCGAACCAATATATGTATCAATTATCGAACCAATATGTATAATTTATCGAACCAATATGTTTAACAAAACAATTGACATCACATATATACGTTCGATTGAGTTAACTGAAAATAAACATAATCGAACCAATACAGCAGTGCACTATGTGTGTTCAATGTAGCACACATAATTGTTTAAACAAACTATATTTATGTTTGATTAGGTAAATATATCAGTTTATTTATTTTATGTTCGATTTATCGAATAAATAGCAGAACTGTTATCTGCAGACAGTGCATATTTATATTCAATTGGGTAAATATATGTTTTGAACGAATTTATATTTACGTTTGATTTATTGAACATACAAATAAACCGTTTATTGTGAAATTACAATAATGTATTTAATTATTGAACATATATGCAACCTTAAAATAATAATAGTATTTACGTTCGATAATCATCAATATTCATTTGATTATTGAATATAATTATGCGATAATCAAATGAAAATATGCCGATCGAACATAGACACAAATCTACTGCCATAGCAGGTTACGACGTCGATGCAAACAACCAGCGGATGAGTTTACTCGTTGTGGAAATCTCTATTCTGGTCATGTTCGAACGTTAGGGTGAACTGATATTGTAACCCGGGTGTGAAATAATGATGGAGATTGCTGCTTTCTCGTATCTACTCGATACGAGAAAGCAATCTCCATCATCATTTCACACCCGGGTTACAATATCAGTGACTTAAACATATACTCCTAATTCGTTTGGCGGATATTTCCGCCGCTAGCATGCAAAGAGTTAATGTATTTATAGGCCATGGTCCGTTACTTCAACATGTGTGCAGTGTGCAAAAGCGGACTGAAATACCAGATGGGAACAACCCGGTAAATTGAGAATAATGGACGCCGTTGTTGTTTTTTGTGTTTTGGCAATTTTGTTTTTGTCTTTCGCGCACCATTTTATATGAACGGATCCGGAATGACGACTCTGTGTGCTTCTTGTTGAAGATTTAGGTCAAGTGAGCTAAAGTGTATGGGTTTAATGTCCCAGCAACGCTAAGGTCATTTACGAACGGGCTCAGGTGAGCTAACAACAGGCCAAAAAAGACAAAGGTGAAAGACTCGGAACTGTGACATAAAAAACAGCATTCCCCCACCCACCTGTTGTCGTATAGTACCTGTGGCATACAAATACATATTGAAAAAAAACAGCATTACCACACCCACCTGTTGTCGTACGGTGTTGCACGACATTTCAAAGTATACTGTTCTAGCAAAGTATACTTTGAGGGAGAAATTTTCAATTTCAGGATAAATTTATTATTTTTTTATTACACTGAATTTATCACATTATCACAGTCATTTTGGCTGTGATAATGTAATACATTCAGTATAATAATTCTGCATACTTTTAATCATCAAATATATGCAGTCGTTAGTTCTATATATGCATTTCTGGAAAAATAAATGATTACTCCCGCAAAGTATACTTCGCTATATAAGTATACATGTACTTTGCAATGTTGGTGAAATAGGCTACAGGTGGGTATTGTAATGCGATTTTTCAATAGGGATTGTTTTATGTCACAGGCCCGTGTCATGCACCTGTGCCCAAAAGGAACACACTGGAAATGAACAGAATTATTTCTTTTTAACATTTTATTGTCATAGTTGAGATTCTGACAAACATAAAACGAACATTTTTCATATGAGACACGCCATGTGTTTGTGTACCTTCGGACACGTTTACAAACTTTACAATATTTTTTCATAAATAAAGACAAGAGTACATGTACTCTGAAATGTTTGTCAATTTTTCACACCATTTACGGAATATATTCTATTGTACTGTCAATGTCGTAAGGTCAATTTTCCCAGGGGGTGGCTCATATTTAGACAAGTAATCTGATTTTGTACCTAAGAAGATGTGCGATTTTTCATGAACAATATTTACAGAAACTGTGAAACTTTCTGTAAATGACGTCGAAAGTTGATGAAATGTTCATAGCAACTGCGGAATTCTATTCCACATTTGCTCTGAACATTTCGCCAACTTTTGAAAACATTTGCGGAAACTACCCCATATATGTGTTTTGTAAATACAGTAGTTTTCGTGAGATATCACACATATTCTTAGATACAAAATCACATGGCTTGTCTCATATATACTCTATGCATGCAAATACAAATCCGAAGTATGGTGTTCTGCTAAGGCCATCATAATAGAGAATAGTAAGTTAATGGGACAAATATCTGGCAAGGCTTAGGAAACGGGATGGGCGAGGCTCTGCCGAGCACATCCCGTTTCCGTGCCGCGCCATATATTTTTCACCATTCACGGCACTAACCTAGTATTATATTTATCCCAGCCACCGCACATATTCATACGCAGTGATTAGGCCGTATTGACAGGATATCAAAAATGTTTCACGGCACCGTGTTTCACGGCACATACGCCCTGTGTTGACGGGTATATATCGATATCGGGCCGATACTACGTCGGGCCGATACTACGACAGCACGATAGCACGATAGTACGATACGTCGACGGCAATAACACGAAGCCACGGTGACGATAGCGCGATAGCGCGATGACCTGATACCATGATAACACCATAACGATACCACGATATTACATCATAGTATCGTCATCGTTATATCGTGGTATCGCCATCTTAATACAGTAATATCATAATCGTACTGTCGTATTATGTCATCGTGGCATCACGGTATCGCCATCGTACTATCGGGTTGTCGTACTAAGGACCCTATAGAGGACCTTAACGGAACACCATCGTACAGACGTCACCCGTCTCGCTAAATGAGATATGATATTGATCGTTAATGGCGATATGATTGAAGAATAGGAGGTGATAACAAAATATACAAATGGAATGTTCAACAGACAGTTTGTAACAAGTATGCAAGTTTGATAATGTATAAATAAAAATTAAATAAATACATTAACGACAGGGGATCTTAAATGTTTGGTCTCATTTTAGTTTGTGGCTGTCACTGGAGAAATGGGGCCTATTGGTTTTGCGACCAGTGTAGATCCAGATCAGCCTGCGCTTCAGTGCACCGTTTTCCATTCCATCAATGAAACGCCGGTCATGCATCTAACAAGCAATATAACTCGTTACCTGGCTACAAGAGTGTGCTATTTGATCTGGAGCTACACTGGTCACAAAGCCGATATGCCCCATTTCTGGGCTATCAATGTATGAATCCCGCTTCTGGCGAGTGCTTCCCCGACTGTACTGTATGACGTAGTGACCGACAATCTCTGGTCATACTGACATACATGTACAGTGAAACCTCTCTAAACCGGACACCCCTGGGAAGGCCCCCAGGGTGTCCGGTTTAGAAATGTTTTAATGTAAATCAGGCATTTGATCATTCTGAGCCATTGTTGTGTGCTATGCGATCGCGAACAAACATTATCACCTGAGATAAATGACCAAGAAACTTATCAAACATTAGATCACATGTGTTTTCTTGGTGTCCGGTTTAGAGAGGTTCCATTTTATGTTGTTCTACAATGGCTGTACATGTCACAGGCTCTATCTATACAGCAACAGTAACACAGTATAAATCAATAAGTAGAACAATTCCACCCGTTACCATGGTGACTGCATCAGGAAATATTGTCAATTCTGCCATAAAATGAACCATATTTTACTCACAGTGAGGTAGAAAGTTTCCAAACATTGTAAAGCACCGTACATTTATGCCTATTTATTCCACATTCAGTTTTCGTTGGTGTCCAATTTCGGCGTAATTTCGAAATAAATGTCATCCACTCCGCAAGGGCCCGACCTCAACTGTTATACTGTCACATGACCCCGGATGTGCAATAACCACCCTTATCGCATTGTCGTTTTCACGATATCGATTTCGAAAAAAAAAATATTTTCCGCGGATAGCGTTGAAAAATTGACACAAAATTCAGAACTCGTGCGGAATTGTATTCCGCAGTACGGGGCGCCATGCAGGACAGGTTAATTATGTGTACAAAACCAATTTTGTCCAGACAAATTGAGTTTGTAACACTAAAAATCACAAAATCCAATTATGTAAAATTCTGATACAACAAAAACCAATTTTGTCCAGACAAAATTGAGTTTTGTAACACTGAAAATCACAAAATCCAATTATGTAAAATTTTGATATACAAAATTCATTTTGTTATAAAGGATTCAATTTTGTAAGACAGAATTGAGCTCTGCTTTTTTTTAGGGAAGGGGGGGGGGGTGTATACAATATATTATAACCGATGAATGTAAGTTAGTAACGTGTTTGTTTTGTATTTAAGCCCTATTTCAATTCTAACAACATGATATACTTATGCTAGTTTCCAATACTACTCACCGTAAATGTTGACAATACAACATGCACCTCCTGCTAACATTGTACATTTTCAAATACTAACCTCGATTGCCCATCTTTAACCAATATTTATTTGTTCACTTGGCATTGTACCACCGTATTTACTTTAATGCATCCTTTAACCCTTTGAACCCGAAAGGCCGCTATATCGGTTTATGCAAACAGTGCAGATCCAGATGAGCCGGCTCGTAACGAGCCGTCTCATCCGGATCTGCACTGTTTGAAAGTAATTTTCTTATTTTTGTGAACAAAAAAAGACCCCCTTTTTATAAATGGAATAGTCTGAAAATCATTTTGCGATGATTGGATTGGTTGCAAAATTAACATATCACAGTCCATTCCAGTTCCTTAGGGTTGAAAGGGTTAAAAACATAAGATAATAACTAATTGTGTCCATAATACACCCTAGTATACCTATTTGGTACAGTTACGTTACAGGTGCACTTTTGTTTATTGTTTTGCAAATAGAAATGTAATATAAATTATTATGGTCAATACCTCATGTGGCGATTTGATTGACATTGATATATAATAATAATTGTGACCGACATATGTTACGCAGTAACATGTACAAATTACAAAATATGTGTGGTTATGTATGCATGTATCTGCTAGTAAGCATGTGTGGATCTATGGTTATGGTGGTGAGTGGGTATGTACATGTATGGTTACATCATACTCGTGTACCATGCATGATACCGTATGGTGTTAGAGCATAATATGCATAATTAGAATATGCATACAAATATGCTATTGACAGCGAGATGGTGGTTTTGTTTTGTTTTGTACCTGTGTTGTGAGTGGTTGCTATGGTAACCTAATATAATTCATGTACAGAGCTTGGCAATTACACTGGCTGGTAATACATATTTTTTATTTACCATATAACCATGCACCTTTGCACCTTTGATTTGTTGTTATTATATTTATAACTATATTCGCTTACCATATGGTACACTTACCAACCTGTTATGATACTATAATTAGCCTATTATGAGCTAAAATGCTATATTGTTGATAATGCATATCTATGTGTATTGGTTGTATGGTAAATATTAAATTTAGAGTCACATTGCATATATGTAGACAGTTTTATATTATCAATGAATTATAATACAAATTCCTTAATAAAGTTGTTGGTATAAAATTATTACACACCTATTTGTTGTGTTATATCCCTTTCTGTGGTCGTGTGGACATGCTGTATTTTTCTAATAATATATTATGATTTCACTATTATTGGTAGACCAGGGAACGACTTTACAGGGCTTGTCAATAGCAGATACACTCATTGACTTGCTTTGGGTAGCGCATAGGTACTATCGCCGTATACCAATATACGATTGTGCCGATGCTTGCTACGTTGACACAGGTCTGGCTGAAGTCCGAGACAATTAGTTAGCCAAACAAAATAAAAACCCAACACACAAAATTCAGAACTCGTGCGGAATTGTATTCCGCAGCCACGAGCTCTGTCATTTTTTAGAGAAGGTGGGGGTGGGGGGCAATTTTATCAGTTACCCTTTGAACCCGAAAGCCCGCTATAGTGAATATGCAAACAGTGCAGATCCAGATGACAGGCTGAAACTTCTCATGGCCGGGTACTTTTGTCCCCGCCGTGAACATTGAAATCAGTCCCATATATTTCACGTTTTTTTGCCTTATATTGGAACATATTGCATACTATCATTATTAATAGGCACATTGGGTATATACCAACAAAAGGTTGTGAACAACTACCGATGTGTTCTCTATATATCAAGTTTACGGACAGGCTGAAACTTCTCATGGCCAGTGTGCTTTTGTCCCCGCCGTGAAAATTGAAATCAGTCCCATATATTTCACGTTTTTTTTGCCTTATATTGGTACATATTGCAAAATATCATTATTAATAGGCACATTGGGTATATACCAACACAGGCGTGTGAAAAACTACCGATGTGTTCTCTATATATCAAGTTTACGGACAGGCTGAAACTTCTCATGGCCGGGTGCTTTTGTCCCCGCCGTGAAAATTGAAATCAGTCCCATATATTTCACGTTTTTTTTGCCTTATATTGGAACGTATTGCATAATATCATTATTAATAGGCACATTGGGTATATATCAACACAGGGGTGTGAAAAACTACCGATGTGTTCTCTATATATCAAGTTTACGGACAGGCTGAAACTTCTCATGGCCGGTGTTTTTGTCCCCGTCGTGAAAAGTGAAATCAGTCCCATATATTTCACGTTCACGTATATTGGAACATATTGCATAATATCATTATTAATAGGCACATTGGGTATATACCAACAAAGTGGTTTGCAAAGCCACCGATTATAGATTAGTTTACAGACAGGCTTCAACTTCTCACGGTCGGTTACATATCGGCACATTCATATAAATATACGCCATTTGGTAGAAGAACTACGGTACGCGGTGTGCATATTGCGTAATATCATCGTTACCATTCATATTGTGTATATACCAACAAATTGGTTTCCACGGGCTTAAAGTTCTCACCCCCTCCCCAGCGTGAGCCCTTTAAGCCGCTATGATTAGGCTGAAGGTTTTCACGGACTTAAGGGGCTCACCCCCCCCCCCCCCCCCCCCCCCCCCACCCCCCCCCAGCGTGAGCGTGACCCCTTAAGCCGCTTGGCTAGGCTGAAGGTTTTCACGGGCTTAAGGGGCTCACGTTACACCGGCTCGTAACGAGCCGTCTCATCATGATCTGCACTTTTTTTTCATATTTCTGAGAAGAAAAAACACCCCCTTTTCATAAATGGACGAGTCTGAAAACCATTTTGTGATGATTGGATTTGTTGCAGAATTAACATATCACAATCCATTCCAATGAAAGGGTTAAGGGAAATGTGATTGAATTACAAAATCAATATTGGCGAAATTCGGAAACATAAGGAAGAAGCGATTCAAAACCGGACGCAATCATGATATTGTGCGCAATGGATCCTAGAACGGCGTCACAGGTCTCGTCTTCAGGTAGCTGGCGATGTCTTTGTGTTGTTCAACCTTCCGTCGGTTGGCCGCCAGTTTCGGGTATTTGCTCAGGTTTTCAGCCAGCCCGGATACGTCCAGGTGATTGATTGTAGAGCACCACGTCCGCCAGGCTCAGCTGTGGGTAGAAAATACGCAAAGGTATTATTACCAAAAACTGTGCAGTCAAGAAAATACGCAAGGTGTTAGCCCGTACAATATAGAATTACAGTCTGCCTTTTATTTTTTTAATTTCCATTTATTTTATCATGGAAGACATAGTTTGGCAGAACTTTAGAATCATTTCCAATGTAAATGCTTTTAATGTTCTGCCAAACCATCACAACTGTTAACGGGAGGTAACCACATTTTTATGGAACTGGGTGCCGTTCACTAAACTAAAATGTTCGTATGTGCAAAATTATATGTAAATTTCACATTAACACTGTTTTCTTGTAAACAATTTTTGGATTTATAGTTATTGAGCATAGGCTGCATATGCTAGAAGATGTCGCAGATGATGTCTCTGATAGTTTGTGCCTACTGAGACTGAGTACCTTTAAAATCCCGAATGTTCCGTCTGTAACGCAGGGCGACTTAAAGGTACATGCCCATTCAGTAGGCACATACTGTTCTTTAAAGGAAGTAAATAAGTGTATAATTGTGTCACTATTCCACCTGTTCTAAAGCTTACGATGACCCGCAAAACATATATACTCATTTTGTAATATTTATTTTACTGATAGTGACGCGGGCGGTGGTATCGGGCTATTTTCATATGCAAATGAGGCAGGATATTTTTTAATTATTTATGTTAGTTAAATGCGTCACCTGAACAAAATTATATTTTCGACAGATTATAAAGTATGATCATTGATCATTGCACATAAACAAGTAAATACAGAGAATAAATAGTAATGTCTGTTAATATTTAAGAAAACACGGTTATCACCCCTGATATCAGAGTGGAAATTTACCTCTGATGTAAAAAGTAATAGTGCCAATCAATACGTCGGGTAATGGTGAATGAATGTTTATTTTGCCAGAAAATGTCTCAGTTGATGTCTCTGATCTAAAGTGCCTACTGAGTGGGCATGTAACTTTAAGTAAGTCGTCATGTGTTATACAGACCAGAAAGAACATTCGGGTTATTCCAACATGTGACCACAGACCTAGAATATTCTAGGTCTGTGATGTGACTGAGCATACGTTTATCATTAGACATATTATTGAAAGATGGACTTATCCCTCTTTTTCAACTGACTCATTCTATGGAACGCCAACTCTACATAGAAATAATTAATCTAGCTCATACTAATTAGAGCTAGCATTAATATTTAGAGCTAGCTCCAAATCATTTGAAGAGCTCTCTAAATAATTTGGAGCTAGCTCTAAATAATTAATGCTAGCTCTAATTGATTAGCTCTAATTATTTAGAGCTAGCAATAATTATTTGAGTTTATGCAGATTTAGCGTTCCAGGAACGCCAAATCTACATAAACTCCAATAATTAATGCTAGCTCTAATATTTAATGCTAGCAATAATTATTTGAGTTTATGCATATTTGGTGTTCTATACCATGCATGTATGTTGTTGTACATACCTCACTACCGACAGCAAACCCATCATTGCCCGTTATCAAGTTCTCCACTATTGCCAGGTAACGCGGGGCACCTTCCTCAAACGCTTTCTTCAACAGTGCCTGAAAGTTGGCATTACTTTTATAATATGTACGCCTTCCATAAATGCATAATGGAAACGACCATCCAACGAACGTTGCGTATATCACAATGCATTTCATTAGCCCACGTGACGTCCATCGACGGTGTTGATTGGTTAAAGTTTGTTTGACATCATTAATCACCACGACGTTGTCAATACCGGCACGCTATTGGGCGGCAGCGTCGCTGTTCCGTGAATAAAATGACGTAAAACAAGACGATTTTAATAATTAAAATCAAATATCAAAAGATTACCCCACCCACTGTGAATGATACACACTAGTGTGATGTACCATTCAAAGAGGGTGGGTGTTGTAACTTTATTTTGAACGAGGCATTTTCTGTGTCCGACGCGAGACAATACCTGTTTTTCTGGGTCCTTCTCAAAGATAGTCTTGCTCCAGGTAACGAAGAGATCCGTCAAGGTGTCGAAGATCTGGTCGATATACAGCGCATCCAAGTTGCTCTTGCCGTACAGTTCTGTAGATAAGTAATAGTTCACATATTGAATATTTAATATATTAAAGAGCGCTAGCGAGCGAGAAAATAATTTATTAACAATTCAATATGTGAACTATAACTACATTATTGTTTGCCACGCCCCATCGCGTTCTCATGCTACGTTTGAACGGAGCGCCGCCCCATACATGCTTGCAAATCCCGATACTATTACATGATTGGCAGTGACATGATGCGCGTCACATGACATTACGTCAACAATGCGGAACCTCTGGTTATAAATATAGCTTTGCAAGTATTGCAACATTTAATGATTTAATTTAATAGACATTGACGAAAGCGTCGCAATATGCGATTAATTGAGACGAAAGTTGAACTTTCATTGGTCGAGAAATTAGGACAATCAATAACTTTGCATAAAGTGACAAAATGCAATTGAACATATGGAAACAATACAGTGAAACAAAAATTGGACATGTGAAACGCCTTTACAGAACGGCCGCCGCCTTCAAGTTGACCGAAAAACAACAAAAAAACTTTATAGCGGACTGACGGAAATACGAAAACTATATACCCTCGACATAATTCGTATGGAGGGGGTAGAACATATTTCAGTGAAATGGGAAATGTTTAATTAGAGAATGAAAACAACGTGAACCGCGGTACAGAATGAAAGCGAATCAGAGATCGTAGCTAGTTATTTCCCTTTGCAAACCTATTTATAGAGATCCGGTCCTTTGGTTTATTTTAGCGTTTATTTCTTAATGAATAACTTGCAAACATAAAGCCTGCTAACAGGGTAGAGCCAGATCATACTTCACATATGTGCAGTCTGATCTGGGTATACACTGATTGCAATATAATTAATAAGTGTGAACATATGAATCTGACAAATAATGCAGTTCCGAGTCAGCCAGTGATTGTGCAGATACATAGGATGATCAACATGAGTGGAAATCACTATACTTGCTCCTTTTCATAACAAATCATGATACCTTCGCCCTTTTTACAAGCAATAAGGCCATAAACTTCACGTTTTGGACCGGATTTCTATAAATAAATAGAAAACAAAGACATGTGTATGCATTCTTTACAAATAAAGTGACTAAGCACATGAGCGGATCTGGAGAGGGGGGTGTGTCCCGGGGTTGCAACTCCCCCCCCCCCCCCCCCCCCCCCACCGTTCAGCCACGCAGTTTACATAGATCGCAGTTTACCACCAGTTTGAGACTGAATTTAAATGCCGTAAATCACAGGAGAGTGTATTTCGAAGAGCTCGAAAATAGGACAACTCCCTAGTTGCGAACGGTAACTCTTGCAATAGCTAGCTACAGACGGTACGGGAGTAGATTGCAAGAGTTACCTTCGCAACTAGACGACCGCCACCCCCCCCCCCCCACCCCCACGTTCCCCAAATCCTGGATCCGCCCCTGAAACAATGACTACAAATGTATCAAACGATGTATTATACGGCCATATCGCCAAACCGACGACCTGTGGGAAAACCAGGACCAAGTGATAACTATCTCAGCATGTACTCAATCTCATGCTCGAATCAGAAAGTTGTAGAGTTAAAACTCTGTTTGCTGTGCGTAAAGAAATGAAAGAAGAATAGTGTAGATACACATAAGTGTTCTTGCTGTCACGCAGTCACTTGACAGGTAGACAATTCGGATTAGGCTACTCACTGGAAAACAAGATATCACGTTGACCCATTTCAGTCTAAGGATACGATAATTTTTGCTGAAAAAAATCTCATTATTTTGTTATTTTGCCATAAAGGTATATGTTGTCACCACTCATTTGGAACTGTCTCGTCGAGACGGTTCAAATGAGTGTAACAACATATACTTTCGAGATGAAATATAGAAAGTAGGATTGTTCCCCCTAAAATGTTTCATAGTACAAAATTGTATCCCGTCTTTCATGGGTTAAAGTTAGGGTCCCATTTGTTAGGCACAAACTGTTCTTTATAAATGATAGAAGAATGAGAGAGGAAGGGCGTGGCTACTCACTGAATTCCCTGGCTGATGATAGAAGAATGAGAGAGGAAGGGCGTGGCTACGCATTGAATTCCCTTGCTGATGATAGAAGAATGAGAGAGGAAGGGCGTGGCTACTCACTGAATTCCCTGGCTGCTGATAGAAGAATGAGAGAGGAAGGGCGTGGCTACTCATTGAATTCCCTTGCTGATGATAGAAGAATGAGAGAGGAAGGGTGTGGCTACTCATTGAATTCCCTTGCTGATGATAGAAGAATGAGAGAGGAAGGGTGTGGCTACTCATTGAATTCCCTTGCTGATGATAGAAGAATGAGAGAGGAAGGGCGTGGCTACTCACTGAATTCCCTGGCTGATGATACAAGAATGAGAGAGGAAGGGCGTGGCTACTCATTGAATTCCCTTGCTGATGATAGAAGAATGAGAGAGGAAGGGCGTGGCTACTCAGTGAATTCCCTTGCTGATGATAGAAGAATGAGAGAGGAAGGGCGTGGCTACTCAGTGAATTCCCTTGCTGATGATAGAAGAATGAGAGAGGAAGGGCGTGGCTACTCACTGAATTTCCTGGCTGATGAGAGAAGAATGAGAGAGGAAGTGCGTGGCTACTCATTGAATTCCCTTGCTGATGAGAGAAGAATGAGAGAGGAAGGGCGTGGCTACTCACTGAATTTCCTGGCTGATGATAGAAGAATGAGAGAGGAAGGGCGTGGCTACTCACTGAATTCCCTGGCGAGGTAACGGGCTATGGCTGCGCTCTGTGACACGGTGATCTTGCCGCCGTCGATCTCTAGCACCGGAAGCATGCCTTGTGGCACCTCTGTCGGCGGAAACAAAAACTCATGGTTAAAGTCAGGAGCCAGAGCTCAAGATAAGTTTTGTGTCTAAAGAGTATTATACCCACATATTTCAAACTGAATGCGTATTTTTCTTTTACAAATATATTATAGATTCTCTTCCTAATTACATACTGAATATATGATAAAAATTAAAACAAATTTAAAAATTCACATATTTGAGCTGCAAAAAAAAAGAAGTAAATTTCAACTTTATTTAAGTATTTTCACTACTCATTTTGAAAGTGAATGCGTATTTTAACATTGCTGTGAGTATTTTGTACTCCCACTTTTGATAATCAATGCGTATTCTGCTAAAATAAGTGCGTTTATCGACATATTATTATGTATGAACATTGCACATCCAAAAATAAATAGAGGATATTCATATTTTTGCAACGAATATGTGAACGGCACTCGTGAAATATGGACATTCCACACCACTCGATGAACATATATGTCATATTCGTTGCAAAAGTATGAATAATCTATTTATTATATACCGCTCCATGGAAATTAGCAGTTTTTTAGACTGTATACGGTAATGAATGTGTATTTGCAGCATATTTGCAGTCCGGCACTGCACTGCAGGTGCGCGTTATGAATATAGATATCGGAAGTAGTCGTATTTTCACCGGAAGATGTTTATTTCATCGATGAGAAGATATGACTTTTATTTACATCGGGATCTACAGTGTTTTCAATACGAGACACGCCATGTGGTGTTGTACCTTCGGACATCTGCGTAATTTCATGAAATACGAATGCAAAATTTACACTATTTTCCGTAAATGACGTCAAAAGTTTACAAACTTTCTGAGTACATACTGAATATTTTGTCAACTTTTGACTTTATGAAAAATGTTGTAAATTTTGTAAACGTGTTTAATGAAAGTATGCAGATGTCCGAAGGTACAAACTCACATGGCGTGTCTCATATGCAGATGTGACAGGAGAAATCGGTAGTTTGTGTGTTGCAAAAAGGGTAGATCCAGATCAGCCTGCGCAACCGCACAGTCTGATCAGGATATGCACTGTTCGCAATTCCATCAATGAAACACCTGACATGCTTCTACCAAGCAATATACCGTTATTATACTACAGGTATGTTATTTGATCAGGCGCTACAGGGGCGGATCTGGAGGGGGGGGGGTGGTTCCGGGGTTGCAACCCTCCCGTTCAGCATGGAGTTTCCACCAGTTGGAGTCTGAATTTTAATGTCGTAAAAATACAGGAAAGTGTATTTCGAAGAGCTCGAAAATAGGACAACCCCCTAGTTGAGAACGGTAACTCTTGCAATTACTCCCCCCCCCCACCCCCCCCCCCACCTCCAAGACCCCCCCCCCCCGCCGTTCCCCAAATGCTGGATCCGTCCTGCGCTATACTGGTCACAAACGTCATAAGCCCCATTTATCCAGTCACGGCCACATATACAGGAATCAAGGTCGGTGGGTTGAAAGGGTAAACAAGAAATACATGTATACACGAATGTAAGCGTCAAAGTTCCTATCGTGTTGCGTGCAGCAAGATAGAAACCCTGCTACTTATGTACCGATAGAAACAACCCAGCGGTCCTAGTATCGTCATACATCGTCAATTAAACCACTTTACACAGGGTCATGATGAACATATTTATATTTTTTATATTATTATTTTTTTATAAAAAAAATCCTGAAAAAAAATAAAAATTTCAGCGGTCCTAGTATTAGACAGGGATATATCCACCAGGAATGATCCTTATGGGCTGTCAAAGGTTTCTCAGTTGTTTCTATAGTAGTTTTTCCCGTCGAATCCAAATCTGCCAGGTACCATTTCAGATTTTGTATATTTAATGAGTTAATTTGCATAAATTAAAGATGGCCGACTCGAAATTTAAAATTAAGTTTTCTACTCTTACAAATGCATTAACATATGCTCTAAAAGTCTAAAATGGAGGTTTGAATACTAAGCAATTGAAATGTTACAATATTCGTTAACAATATTGCAATTATAGGGTGTTAGGTCACGTGACATTACAAAACAAAAATAAATTGTGACGTTTTCCCCCCAAACATCACTAGTTTGATTACTAAATGCACCATTATAATAGTTTTATGTTAAATTGAAAATGTTTCAACTCAGGGAGTTGAATATAATGCAAACATATGTAAATATGTATCCAAGATGGCCGCCAAAATTAAAAATGGCGGCCAATAAAACAAACTTCAACTGGAGACATATCGGCTTCTACATGGCATTAAATACATACATATTGTCGGAATGATTGTTTCTCCGCTCAATGAACCAACTTGTATGAAATAGATTGATTGATTGATTAATTGAATTTTGTTTTACGTCCGTTTAACAACGAGGTCATGTACAAACGGGGTCAATGGGTCAAATCACGTTTTTCAGAGCTGAGTATTTACATCGAGTATATATTCAGCCCTGAAATTAGAATATGTACATTGCATGTACGGTAGTATAATATTGGTAAACATTAATATTGACATACATTATAGTCCTTCACTGTCTGAATCTTCGCCACAGTCTGTCTCTTCTAGCGAATTCTCATTACTCTCGTTGCTATTAAGGCTAGACTGAGAGTGGCCCTCGCATTCATCATCAACATATATTCGTCAGTTGTATACTTCATAGTCCATTTAACCCTTTTTCTGGGTTGTTTCTGTGATGGTCCCCTTCTTTCAGTGTTAGAGGACCCCTCATTGTCAACTTGGTAATCATTCCTTATTCTTCTTGAGTTCTTTCTTAGGCAAGGCGGAAGTTGAGTACAAGTGTACAATACTGGCTTTAAGCCCCAATCAGTTTCCCCCCAACCCATACCCACTGGTGATCTATAATTAATGTTATCTTCCATACATTGTTTCCAAATCTGCGTTTGGCAGTCAGCTCGTTTTACATGTTCCTTTGCACTACTTTGGTCAGGTATTAATGGAACGCTTGATTTTACCTTTTGTCTCTCGTACATCCGTAGTCTTGTCTCAACGTGACTTTCGTCATCTTTTCCGGAGTACATAACAGTTTGCAAGAACTTTACTGCATCACTTGTATCATTTACTGCTTCATTTTATCCTAATTTAAACTGCAGTTTTGCTTTAGATTCCATTACCATGTTCTTAAATGGCTTAACTTTCCCAAAATTAAATGGGAAGGAGGTAGTATCGCAGCCAGTGATGCTATGATATGCTGGAAGAGCTTTGCATACTTCAGAACCATAATGCGTTCACACATTGTTCACATATACATACTTCTCTTTGTCTATTCTTTGTCTTTGTCTGTAGACTATGGTTCTTATAAAATTCCTAAGAAAATGTCCCCTCCTCCGGTCCCAGAGTACGAAAATAACAAAGACACTGAATTGTTAAGATGGTCTTTACAACGTGATATTGCATGGGTCTTGACAAGTGCCATAGGTGATAGTTGTGTACCTATGACAGAGATAGACAGTGTCCAGAACATTAGAACCACTCGGGTCATGGACGGCATTCATGAAAAAAGTAACTCATGCCACAACACCGGAGAGTCACATGGATTACCTAGAGGTAGTCCCATTACCCCCAGGTGATAACGTATGCAAGTGGTACATGGACTTGATAATCCAAATCGCTGATGATCTGGAGCTACACTGTATATTTGTTCATGCCGATGAAGCTGTGAACTGTAAACTGGGTTTAATAAAATGGTTGCACGAGAAGAAATATGATCGCATAGTAACATTGATTGGTGGATTTCACACACTGCTAGTAAAATTGAAAATTATGTACAAGAAATATGGGGCTCTGGGATTCAAGGACTGGTGGGTTGATGCAGGTGCAGTGGCTGAAGGATCAGTTGACCAAGCCATAAAAGGTAGACATTATTATAGGAGCATACGTCTACACAAACAATCATTTGAAGCGCTACTGAGGTACACAATGATAAAGCATTGTGATGTGACGAAGATGAGTGACAATCTCAAAGAAACCATTGGTTTAGTTAGATGTGATCCTAAACAACATAACCTCGCTCAGCTGATAGAGCAACAAGACTTCCAATCACTGTGTGATGAATTGCCCACAACTTCAGGTACCCAATCCAAAATGACAGTTGAATATATCCAAGATGTGTCATCACTACTAGCACTTATCAGTTCTGTTAGAGAGCTGAGCATTGAGAGACATCTGCAAGGAGAGTGTAATTTACTACCTCAGCTGTTTGCGTTTGGACATGTAAACTATGCTAGATATCTGATTTACCAACATGTCACACTACAAGAACTACGAACAACAAATCCGCAAGCATGGACAGAGCTGATAGAGCATGGATTCGGTAGTAGCTTAAGTGGTGAACCATTTTCCACTGTACATGGTGATCTCATAATTGAGACCACAATCAACAAAGAGGTCAAAGTGAAAGGAGGACCAATGCCAGGTGGTTATAGTACCAGTATCGTAACAAAAGATGCCTTTATCAAAACTAGTCAATTAATGGCCAAACTACGGGCTGCAATTAAGAAAAGGCTTCATATCCTCACATCATCGGTTCACAAGGAATCTACACTGGGTGCTAGGAAACAGCATGAAAGTACAGTTAGAAACTAAGTGGAACAGCTCGATAAATTTCTTGATCCATTTGATGAGTGTCAACCAAGGCATCTCAAAACAGGAACTGTGATAGACAATGAAATCATTGATGGCCTTCTGGGTTCCACAGAAACTGGGGAGAAGCTTTACAATGAATTTATAGAAAATCGCACGAAGAAGCCTGGTGATGATCGTGTTAGTTTGTGTACTCCAATTCGAAATCCTAAGATTAAAACTGGGATGGAGAAGGCAAAGAAAGAACCAAAAAGTAGTTAATATATTGAAGGAAGATAAGCAAGCATTTGGTTACCTTGTAGGACAATCTACAACTGCTGAAGAGGCACATTCATATCAATTAACATCAGTGCCACTTGCGTTAGCGTCACATGAGAGAGTCCTCATACAAGGAGCCAAATCATCATTGAGAAACCATCTGATTGCTGAATCTAGTGTTATGAAAACAGATGAACCACTACGTGCATAGTGGATTGTTGATGGTATGGCAGTTGTGCGGTCTGTTCATCCAAATATAGATGGGGTGAATATGCAGAGGCGCTCTGAAAACATTGTATACCAAGCAAATGCACAAATCCTCAAACGCTGATCATTGTGATGGATACATATGGACAGAACCGTATAAAGGAAATGATCCAATTGAGTCGTGGCAAACCAGGTAGACGGATTTATAAACAACATTTCTGAACAACAGTGAAAATAAAACAGAGTTGATACAATTTCTTGTTAGCTACTACAAGAAATAACATGTGAGAGCAAAGTTAACAATTCCACTAATCATTACAGAAGGAGAAAACACATGGCAAATTTTACCAAATTCTGTCCAGAAACTGAATGACTGCAATCATCATGAAGCAGATACGATGATAGTGATATATGCTTCCCAGTCTGATAATCCAATAGTTGTGGTTGCTACATATACTGATATGCTAGTTCTACTGACAATGAGGTGAAGCCCACTGAACATTGGGTGATAAGAATAGACAAACAAACGTATGTATATGTGAACAATGTGTGCAATCATTATGGTTCTGAAGTATGCAAAGCTCTTCCAGCATATCATAGCATCACTGGCTGTGATACTACCTCCTTCCCATTTAATGTTGGGAAAGTTAAGCCATTTAAGAACATGGTAATGGAATCTAAAGCAAAACTGCAGTTTAAATTAGGATAAAATGAAGCAGTAAATGATACAAGTGATGCAGAAAAGTTATTGCAAACTGCTATGTACTCCGGAAAAGATAACGTAAGTCACGTTGAGACAAGACTACGGATGTACGAGAGACAAAAGGTAAAAGCAAGCGTTCCATTAATACCTGACCAAAGTAGTGCAAAGGAACATGTAAAACGAGCTAACTGCCAAACGCAGATTTGGAAACAATGTATGGAAGAGAACATTAATTATAGATCACCAGTGGGTATGGGTTGGGGAGAAACTGATGGGGGCTTAAAGCCATTCTGGTACACTTGTACTCAATTTCCGCCTTGCCTAAGAAAGAACTCAAGAAGAATATGTACTGATTACCAAGCTGACAATGAGGGGTCCTATAACACTGAAAGAAGGGGACCATCACAGAAACCACCCAGAAAAAGGGTTAAATGGACTATGAAGTATACAACTGACGAATATGATGTTGAGGATGAATGCGAGGGCCACTCTCAGTCTAGCTTTAATAGCAACGAGAGTGATGAGAATTCGTTAGAAGAGACAGACTGTGGCAAATATTCAGACAGTGAATGACTATAATGTATGTAAATATTAATGTTTACCAATATTATACTACATGCAATGTACATATTCTAATTTCAGGGCTTCATATATACTCAATGTAAATACTCAGCTTTGCAAAACGTGATTTGACCCATTGACCCCGTTTGTACATGACCTTATTGTTAAACGGACGTAAAACCACATTCAATTAATCAATCAATCAATCTACTTCATACAAGTTGGTTCATTGAGCGGAGAAACAATCATTCCGACAATATGTATGTATTTAATGCCATGTAGAAGCCGATATGTCTCCAGTTGATGTTTCATTGGCCGCCATTTTAATTTTGGCGGCCATCTTGGATACATATTTACGTATGTTTGCATTATATTCAACTCCCTGAGTTGAAACATTTTCAATTTAACATAAAACTATTATAATAGTGCAATTATCAATCAAACTAGTGATATTTGGGGGGAAAACGTCACAATTTTGAGGGTTTTTTAATGTCACGTGACCTAACACCCTATAATTGCAATATTTTCAACGAATATTGGAAAATTTCATTTGCTTAGTATTCAAACCTCCATTTTAGACTGTTAAAGCATATGTTAATGCATTTGTAAGAGTAGAAAACTTAATTTTAAATTTCGAGTCGGCCATCTTTAATTTATGCAAATTAACTCATTAAATATGCAAAATCTGAAATGGTACCTGGCAGATTTGGATTCTACGGGAAAAACTACTATAGAAACAACTGAGAAACCTTTGACAGCCCATAAGGATCATTCCTGGTGGATATATCCCTGTCTATATCGTCATATATCTTCAATTAAACCACTTTACACAGGGCCATGATAACAACACGTTTTAATATTGAGAGTATTTTTTTTTTAATAATCCTGATATACACCTTTAAAGAAACTTGGCTTACTTGGTTTCAACTCGGGCCATTCGGAGAAATCCACCCGACGGTCCTCGAATTTCTGTCCGGCGGCGCCAAACACGAGGCGGATAATCTCTGCCCTCGCCTTCGCTTTGAAGTACGTCAGTTTATACGTAGGCATCGTCGGATCTGGCTCGCATAGAAATTCCTGTAGATATTTAAATACAGACGCTACGTTTGCGATAACGATAACTTGGCTGTATCACGTTAGGTGGAAAGTCAGAATAGGTAGAACCGCGCTGTATTTATACACACAGCAAACCCAATACAACCGGGTGTGCATTGCCCATGACAGAATGACGGTAATGATTTATGTGTGCTAGTAAAGCGTAACTTTACAATCAAGCTGAGCGTAAAACATCGAATATGGTGGCTTGTAAGCAAGGTTAAACACATGGGCGGGACACAGCAGAGTCGACACCGTGTTGGTCAACCATCGTGGATTCTGACCATGCTGTCGGTGTCTGGTCTACACAGGCGGGAAGGAGTAGAGTAGAGTTTTTCTCTGGCGATGGAGTTACGGTGCATTAGTCATGTTAGTAGAATGGTTAGAATCTAGAACAAAATACAGAATATTGCTGTTCGGATCAACGAGTCGCAACACAAGTTGGGTTGGCTGTATAATGGGTTGCCGTCATGTGTGGCCTGTCTATACTAAATGGGACTTGTTGGGTTTCTGATCAGTGTAGCTCCTGATTAGCTGGCCCGCTAACACAGCCTGGTACGGATCAGGGGCCCGTTTCACTAAGCTTCGTACGACTAAGATCTTTGTAAGTGCAAATTTAGGATCGTCTGAAAATACATCCAAATGTAGACCGTGTATTGAGTATGCTGCCAGCCGCGAACGAAGGGCACACCGGTACCGAAACAATACAAGCGACGTACGCGTGTTTGGCATGTTTTCAACTTCTGACAAACAGATATTACTTAGTTTAAACATAGTTTATTGCATATAAGTAAAATGGGCTTGGGCTACAAGTTCTCACAACATTAATTACAGCCCTTACCCAAGTATTTCAAGAATACATCAATTTAACAGCAATGGCGATAAGTACACAGGTATATGTACATGGGTACATACCAATATATTTGCACAATGTACGAAAAGAAAAATCGGATAAAAATAGAGAGTAAAGAAAGTGAGAGAGGAGATTGGGAGAAAGAGTGAAAGAGTGAAAGAGTTATGTGTCACAATGTACATATAATATATAACCTAATGCATAGATAGATGTGCACTGCAGTTGATTTCAGTGTTCGTTGTTATCAGGTGGTACTGGATGATGTTGGCAAATGGAAAGCATCCGATAGAGCTTGCGTCTCATGCATCCACCAAGTGTGTTACTCAAATATTTTCGTAGCTTTAATATAATCTTGTACAGCTTTAACAATAACAGTATTGCACTCATTACTTTCTTCAGGTATGCCATGCAAAAGTGTATGTGCGTTTAAGGGATACAATTGTCGCAGTGACTGGCATAAAAGTAGACGTTGCGCATGATATTTAATACATTCAAAGAAGTAATGTTCAGCATCCTCTACAACTTCACTACATTCGCAGTAGGGAGTTTCTCTGATATGGTTATTGCAAAGATCACAATTAAGACTGCTACATTTATTTCGAATTATTGCATGCATAACTGAAAACAATCGATCTCCCTCTAAATAGTATGGTGGTATATTATATTGAGTATATAGTTGTTGGGCGCATGATGTTTTGAAGTGTCTAAGACTATCTATATTTCTCAGCAACGGGTCCGTTTCATTCCAGAGTTGTACCGAAGATGGTATAAACGATTGTTTGTATACTTCCAGTCGTGTAGTGGGGACATTTAAATCAAATTGATTTCTAAGATTGTAACGAGATATATTATTAACAGTGGGTGGAATCAGGTTAGAAATATAACAAGGTACTTGATTACTGTAGGCTTTGTACATGATCGAAAGCTTTTGAATACTACGTCGAACGGATAGAAGTTGCCATCCAACTTCTTGCCTTAAGTTGTCGAATGATACTGACCATGTTAATCCTGTTACTATTCTCGTGGCTTCATTCTGAATTTTTTCCAACGAATCCTTTTCATATTCTGTACACCCATCCCAGACAGATGAAGCATATTCTAGTATAGGTCTCATGTAAGATATATATATTTGGTTTAAAGACTGTCTGCTTATCTTAAATTTTAGGTTATTCATTATTCCCAATACTCTCGTAGACGAATTAATTATATGTTGTATGTGTGTATGCCATTTTCCGTTATTGCTCAATGTTAAACCAAGATGCTTATGATCGTCAACAAAGGTTATGTACGTGTTCTGAAAGATTTTAAAAGTTTAAGGGTCGATCAAGTTGTCTTAATGTTAGAAGCATCGCTTCAGTCTTGTTCGGATTGAAACTAACCAACCAGTGTTTAGCCCAATCAGAAATCATTAGCAGGTCATGATTTATTATGCCTTCTAGATCATCAACATTTGTTGAAGAAAGGACAGAGAGCTGTCGTCAGCAAATAATCAAACACTACTTAATAGATGGTCAGTTATGTCGTTGACATATATTAGAAATAGTAATGGGCCGAGTACCGAACCTTGTGGTACACCAGCAGTAACTAATTTGGTATCTGAGGTTGTAGACCGTATTGATACGGACAGTTTCCTGTTCGACAAGTAGTTTTCGATCCAGTGTAAAATACAACCATTTAATCCATTTTGCCTTAGCTTAAATATTAATCCCTTATATCATACTCTATCAAAGGCTTTAGAAATATCACAAAACACTATACATGTAGATTGTCGTTCATCAAATGCCTAACATATTTGATGGTGAATGTCTATAAGTTGATATACCGTTGAGTGGCCTGGTAAACTAGATGGCCGCGGCCTGCATGTCGCGCCTTGTGGCGAGTCATGGACACTAAAAAAAAAGATATAGCATAACGAAAAACTTAACCAAAAAACTTAACCAAAAACTTTAACCAAAAAACGTAACCAAAAAACTTAACCAAAAACTTCAAAGTAATTTGACCCTGACATTGGGCACAGGGGCCGCACGGGAGTGGGGTAGAATGAAAATACAGATGATGATAAACACCCATGTGAAGTTTCAAGGTAATTGGTAAAGCAGTTGCAGAGATATAGTATAACGAAAAACTTTAACCAAAAAACTTAACCAAAAAACTTAACCAAAAATAACAAAAAATTTTACCTTTTTTTTTACAAAAAACTTAACCAAAAACTTCAAAGCAATTTGACCTTCACATTGGGCACAGGGGCCGCACGGGAGCGGGTAGAATGAAAATATAGATGATGATAAACACCCATGTGAAGTTTCAAGGTAATGGGCAAAGCAGTTGCAGAGATATAGTATAACGAAAAACTTTAACCAAAAAACTTAATAAAAAAACTTATCCGATAAACTTAACCAAAAACTTTAAACAAAGAACTCAACCAAGAACTTTAACCAAAAATCTTAACCAAACAACTTAACCAAAAACTTTAACCGGACACACGTACGTACGTACGTACGTACGCCAAAGTGCCGACTATATCGCGCTTTGCGCAAGCGGGTGCGACAAAAACCAGATTACCTGTTGTAAATCAATTGTTGTGAGTGCAAGTGATTATAAATATGTTTAAACATTATTCTCTCCATTACCTTACCTAGACAGCTTAATAACGATATCGGGCGATAATTCCAAGGCGTCTGTGGACACCCCTTTTTAAATAGAGGAATTACACTTGCTAATTTCCACGCCATCGGAAATTGATATTCATTAACAAATCTATTAAAGAGGATCGCCAGAGGTTTTGAGATGTAATAGTTCCTTTTAACATGCTATGACTAGTTAGATCGTATCCACAAGCTTTATTAGTTTGCAAAATTCGTATTATATCTCTAACCTCAGATTCATTTATATTAATCGTATCAAGAACTTAGTTTTTAAGTTGTTAAGACAGTTTGCTTTTTCGGCATCGGACAAATATAAATTTTCGCTGTTGCCGTCATTGGTCTTTAATGGAGGAATAGTACCACTTGACTTGCTGTCTTTCACAAAGTGTCGGACTAGCTTCCAGAAATATCTTTTGCTATTCGAAAATGATTCTGTTAGCTTAAACTCTATGTCGTTATAAAATGTTTCTCTTGCATGTTTTTTACATATTATTAACTTTATTCCGAGTTGTTTTGTATCTATTTCAATCGTCCACCCGTCCAAATTGTATTGCTTTCTTTCGTAACTTGTCCCTTAGCTTGCTTGTTTGGCGAATTTCGGAATCATACCATGGTTTATCGTTAGGCCGCACTGTAACTTGACTGCATGGAATGCATTGCTTAGCTAGCTCAATGAACTTAGATGTAAATATATTAGATGCATCATCTACACTACCATTATTTAAAATTGTCCAATCAATATTAAGCATCAGCTCGTTAAATGTAGCAAAGTCTGCTCTTTTTACGGTTTGTCTTAACTTGAATCCAGATGGTTTCATCCCAAAATATTTCTAAATGTTGCATTATTTCTGCTAATAAGTGGTCTGCGGCATATACTAATATACCCCCAGAATGTGGCGATTTGTCCTTTCGGAATGGTAAGCCATATCCATTCATTAGTAAACTGCTCGTTTCTATAGCGCATGATAAGTGCGTTTCTGTAAAACATAGAATATCGAAGTCTGTAAAAGTGTTCTCGATATAACTGACCTTATAATATAATACTTCTAATATTTAAATGTAAAATTGAAAAAGATCCAATCTCATTTTCAGGCCCTGGATTTCTTTCAACATCACCAGCCAGCAGTAGCAAAATCAAAGATATTATTGCTAGAAAAATGTTGAGGTTAAATAGTAATCCGGATCCTCTACATTTAAATATATTGGTCAAACAATTACCTATATCCGCTAACACATTCAGTATTATATATAAAATGTTAGTATATATTGTAAACGCAAGCAATATCGGCTGTGTGCTACAATTAAAATTACCTATATCAGCCCTCCAGGAAGTTAAATCATTACCCATTCGGCTTATTAATTAAATCAGCGAGGTGAAGAGCTGCCATACATGTAGGTATCAACAATGACAACCTCACCCAACAACACCAGATAACATGTATGTTCACAAATCTTCTCAACATAATGCATGTACCTATACTAGTGACATTCAAACAGCAAGGACGTGTGACTGAGAGAAAGAATGAAGAGCGAGTAAAAAGCAAAGGGAATAGTAGAAAAACAACAAGATGATATTGAAGCTGGTAGGAACACGTACATGCAACATACAAATACATCTTCCTAACATGTGATGCAGAACGGTGTTCAGGTTTTTGTGGCGGGATGGATAGTTCAGTGAACTATTCTCATATCAAATATCTACTGCAAAGTATCGTGTGTCAGTTACAAATCATTTAACGAACACTGTAGATACCGATCAGATCGCATGTCTAGCCAAACGGCTCATGCATTTAATCCAGTGACATAATGCTTTCTTTATTGTTATACTACTACATACCTAAATAGCACTCACACGTGTCACTGGGAAAAGCGATCTACTTTCATTTATTGACCACAGTTATGTCACAGTATTATGAACAAGATTCACATTCCGCTATACAAATAAACTTACATGCAACTCGAGAGTATGAAGTGACACGGTAGGATATCAATTACATGAGTGACCATTACATAATGTACAACCCGAGCAGATCCGGACCAGCCTAGGCACAACTATACAGTATGATCAGGGTTTACTCTGTTTTCCACTACGCAAACATGTATAATCCTCCTATTATAAATAAGTTTACCCTGCCAAGGTAGAATGTATCAACTGGATGAGTGAACAGCACAGTACTACAACCAATGTATATCCAAACCAGCCTGCACACGAACGTATATTCTGATCAGTGTATACTGCATTAGTTACTATGTGATAATGTCGGATCAGGTTCTTGTACGTTACGATGACGTGATGTGCGAAACCATATCGACTGATTTTAATAACCGCTCAGAATATAACCAACGTAGGCACAGACCAGCCTACATCGAAGTATATGCTGAGCAGGATATACTCGGTTTATCAAACGTAATAGACTTGAATCATCTGAGTACAGCTTGAAATTGTAAAAGTATGATTGAATCGTACATCACCTACATGCACAGACAATTCTACACACAAATGTATAGTCTAATCAGTGTAAACTCTGTGCTCTATGCGTTACTCCTGAGAAATGTAACATCTGCCAAGTAGTGAATAAATAAACCATACATGATTTACAACCAGTTTAGACCGAGACCAGTTTAGACACGAATGTATAATCTGATATGGGTATACTCTGCTTGTTACTTCTTAAAAAGGAACATCAGTCAAGTTTATTAGAGTATGGTGTATCATGACAGAATAAGTAGTGGATGAATGAACCATACATGATTTACAACCAGTGTATAACGAGACCAGCGTAGACACGAATGTATAATCTGATCTGGGTATACTCTGCTTGTTACTCCTTAAAAGGGAACACCAGCCAAGTTTTATTTTAGTATGACGTGACATGATAGAACAAGTAGTGGATGAATATGAATTAACCATACATGATTTACAACCAGTGTAGACCGAGACCAGCTTATGCACAAATGTATAATCTGATATGGGTATACTCTCCTTGTTACTTCTTAAAAAGGAATAGCATGCATGTTTATTAGAGTATGGTATGACATGACAGAACAAGTAGTGGATGAATTAACCTTACATGATTTACAACCAGTGTAGACCGAGACCAGCTTAGACACAAATGTATAATCTGATCTGGGTATACTCTGCTTGTTTCCCCTTAAAACGGAACATCAACCAAGTTTATTTGAGTATGGTGGTACATGACAGAACAAGTAGTGGATGAATGAACCATACATGACTTACAACCAGTGTAGAGCGAGACCAGCGTAGACACGAATGTATATCTGATCTGGGTATACTCTGTTTGTTACTCATTAAAACTGAACATTAGCCAAGTGTTATTTTAGTGTGACGTGACGTGATAGAATAAGTAGTGGATGAATGAACCATACATGATTTACAACCAGTGTAGACCGAGATCAGCTTAGACACAAATGTATAATCTTATATGGGTATACTCTGTTCGTTACTCCTTAAAACGGAACATCAGCCAAGCTTTATCTCAGTATGACGTGATATGACAGAGCAAGTAGTGGATGAATGAACCATACATGACTTACAACCAGTGTAGAGCGAGACCAGCGTAGACACGAATGTATATCTGATCTGGGTATACTCTGTTTCTTACTCATTAAAACTGAACATTAGCCAAGTGTTATTTTAGTCTGACGTGACGTGATAGAATAAGTAGTGGATGAATGAATGGATGATTACCTTAGTATTATGTGACTTGACAGAAGAAGTAGTGGATGAATGAACCATACATGATTCACAACCAGTGTAGACCCAGACCAGCCTACACACGAATGTTTAATCTGATCAGGGTATACTCCTGCCACTCATCAATAATGTAGAGTCATCCCAGTATACTGCCTTGGCCCTTAATATGCCGAGATATATACTATATTGACTGAACCATACATTGTCTACAACCAGAGTAGACGACCCAGACTAGCCTAAACGCGTGTGTATAGTCTGATCAGTGTGTACTCTGTTATTACAGATATTACTACTGTGTTACACACGACGACCCCTCTTTAAGAAAGTTGATACATGTGCACACAACGGCCGTCAAAAACGATATTGATCTTTATTCATAATTGATGATTTAAAATTAGAATCATTGTGTTGACATAATTTAAGGTCGCGTATTGCAGATATTGGAAATAATTTCCTTTGGAAATCTTCATACAATTGAAAGCCTCATACATTTACAATGATTATCACAAGGACGGGGTTCGTTTATATATATAAGTATAGTACTTTTAGGTTATTATGTTTTCTATATGTGGATATATGCACGAGCTACGTAGCATGCGATATTGTGCGACTTTAGTCGGAACTAGTGGCAATTATATCCACATACACATCAAATAACATTTTTATAATATATGTAAATCACTCACAACTAAGATGCGCCTAAAGTTATACAAACTATAAATGAAGTAAACAAATTACTGATGATTTAGAAGGAACTATTATACAATGTGAAAAGTAATTCTGGCACTGATCAATATGGTAAAATATTGACAGTCACAATTTACTTTCCATTGTGTTTCAATGTCAAACAAATGTACATATATAATAAACATATATGTTTTATTATCTGACAAAATATCAAGACTATTTGTATTCCTTTCATGTGCTGGACGTACGGACGCCGGTAACACTATATGCCCGCCTCACCATTCGGTGGCGGGGGCATAGCAATAAAAAAACTATATATTCAACCATGAAATCAGAATAATCCTGATCTGGTACCAGGTCCTCGCCACACCAGAATCACTTGGCCCCCTCCAAAAAGCAGTAGGATCAGTAATAATCTTACTACTTTTATAATGGGCAATAAATCAATTCAACTCCCAGGTAACAAAGAGCCAAAGATAAAAACGTACCTGAGACTTTGTTTGTGACCTTGACCTTGGGGTAAGGGTTGAGTGCTGGGACATGGATTTGCTACAGCACGATGGAGGGCCATCTGAGGAATGCATGTATGAAATAGCAAAGTGCTCCATGAAAGGAAACAGAAGTTATAAGACATTTACCCCTAGGTTAAGTTTGTGGACGCCGACGACGCCGGGGGTATGTCATAAGCTCTTCCGCACTTCGTACAGGCGAGCTAAAAACAGGTCGTTGAAAATATTCATCCGAATCTCCACAAAAAGTAGTCCTTCGATCTGGTTCACACGAACGAAACTATAACACAGGCTGTAAACATCATATGTAAAAAGAAACAAATGGACATAACTCCAAAAGAGAAATATCACATCTTTGACACGATATCTATGAATGTGTGAAGTTGTTTTTAAATATTCCATACGATATTCAACTTATGCTCTGGGCAAGAAATAAAAAAAAAAAAAAAAAAAAGAGCAATAACTAAAAAATAACGATGAAATTATCCAAATTAGGGATGCTAGAATAGTCATTCTTGCGTACAACACGCCTTTGACTCAATATATTGTATGCGTGTGTGAAGTTTTATTAAAATATTGCACACGCTATTCAACTTAACCCTTACACCGCTATCTTAATTTTGTGTCGTCTGTTGTTTATTTTCCAGTTTTATCACCATGCTTTAACAGCACTTTAGAATAATTTACAACATCATGCAAAGTGCTATCAAAACATGTTTTCACTGAGCAAAATAAGGAAAACAATAAATAAAAGTAACAGCAGACGACAATTGTTGTGCGTAGCGGTCTAAGGGTTAAGATGGTCCAGACAAGAAATTTCTCCAGACGTGACTGCTTGACCACGTCAAATTCATAATATTTACACTGTCCACCAAATTCATAATGGAAACGCCCATTCAACGTATTGCGTTTATATCCCAGTACATTACATTAGCCCCACGTGACGTCGCATCCGTGTTCTATGAACACATGTTCAAGTTTACTATTATTGTTATAAAGCTGACAGATAATCCTTGTCTTATGTTATCTTGTATGCAAATAGTCTAAGTAATTACTTACTACAAATTTTGCTGCAGCTAAGATTCAGGCGCGGATACAGAAATTTTTAAATGCCAGATCGCCGCAGATGCGATTTCCTGACACCTAGACCACACATTCACACTTTAAAATGTCCCCTTTTTGTTGCCGGGAGCAGGTGGGGGGGGGGGAGGGGGTGGGGGCGGGGTCCTGGACCCCCCCCCCCCCCCTGTATCCGCGCCTGGTAAAAAGCATAGGCCTAAAAACAAATCGAAAATCAAACTTGTTGTTGTTGTTGTAGAGATCTACATGTCTGTAAAACCCGCGCTTATTTTTCGCGGCACCAACATACTTCCAGTAAACGATTGCTCTCTTGTGGCAGTCTCTGCATGATAAAAAGAACTGTCGCACGAACTTAGGGTGAAATTATTCACAAAATGTAGCTTGACATTGTCTCATATATATATATGAACAGTATAAATGACGATACATACACACAATTTCGTGCAATTATTGGAGGGGCCAAAACATACTCTGCCCCCCCCACACTCCCCCCCCCCTCCCCCCAGCTCCTACGCCTATGCAGTCAACTTTCGTAATATATTCAACGTAAAAAAGGACGTGTTTATTATGTTGTCCTGGCATATGCAATAAATGTCTATAAATAAATAATAACACTGCGTTAATACATGTAGTTTTATTATAGTTTCCAGACAACTGGTCCGACCTTATTCACACATGGGAATACACATTTTAGATCAAATTTCTCCGAGGCGTTTGTGCCATACCCTGTGACAAAAATACAGCACAGTTCGAATACTGGCATCATCCGAATACTGGCATAGTCCGTGACACAAATGCACAAGGTAATACTGTTGTACCTTTAATGTATTTCGTGTTTGACGATTATTGGAGATTCCAGATTGAACATATTACATATGTAATTGGTTTATAGCATGACCTGACTTTTATTGATGGACACATGAACGGTGCAGATCCTGATCTGACTGCGGATGCACACAGATTGATCTGGTTCTACACTGAACGAAGAAAACCCCATACATGCTCCCTATTTCTTCAGTCATATATTATAATCATTCTGCACAAATTCGATGTCGGAGCAGCATCTACACTGGGTAACTCGAGAGCCGAAGGTCAAAATAAACGCCAGTTCAGGCATGGCAAGTGAGCAAGGGGAACTAACTCACTGAAAATCAATAAGATTCATTCATTCATTCCGTCTTTTTTTTTATCTATCTTATACATCTTTCAGTTCCACTGATAAATCCATCTCATTCTTCTTATTTATAGGAACGTAGCATTAATATTGTTTTTATATTGTGTTGTCTTTTCTCATATCATTTAATTTTCTTTTACATAATATATTCTTGTTCTGTAAAGTATTTAATTGTGTAATAAAATATTGAATGACAAAAGAATAAAATCAATAAGTTTCTTTCCTGTTGACGTGATAAACCTGAATACCGATGTGGTTACAATCCGTCAAGTATGAGTTGAGTTATCGTGCGGAAAATGATACAGAAAGGGAAAATTAATAAAAATGGCAACGAAAGAGAGACAAGTCATCTGATAAAATTGTAAAATAATATGCTTCTTCGAATTGCCGTTGCATACCGAATTTGGTGACGATCCGTCAAGTAGAACGCTCGGCTATTGCTGTTCCCTCCTGTGCAATGTGAATATACAGTGAAACCTCTCTAAACCGGACACCCTGGGAGGTCCCCAGGGTGTCCGGTTTAGAGAGGTTTCACTGTAAATCAGACATATGACTATGACAAGGCATGCGGATGTTCTTTGTGAATTTTAACAGGCGTTGTCATCAGCGATATATGACAATGAAACCCACACAGTTAAATACTGCCTTCGTGTCCGGTTTAGAGAGGTTTTACTGCACATCCCGTTTTTTTTCAAACGGGCGAATACAAATGAAATAACACCAGTTCTGCCAGCCCATGACATATCTGTACATGTACATTATGACGTCTCTAATCACGATACCAGGAAAACATGTGTTTAAACACAATGGAACCTCTCTAAATCGGACACCGATACAATATATGTGATATCATTTTGAGAGGTTTCTTGGCAACGCATCTCATATAATAATGCATGTTCATAATTGCAAAAGATATAAGAATATCTCAGAATGGTTATATGCCTGATTCACAGTGGAACCTCTCTAAACCGGACACCCTGGGACCTCCCAGGGTGTCCGGTTTAGAGAGGTTTCACTGTATGCTGGGTGGTATCGCCTTCTATCGCACATCACATTTCTTCGGGTCCTCATATCTAACATAAGCGGCCTGGAAAAGCCCGACGAGGTCACCATGGTGTTTATTTTAGGTATTTCTCCGTATTTAGGTTTAACCGCACTAAATAATCAGATCTTCATGCGTAGTACGTTAACAAATATATTCCAGAATTGTTATGCCATGTACACTTTTTGCTTGCAGAAACCGGTCGATTGATCAGTAGCCTATTTCATCAAAATTGCAAAGTATACTTTTCTAGCAAAGTATAGTTTGAGAGAGTAATCATTTATTTTCCCGAAATGCATTATGTCATATAGAACTAACGACTGCATATATTTGATGATTAAAAGTATGCAGACTTATTATACTGAATTTATTAAATTATCACAGCCAAAATGGCTGTGATAATGTAATAAATTCAGTATAATAAAAATTAATAAATTTATCCTTAGATTGAAAATTTCTCCCTCAAAGTATACTCTGCTAGATAAGTATACTTTGCAATGTTGGTGAAATAGGCTACTGAGACAGAGAGACTTAAAATCCTTGGATTGATGTATTAATCTACTTCACAGGCATGTTAATGTATTTACATCAGTTTCAAGCATATGCTTTGGGATTATTTTGTAAGTCGGAACATGTTTGTCATGTAAGGCGGTTTTAATTCCAGCCGCTGAATTCTTGCGCCACCACAAGGGTGGTCGCAAGCGTTGAAGTTATCTTTCTTAACAATAAATAAACCTATATTTTAATTAGTGAATATCCAGAGCAGAATGGGTGCAGGTTATCGGAAAATATGTTCCACAACATCCATACGAAAAATGAAAGTAGCAGAGAATAGCAAAATGTGTGGTCATTGGTTAGTTTATATAACGAAAATCAATGGTGGTGGTGAACCATTAAAGAATACATGACCACAGAAAACGATACATCTTCCGTTGCAGACTGACCAATAGACGGCATTTCCCCTGCTATTGCCACTTATTTCAGACGCTTACTGGCATTTCATCAGTGTCGATCGATGCTTGCTTGCTATGCGTATCCCAGCATCACGTTCATAGCGAGCACTGCCCGCTCATTCATAGAATCGATGTCTTCGTAGTAATTGGTCGCTCCTATCGTTACCGTGGCGGGATTGAATGTGTGTACATTGTGATTGTTGTGGATGGCTGTTCGTGTGGATTGTGGGTACCGGATATGCTGTCGACAACGTGATGGCGTCGTCTGTCATATTGAGGTCTACGGCGACGAGTCAGAGATGTGGCGTAAAACGCAGGTACGTTTCTCACAGTAGATGATTCCCGTGCTGTGCTGTAAAACGTGACTGCGACTGACTGGATAAATGTGGCTAATAATTGTGACATATTTGAGACAGGCCACGTGATTATGTATCTACTGATATGTGCGATTTGTTATGAAAAGTATTACCAGAAACTGCGCAGCCTGGTATGGATATTCGCTGATCGCAAGAGCTTTAAAGCTTTTGCGATCATGAAGATCCATACCAGTCTGTTATGCCACAAATGAGGCTGGTGATCTACACTAGTGACAGCATAGTATTGTCTAGTCATTCAACACGTTCTTGAAATCTGCTATATGTGAACACTAATGAAAGCTAATTTTTTGCCAATTCCACCTGCCACATTTGTACCTGGGCCCGGTTGCTCAAAGCTTCTGTTAGCTTAACAGACTGTTAAATCCTTAGCATTGCTAAGGATTTAACAGTCTGTTAAGCTAACATAGGTTTAGAGCAACCGGGCCCAGGTGTTTGAATCTGTAAACATCGGTCACATAAATGAATTAACGGAACATCATAACTGACATATGTCAATGACTGACAGATGTACCCGTATTTATCAGAAAACAGTGTATACCTGAAGAGACAAGTGTATATATAACGTATTTTGTTGTGTTTTCCAATATGATGCATGGACGCAGGGGTATTTGCGCGATAAGGCAACAGGACTATAAAACGCGTTGCAGAAAAATAATGTAAAAATCCGATATGAAGGTAATAGTTTATTGACAGAACGGGGACATTGTTTTTGGGTATTTGGATGTTCGGTGCGCAATAAACCACTTTTCATAGACACACATTGTAACATTATATAAATCCAACCAGGGGTTAATGTTTTATTGCCAATGCCAAAGTAAAACAGATATTTAGAAACGCATACGTTACAAGAGAAACTTGAACGCACGTCCCCATTGACCTTGTCTTTGGATGTTATAACGCGTAGCGCATGCACAAGAGATAATCTGGCATAGACCCGCATTGCAGACACATACAGTGGAACCTCTCTAAACCGGACACCCTGGGAGGTTCCCAGTGTGTCCGTTTCAGAGAGTTTCCACTGTAAATCAGACATATGACCATACCAAGGCACGCAGAAGCTCTTTGTGAATTTCAACAGGCATTATCATCAGAGATATATGACAATGAAACCCATAAAATTAAAGATACATATACTGCCTTCGTATACGGTTTAGCGACGTTTTACTGTACCGGTATGGTCAAAGTCAGACATGGGCTAACATTTTACTAAAACAAAACAACCAAGAAAACCCAAATACAAATTATCAATGCGCAACTTAAACGAAAGGCGTCAATAACCTTGACCTTGTGTATTAGGGCGTGACACACCTGGGTGATAACCCATCACTGTCATTGACACTTTGAACCCGAAAGCCACAGTGCATATCCAGATGAGCCGGCTCGTAACGAGCCGTCTCATCAGGATCTGCACTTTTTGAACGCAATTGTCATATTTTTGGTAACAAATATACCTCCTTTTCATAAATGGATTAGTCTGAAAACCTTTTTGTGATGGTTGGATTTGTTGCAAAATTAACATATCAAAATCCATTTCGGTTACTTAGGGGTGAAAGGATTAAACGAAAGTCGTCAGTAACCTTGACCTTGTGTATTAGGGCGTGACGCACCTGGGTGGGACCCCATCACTGTCACCAAGGCAACGATCATGTTTTGTGGACTCGGTCCCAGTATATACACTTAAGGACAAAAGAAACTTTAAAGTATATGAATGGTTCGATATTTCGTGAACATGTATGTTTAAAAACCTGATGTAAAATGTTTTTAATGCTGAATCTAATCTTTAACTACGCAGCAAAACCATGTGTTTAGAGTGAGTGTGTAAACAATGCAAAAAACAACAACACCCTTCATTTCAAAGACTGCAGTAACAGAGAACACTATTTGGAAACTTTCCTAGTCAATATTGATTATCCAGAGCATGAAATGGATCGCCTACAGTGATCACAATGATGAATTGACGTATTCAGTACCTAGCGTGCCCACCTTGGGCGTTGACCACTGTATGCGATTCATTTTATAATATGAGAAGATCAGCAAAAATGATACAAAACGCGCATATAGAGAATAGTAGGTTAGTGCCGTGAATGGGAAACAAATATCTGGCAAGGCTCAGGAAACGATGGGCGAGGCTCTGCCGAGCACATCCGTTTCCGTGCCGCGCCAGATATGTTTTTCCCATTCACGGCACTAACCTACTATTCTATTTATCCCGTCAACACCTACAAATGGTTATAAAATGCAAAAATAGTATTGACTGGATATCAAAAGTGTTTCACGGCACCGTGTTTCACGGCACATACGCACTGTGTTGACGGGATATAATTGTTTCCGCCACTAGTGATGACGAGACCATGGTAGCACGGGACATGCGCAGCTTGTTTGTCTATCTCAATCCCATGAGATAGGACCTGTAGCCGATTTCATCAAAATTGCAAAGTATACTTATCTCGCAAAGTATAGTTTGAGGGAATAATCATTTATTTTCCCCAAAATGCATTATTTCATATAGAACCAACCACTGCATATATTTGATGATTAAAAGTATGCAGAATTATTATCCTGATTTTATTACATTAGCACAGCCAAAACGGCTGTGATAATGTAATAAATTCAGTATAATAAAAATTAATAAATTTATCCTAAAATTGAAAATTTCTCCATCAAAAATACTTTGCAATGTTGGTGAAATGGGCTACTGTTCCCACCAGTTAGCTATCTCGTTCCCACAACATAACACCCCTTTGGAACGAGTTATGTATCTCGTTCACACGACACAGTCAGCGAATCAAACAATAGCATCATATGGTCATTCAAGATGGTGGAGACTTATTTGTTATTCCATTAGCTGATTATGTCGTTCGAACGAGATACCATTCCGTGGGAATGATGTGCTATGTCGTGGAAATGAGATACGTAACTCGTGGGAACAAGATGATATCTCGTGGGAACGAGATAGCTATTTCTCGGGAACGTGATGGCTAACTCGTGAGAACGAGATATAAATAATTGCACATACGGTACAGTAAGTATGAACATGGGTTTGAGACACATTTAGAGAATATACACATACTGCACATTACTGTTTAACTCTTTGCATGCTAGCGGTGAAAATATCCGCCAAACGAATTAAGAGTATATGTTTTATTTCTCTCTGTAAATATGTCTTGAAATTTCATTAGAATTGAGTCCTCAGGACTCAATTCTAATGAAATTCCAAGACATATTCATGATATTTACGGGGAGAAATACAAGAAAAAATGATGATTTTTTGTCCGCAAGTTTTGAACTATTTATAGCCCTCAAGTTTCCCAGCATGCAAAGAGTTAATAGTAGTTTAATATATGTGGATACACGATACTATTTGGCTAGACGTGTTATTTGCATTTACTCGCCCTTTCACATGGTACTTCACACATATGAGCAACTGTCTATCAGTTCATTGTTTTATTCAATAACTGTCAGGGACCTACTTTTCTGTACAATATCAGTTGAAGTGGGAGTGGAAGTATGCTTTATATTGCACATCGATTTGTTATTGGCACTGTGTACATATGTGGTTGTGACTGGAGAAATGGGGCTTATGGGATTTGTGCCCAGTGTCGCTCTGAATCATATAGCACATGCCTGTATCTAATTTCTTTATATATTAGATAATCTCAGCTATACGGATGACTTTCACTATTTCATCCGTTTTTTTATACGCCCGTTTGAAAAAACGGGACGTATTATGTATTCATCTTGTACGGGCGGGCGGCGGGCGGGCGGGCGGCAGGCGGCGGGCACAGATTGCCCACGTAATAACTAGAGTTCTACTTGACGGTGACTTATCTCCCCTTGGCGGCAATTTTTGAAAATTTCCGATACTTATCTCCCCTTGGCAGCCATTTTTAATTTTCGCACTCTGTATCCTTGTCCACGCAATAACTCAAGTTCTACTTGACCGATCATAACCAAATTCGGCATACACGTTTATCACGTCAAGACGAAGAAGCCTATTGATTTTGAATTTCCGATAATTTATCTCCCCTTGGCGGCAATTTTTCATTTTCGGACTCCGTACCTTGTCCACGCAATAAGTCGAGTTCCACTTCACGGATCGTAACCAAATGTGGTTTACATGTTTATCACGTCAAGATGAGTTATCTCCCCTTAGATTAAACATATTTTATTTGCATATTGTTTACAAGTTCATTGTCAATATCAATGTTACTATATACAGTACTATGCAAATGGGATTGGATTGAAAGCAAGCTTATTTAAATCCTTTCCCTTACATGTGACTAGATATCATAGGATGCCGAAACCAAGACATTCCTGCCATCAGTTTTTGAACAGTTTATATTCTGTGATAATTGATATTTTCTGGATTATAAGTTGTTCTGGTTTCAGCATCGTCTGATACACGGCAATTACATTAAAGCAATTAAATTTAAAATTTCCGAAAAATATAGTATTGACACAAATACAGGCAATAGGTTCTATATAATCAATTACGTGATACATGAAATGGAAAAAAAATAAGGAAATAAGCAAGCCACAATAGGAGTTGGAGTTTTGTTCCCACACCAAGCCATGCCCAGTTATCGCCACCCCAAGTCAGTTAGTGATAAGCATGTGCACACGCAGGCATCATTATATGGTGCATTAAAAACGACCGGTGTTTTGTATGAATAGTCTAACTGATGCGAAAATGGCTTCATTGAAGTTATTGTCAAGTTGTCTGTTGCCATAGAGTATAGTGTGGAGGGTGGGTTGGCAAAAAGTGTGTATGTCGTCTATTATCACCCCTTGCTGACTGGCCATGCCTCAACGGGCGTATATTGTGACCTTCGGTACTCTTTTTATATTATCTGTATCCTTATATTTCATCTGAGCATGACGGGTGTTTCATTGTGGAAATGGCGAACTGTGCAGATTCTGACAAGCAGACTGTACACAGGCTGATCTTGATCGCAAAACTCATAAGCCACATTTCTCCAGTAAAGGCCGTTTCACACTTACACCGAAACGAAACCGTAAACGGAAACGAAACCGATTTCCATCGTTTCGTTTTCGGGAGGCCTTTCACATTTGAGCCGATTCCGTGGACGAAATCTATGACTACTTTACACGTTGTGAAATTCTTTGTGTATCACAGATGCATTGCATAGAACTATACTGTATGTGATTCAATTCAGTGATATTTAAGTTAACAATTCAATATGGATGTACATGTAGCCACAGATGACAGTGATGATGAAATGCTACTGATGGGCTATCATATTTTAAGAAGACGTAGGCAAAGAAGAAAATGGGTACATGAAATCAACACTAGACGTGAAGAATTGGGTGAATACCATAAGCTAATTCAGGAACTAAGAGCACATCCAGACACATTTTACACATACTTTCGTATGAGCCCGGAAAAATTTGACGAACTTGTTGAAATATTAACACCTAGGCTCCACCGTCAGACGACACGTTTTAGAAAACCTATTGGTGTACCTGAACAACTTGCGATATGTTTGCGCTTTTTAAGTACTGGTGATGCATTTACAACCATCGCATACAGTTTTCGATGTGGCATTAGTACAGTAAGTGATGCTGTCTATGAAGTTTGCGATGCATTATGGGAGTCTCTCAGTGACACTTTACTCCCTGTTCCAACTGAAGAATCATATGTTGGAAGGCGCAAGAAGATTTGAAGAAAGATGGAACTTCCCTCTACTGCATCGGTGCTATCGACGGAAAACATGTGACAATTGAAGCACCTCCAAATTCCGGATCCTTATATTTCAATTATAAGAAGCATTCATCTATAGTGTTGTTAGCTATAGTAGACGCAGACTACCTATTCACAGCCGTAGATATAGGGAGTTTTTGGCAGCAGCAGTGACAGTGGAATTTTAAACAAATGTCCCATGGGGATAGCCCTTGAGCAACAACAGTTTAACATACCACCTGCAGAGCCATTACGAAATGCTGAGGAACACTGCCCGTTACCGTATGTGATTGTTGGAGATGAAGGATTTCCGCTGAAAGATTACATGCTACGACCATACCCTGGAAAAAACTTATCAGAGGACAAACGTATCTTTAACTACAGGTTGTCGCGCGCTCGACGAATATCAGAAAATGCCTTTGGTTTGTTAACTCAACGCTGGAGGATATACAACAGGAGACTACGTTTGCATCCTGACAATGCACTAAAGTAGTTAAAGGTACAATAGTGTTACATAACTTTATCCAAAAGGATTCTATTGGACAACATGGGATGGATGACAGTGGAATGCCACAAGCAGTTTGCGAAGGGAATCAAGAAAATGCTGGCTTCACAGCATACCACAAGTGCCTACACGTAACAGACCAAAGGCACATTCTGTCCAAGTTAGGAATCGGTACAAAGATTACTTCGGTTCAGAGGAAGGAGCTGTACCATGGCAGTATTCAATAATTCGAGGGGAACGTTAAATGGACGTTCGTATAAAGACGAAAACATATGTGAATAATGATGTGTATATTCAGGTGCACAAATGCTACTGAAATAGGAACCTCAATCAAGTTAGTGATATCAAGTAACTGAATGTGTGATATCAAACATTGCGTTTGTGATAGAACATATTCCATTATTTGATAGCATATATATGAATCGGTGATATGACAGTCAATAGATTCATAGTGATGTCTTCATCAGAAACTGTAATTAACACTTACAACAGCGTCTCATATAAACATCAACTTTATCTTAGAGATTGGTATACGTTTGGTATACACAACCATCATTATCATATGATTGTTGAACACTATCAGTATCGCTGCCTGTGCCTATATTATTACTGATTGGTGGTTGTTGGTTGAAGACATATCCCTGCTGCTGTGACGCCGGTTGTTGATATGGCACTTGCATACGAAGTTGCTGTTGCCGAGGCATCTCTCCTCGTGTAGGCGACAGGTCATCCGATTCAAGGAACAACCCTTGAATTGCATACTTTATGCGATTCTTTTTGTTCAGCGGCATTCCCTTAAAATTCTGAAGCAAACTCAACAGCCAAAGCTTATCAGCCTCAGCATCCTTATCAGCTTCTGGTTCTTGCTTCTCTTGCTTTTTCTTTAAATATGACATGTACAATGATTCCAGCTCATCATTAGGCATACGTTTCTTCTGCCTTCTACCTGGAGTTAACTTCGGACCGACACTTCTTGCTGTGTAGACGCTCTCGAAGGTGGTCGAGATGAAGGTTCCACTTTCGTCTTCAATGGACGCATCATTATCTGACTGTGACTCATCATCTTGTCCTCCTGGTTCCATCTCTGGAATGTTGCTGACTGTACTGAAACACAGAATATATTGTATTAGCACAATCCAACACCCCGCACAGGTGAAAGACCTACGTGGAAACGAAATACACCATAATTTTCCACATTATAGGGGGGCAATATGGTGTATTCAGTTCTCAGACGCGTCTTTCACCAGTGCATCCGCGGTGTTCACCCACATGTAGAACAACGTTCTAAAAACGATGAGCCGATGAGTTAAGATGGTCGATGTAGACCCTTCCACATGTGAAAGACACGTACCTATGATACAAAGTAACTAGAATAGTGCAACACATTAAGACTGAAAACGGAATACACCATAATTGCCCACATTATGTGGACAATTATGGTTGTATTCCTTTGTCAAATTTAATTTGTTGCATTTTTTTTCTAGTAGCCATGCTCAGCGGGTTCCATGGATCACACAACCGTGTTGACTTGTATTGCATATTCGAAACTGTACTAGACATATTGTTATATAATAAAAAATTATGGTGGTAATTGCCATCCCAGCAAACACACCGTGTCAATACAACGTTGTGGCAATGCTGACACAATGTTGTGCTACGCTGGCATAATTTTATTATGTTGCGAAAAATAAATTACTGTGTCAACGTTGTAGAAACGTTGTCTCAAAGCTATTTTGTAATGACGAGAACGTCCTCTGAACATTAACTTGCATTTTAGGGCCTTACAACGGTGTAATGCAGTGGCGCCACAACATTCGCGCAACGTCTAAAGCACGTTGTAACAACACCCATTTGTTAGCGGATATAACACTCACCTTTTCGGATACTCTGCAGTTGACAGAAAAGCCAGTATTTTCGCCCACTTCCAAGACTCCATCTTTCCGCGTTTTGAGGCAGAGCCACTGGAAAGTATCTTCGCGTCTCCCTCATGTACCTCGTACGGGTATCTCTCAGGTTGCTCCATACCTTTTTCACACGCTCACCTGATAAAATAAAAGATAAATGTCCTTAAATTACAACCCCCAGGGATGGAAGGCCATCGAGCCAATTCCACCCTATAAATAACAAATATAAATATAAAAAATATAAGAATTAAAATTACAACTGGGAGCGTATATTTCGTGCGGATGAATAGGCTGATCTGGAATTACATTGGTTGCATAGGTCACAGCCATTTTGCTTCATTCACAGCCACATAGCAATGTATAAGACGAGGCACAGCCACATACAGGTTTATGATAGTGATGCCGCCTTGAAATGGTCATTCAATATACTAGCGGACAGACAGTTCCTAGGTGCGCATGTGCTCATGCGTGAAAAAAAAGTCTGCTGTATGAGCAATGACTACCTGTATTCACATACAACATAGGTAATAATCGCTCATATAGCAAACTATTTTTCACGCACACGCGCACATGGAGAACCGTCAATGTGCACGTCTGCGTATGTGTGCAGTGTTGTTGGTAATTATTATAGGTGGTAATCATTGTTTATATAGAAAAAATTGGCTTTCCCGCATACGCACACGAAAACGGACACATGGAAAACCGGACACTAGCAATGTGATTCCTGAATAAGCACACGCACATGATGAAGAAAGTGTCACCAATTGATTGTCCATCACAGAACAATAATGATAATAATACACATGACAAGCGTTTTAGAAAAGCTAACACGTATAGTACAATAACATGCACATGTATGTATAATTTAGCACAGACCTGATAATTCTACAGACTTCCCGATGTTGTTCCATGTCACTTCCTTCAAGTCATGGTCTTTATAGTCGCCTGAGCCTTGTCCCACAAACATCTGTAGTCTTGCACTTCTAAAATAATCGCCTCTATTGTCTCGCTTGACAATCCCTTCATGGCTTCCATGATTACTAATTAAATTATATACAACGCACGTGGTCGTTTATATGCAGTTGTGTAATTTAATTATATGTTGTGTGATGCTGGACAGACCTGGCATAGATGCTATATTTGGCCGCCGAAACCGAAAAAAAAAAATATAAAATCCAATTCGTGCATGTTTTCGTTTCGGCGTTCGGTTTCGGTTTCGGCGTAGATGTGAAAGCCTCCATAGGGTCCAACGTACTTATATTTTTTCGTTCCGGTTTCGGTTTCGGTTCGGTGTAAGTGTGAAACGGCCTTAACAGCCACATATATATCACGTTCGTTGGCATTCAAGATAGTGACGACCATCAGCTGGCAAAATTGACATTGAGACGTTCGAAACAATTTCAGATGACGATCATGTAAATGTGCGCATGGAGAATACCAGATTATTGTCTTTTGATGTCAAAGTTATCTGGCAAGGCTAGGAAACGAATTACGAGGCTCACAGAGGAATTCCTACCGTTTCCGCACCGAGTCTGATAAACGATATATACAATATCTCTAAGCCAATCGCTGGCCAGTATCGAGCTGCACTTCGTACTTATACTTAAATGGAAACAATTTACAACATTTACTACATTTTCCGTAAATGTGGCACATCTTCTAACGTACAAAGTCATATTGTCTCGTATGTGTAAGGTATGTTTTTCCCAAAGCGTGGCACAGTCACGTGACTACAATGTTCTAATAGTTTCTACAATACAGCTGTCAATAAAACGGAACAAATATATGATCGCCGATACAATTGTTCAATAATAAACAAGGGATGCCCATCGTAATGATTTCGTAATTACAATGATTTTGTCGATGGTTGCACAAAAATCGCATTTACACTTAAAGGTACATTCCCACTCAGTAGACAAAAAATGTTCTTTATGGGAATTACATAAGTGTATAATTGTGTCACTATTGCCCCAGTTCTAAAAGTTACGAGTGCCCGCTATTATAGGAATGAATGGCCTTTTTGTGGAATTTATCGGGGTATAAACTTGGAAAAGTCGCGGAATACTGGACGAAGGCCGGAAGGCCTCGTCCAGTATTCCCGCGACTTTTCCAAGAATTTATATCCCCGATAAATTCCACAAAAATGCCATTCATTCCTTATAATTCCAGCATTTTAAATAAATTAATCAAGAAAATGTGTTTATTTTCCGTTTTCTTAATAATTATTTTAACTGCGCCTCACGGTTACGGAAAGTAGTTCGGCGTGGGAGTTTACTGGGATATAAATTTTGGACAGAGACTTGGTACGGGCCAATCAAATGTTAGGGAATTTTGTAAATATGTTTGTGCTGGAATTATACAGATATAATCATTTAGTAATATTTATTTTACTGATAGTGACGCGTGGTGGTATCAGGCTAGTTTCATATTCAAATGAGGCATGATATTTTTTAATTATTTATACTAATTAAATGGGTAACCTGAAAAAATAATATTTTCGAGTGATTATAAAGTATGATCATTGAACATCAAAAGATAAATACAGATAATAAATAGTAATATCGGTTAACATGTTAAGGAAACAATGTTATCGCCCCTGATATCAGTGTGGAAATTTTCGTCGGATATAAAATGTATAATAATGCCAATCAATACGTGGGGTAATGGTGAATGAATGTTTATTTTGCCAGAAAATGTCTCAGATGATGTCTCTGATATAAAGAACAGTTTGTGCCTACTGAGTGGGCATGTACCTTTAATCTAAATAACACTATTTGAATGAGTCGGACAAAGATATGAGCTAACGCTCTCGTGGAGTTTGCCACATACTTCCACTGACTACGTCTTTAATATTTAACAATGATCTAATAAATACTAATATATGGTTAACAACTGAAGGAATCCTTGGCAAAAAAGAGGATGAACTTCCTTATAGAGTTAGTGGGCATGTACCTTTAATGTTTGCAGTTCGTTTCTAAATACATGTCTATCTTCGTTTGTTCCCCATATTCAATGAACCAATTTCATGCTGAGGACATTATATGCGTTTTGTGAAAAATTCTAAATATACATACTTATAAACATATAATATATATTCATATACCGATATACAATTATTATACATACAGTGCTTGTTTAAATGTGCTTAGACGTATATTGCTGTCTGTTTTACGAAAACTGCCCAACTTATACGGCTATAAAAACAATGCAAAAATAATATTTGTTTAGATAATATTAAATTATACATGTAGCACAATTTAAGAAAGAGCCTTCTTTTGTGAACTTTCGTCCAATATCGATTTTATTGCGAAAGCCTTCTTTTTATTTTGTGAACTTACTCTAATATCGATTTGATTACGAAAATACAATTTCCCCATATACATGTATATACCTATTCACGTCTAGTTTCAATATTCAATCAACATTTGACCAAATTTTACGAAATACAAAGAAGGCTCATATTATCATTGTTTATACAGTGGAACCGCTCTAAAACGGACACCTTTTCCTTTTGTAATAGTAGAAAATATATATAACACATTCTACCAATTAATTATTAATTACAAGTTGGTTATGTGTCGAAATCACAAAATAGTCACACAATTTACCATTTCTGGTACCTCCGGACTCCACGCACTTTAAACAGACCAACTATATTGTGCACGCCACTACAAGCAACATCCCATGGTTTTATTCTCAAAACTATCCAGATTACCTGCAGTTATCAAATAATTGTTTTCGCCCGCCGTTACTAGTAGTCAATTATATTATAATGTAATTCGTGACGACGTCAGTTAATTATGTTGACGTAGGCATTTCTGTTTCAGGAAACGGACGGCGCTCTAAGAAACTCTAGCTACCGGATGGTTTAGTCATAGTTTCCCGATGACCATTTCTAAAATCAACACATTTCTTTCAGTTATGTCGATAGTTGGTGAACAAAAGTCATAGCACATGTGGATTTCTGCATGTACTCTGAATTTATTACCATGTCTCGATGTTATTTACGCCAAATATGGTGTGTTTGATGTCTATACCGGTCCAAATTCACGGATACTCTATAGGTTAGTAATCTCACAGCCTTGTCCATTGATGTACCTGTATGATACATTAGCACTGCTTCTATGGACGACACAGTGACGTAGACTCTAGAAATATTAGTTCGGAAACGAGATAATAACGTGAAGAATATTGCCCGTGCCGGTTTATTTCTGTCTTCCAGCCTATCCTAATTACGAAGCTGTCGTACGACTAAAATGTTCGTAAGTGCAAAATTACGATAGTCTGTGAATTCCCATTAACAATGTTTTCTTGTAAACAATTATTGGATTTACATTTATTGAGCATAGGCTGCATATGCAAATTTCCAGACGATCCTACATTTGCACTTACATTTGCACTTACGAACATTTTACTCGTACGACGTTTAGTGAAACGGCCCACTGCAGTACAATGCTTTTATGGAGACTTTCGTAACTGGGCCCTCATCCGGAGTTACCTCCCATATCGCATGGCCCTATTTCGCCAACATTAATTTGAAAATTATCCATACTTTGTATTTTGCAGAAGTGACATCGAGAATTGATTGACATACAATTGAGAGACCAGGAACCCCTTTTGTAAAACTGTTTATGCCCGGGGAGGCGGAGGTAGACTGCGAACGGAGATGTACTCATATGAGGCACGTCATGTGATTTTATACCTTCGGACATCTCCGTAATTTCAGGAAATACGTTTACAAAATTTACAACATTTTTCGTAAATGGAGTCAAAAGTTGACAAAATGTTCAGAGTCCGCATGTACTCTGAAAATTGTGAATGATGTAAACGTATTTAATGAAATTACGGAGATGTCCGAAGGTACAAAATCGCATGGCGTGTCTCATATGTGCCCAGTAGTCGATTTCATCAACATTGCAAAGTATACTTTTCTAGCAAAGTATACTTTGAGGGAGTAATCATTTATTTTTCCTGAAATGCATTATTTCATATAGAACTAACAACTGCATATATTTGATGATTACAATATGTTTAATTAGTATATTGAATGTATTACATTATCACAGCCAAACTGGCTGTGATAATGTAATAAAATCAGTATAATAAAAATTAATAAATTTATCATAAAATTGAAGATTTCTCCTCAAAGTATACTTTGCTAGATAAGTATACTTTGCAATTTTGATGAAATCGGCTACAGGTTGTGGAGACATGGGGCTTATGACATTTGTCACCAGTGCAGCTCGTGTTAGAAGCATGGTGGGTGTTTCATTGAGGGAATGGCGAACGGTGCAGATCTTGATCAGACTGTGCGGATGCACAGGCTGATCTGGATCTACACTGGTCGCGATAACCATTAGCCACATTTCTTCAGTCACATCCACATATAATGACAAACAAATAGCATAAGTATTCAGTGACCTTGTCTTTGGGTGTTCAGACGTGGAGTGTATGCGACACAAAACACCATCTCTTGACACACCACACATTGTGGCCAAAAACATAAAATCGTTGAAGTAACTAGTTACTGAGACTTATTTTTTTAGCATTTGCCTTAAGTTGAATATCCGTTCTCATTGACATTGACATTGAGTGTTAAACGTGGGGTGTATTCGAAACAAAGCACCGTGCCTAGAAACAGTGTGGCCAAATATTATTAAAATCGGCGAAGTAGTTCATAAGTTTTGAGAAATGAAAGGTGATACTACCGCACGTACGCATGTGCATGGACTAACCAGGCGCGTAATCAGGGAGGGGGTGGGGGTGTGCGACGGGTGCGAACGCACCCCCTAAAAGTTGGCCAGGTGTGTACACGTAGATATAATAAGAACTACATTTCGTAAAATTAAAATTTCTCTGCTAAAATAAATGAAAAGTCATGCAGAGCATGATGTTATTAGCGGATCAAATCAGGGTTCAATATATGTCCACATTTTAGTAGTTACGGAATCTCAGGGAAAAGTGAGAGAAGTGTTGATTTCCTCCCCAACCAAATTCTCCCAGTTATATTTAGCTATCATTAATATCTGATCATAGCAATACTTATGGTAGTCAAATGTAAACAATATTATTCCAGTTGAAAGAAGTAACCTTTGAATATAGGGGGGGGTGTGAGGCGCTTAGCATTACACAAATATGTAGCAAGTCAACCGAAATCTCATAAATACCCGATTTTTGGCGGCCATCTTGAAAATATGATAATTACATACTGAATATTAGTGTAGTTTACGTAAATTCTTTAATATATCCATCAGAAATGTTTTATAACAACTTACACCAATTTCCAATTTCCAAGTTAAGGACCATGACCTATTGGCTCATATATTGGCAATGTTCGACTTCCGTCAAGCATAAAGTTCAATGACCTTGAAATGACCTTGAACTTGGTTTAAAAATGGCACCCGGATTTTTTGGAAACCTTATACATTCAAGTTTATAAAAACACCGGGTGCCATAAATTAACACGAGGTGCCGGAATCTTATATATATACCTACAATTGCCCCTGGACTAGAAGGCAAACCGCCTAACTTTAATTTACCGAACACTTGTAGATAAAAAGTTTATTTATAGCCAAATTGCAAACCGCCTAACTTTAGTTTACCGAACTATTGTAGTTAAAATGTTTATTTATAGCCAAATTGTGTTATTTCGCTATATTTAAAGTTTTCAACAGAGATAATGGCCAAAAATGAAAAATTATCCGGTTGATGTAATTTGGAAGTGATACAACAAATTTCGCGTTTGTATATTACAGAATATAGGAGAAAAGGGTGGTTACAAACTTTTTCACAAACCAGTGGATAACTAATATATAGCCGATCTATAAATAGATCAGCTAATTATAAAATTTCGCATAATATATCGACGTCTGGTGGGCTCTAGAAGCCAGGATTTGCGTTCTGTATCCAAACAAAATTCAGGGGGCATGCCCCCGGACCCCCATAGACAATTCGTGGCTGTCGCCGCTCAATGCGCACCCCCTCAGCAAGATCCTGGTTACGCGCCTGCTAACGCTATATCCCCCACATGCTATAT
>CM055266.1:129443767-129520140 GCA_029237695.1 Conchocele bisecta
TCAATCACGTTCACGGTCGGGTGGAAAAACGTTGAAACGGGCTATACTATCAGAGCCTCAGAGCCTACACCTACAGGGGGCTCCGGTAGTAATGCAGAAGTGCTTAGACGCCTTCAGGAAGCAAGTACCGTATTACGTCCTGGCCTTTGGGGTTCCAGAGATGTCCAAGCTTTAATCGCGACGCGTCTTCCTCGTTTGGCCACTCTCTCAATCTCAAAAGCCACGGGGCTTGCGACATTGTCAGATGAAATACAGATGTCCCCGGGGTTGGCCTCAATGTTAGGATTAAACCGTTCACCCCCTTACGATGAGGGTTTTAAGAAGTTTAAAATGGGCATTCACGTGGGTGATAATCCGGTGGACTTCACCTCCACGAAAACTCTCGGGGTGCACCTGGATCGGGTGAACACATCGTACAACACGGTAGACGGCACTCCCAGCACATTACTGAAAACCGTGCCCGCCAGCGACTGTTTCTTTGGTGAGACCCTGACCTTAGACTTCCCACACCCCGAGATGAAAGTTTTAGAATCGGGACACATCCACGAGTTGAAGATTTCTATTCTTGATGATAAAGGGCGAGAGTTGAAGAACGATTACCCGATTTCGGTCGTCCTAGAAATTTCAAATTAATTAATTTTAAGAAAATTATTTAGAATTAAACGCATGTTCGTAATTTATATATATATATTATCAACATTATTGAAAATGAGTATATACGGACCAGGTTGTTCTTCCGATTGGGTGACAAATTCAAAGAATTTGGAACCGACAGAAGGGGGATTCATCCCGACAGAGGGCGACTTTTTAACTACCCAAAAAACAAAGGCCTTGATCAATAGAACTATATCGGTGGCCACGGACGAGATTCACGAGAGTCTACTATCACAACTTAGAGAATATGCCCTGGCTGTGAATACACAAAGTCGTGAAGAAACGCATACGGAACTAAACGAACTAGGTGAAAAAATAACCGAATTTCGAAAAGAGGCCCGGTTGGGGATTGATAAAGTCCGAGAAGACCACCAGGCGGACCTTACGGAGGCTTATGATGCGTTGCGCTTAGAGGACTCTCTCATCGGTGAAGCGACACTTACCGAACTAGACGGGAAAATAACCAAATTTCGAAATGAGACCACGTCGGATATTGATAAAGTCCGAGAAGACCACCAGGCGGCCCTTACGGAGGGTTATGATACGTTGCGCTTAGAGGACTCTCTCATCAGAGATGCGGCACTTACCGAACTAGATAAAAAAATAACCAAATTTCGAAAAAAGGCCACGTCGGGTATTGAGAAAGCCCGAGAAGACCACCAGGCGGACCTTACAGAGGCTTATGAGGTGTTGCGCTCAGAGGACTCTCTCATCAGAGAAGCGGCGGTTGCAGAACTAGACGGGAAAATAACCAAATTTCGAAAAGAGACCCGGTAGGGTATTGATAAAGTCCGAGAAGACCACCAGGTGAACCTTGCGGAGGCTATTGCGGAGGCTTATGATGCGTTGTGCTTAGAGGACTCTCTCAGCAAAGAGCGACACTTACTGAACTAGACGGGAAAATAGCCGAATTTCTGAAAGAGACCAGGTCGGGGGTTGAGGGGGTCCGAGAAGACCACAAGGAGGCCATTGCGGAGGCTTATGGGGCGTTGCGCTCAGAGGACTCTCTCAACAGAGAAGCGGCAATTACTGAACTAGATAAAAAAATAACTGAATTTCGAAAGGAGGCCCGGTTGGGGGTTGAGGGGGTCCGAACGGGTATTGAGAAAGCCCGAGAAGACCACCAGGCGGACATTACGGAGGTTTATGGGGTGTTGCGCTCAGAGGACTCTCTCATCAGAGAAGCGGCGGTTGCTGAACTAGACGGAAAAATAACCGAATTTCAAAAAGAGGCCCGGTTGGGTGTTGAGGGGGTCCGAACTGGTATTGAGAAAGCCCGAGAAGACTACCAGGCAGCCCTTGCGAAGGCTTATGAGGTGTTGCGCTCAGAGGACTCTCTCATCAGAGAAGCGGCGGTTGCTGAACTAGACGGGAAAATAACTGAATTTCAAAAAGAGGCCCGGTCGGGTGTTGAGAAAGCCCTAGAAGGCCACCAGGCGACCATTACGGAGGCTTATGATGCGTTGCACTTAGAGGACTCTCTCAGTAGAGAAGCGGCACTTACCGAACTAGACGGAAAGATAACCGAAGTTTCCGATAAACTGAAACATGATCGTATAGCCGCGACCAAAGCTCTTGAGGAGGCCTCTTATAAGATTCGTACTGAGGCATATACCTCAAACAGTGCGCTTGCCGGAATAGTGTGAACAATGAAAACGCTAAAACGTGCCATAACAGTTTGGGCTGAGAAGCGGGGCCCATTGGTTGAGGGGCACTATGAATATTCGTTCGGTGCCAAAGCGAGTAATAAATGTGGGGGATACGCTATGACAGCGGCAGGTGAAGTTATCCGAATGGCGGTCTGCTCGGTTAATGCTAGTGGTAAACCTGTGGGCGCGGTCCGATAAATCTTGTAGTAGATGGGGAAGAACGGGGGGTTGGAGTCACTAAAATCGCTGGAGATAGTTCGGCGGTGGTTTCGTTCTCCGGTTATGATCGAATTAGACTTTCCCAAGGTAGTGTTATTAACTTTGTTACGAAAATCGGTGACCCAGAGAGTTCTTCCACTATTGTCTCATTGTTAATTGAACTTAATTTGTAAATACTAATATATTGAAAATCATGAACGAATCACCGCTTCCAATTGTCAATACCACTCCATCAACACGGTATCCAATTGTCAATACCACTCCATCAACAATTAACGAAAGAAGTTCAGATTTTAAGTTGAATAATATCGTCGCTATGCAGGATATTTTAGTTAGAGAATATACAAATAGAAAAAGAAACGCTAAAAAAAAAATATAGATGCGCGGTAAACACGGCTGAAGCATCTAGCACGGCTCTGGCGAGTGTTTCTGTGTTGTGTGGGGCGGGGACAGCTGCAACTATATCCACCATTATAACGGTTCCCGTAGCGGGGATTTTATGTGCGGTGTCTGCCGTTTCTGGGTTGTTGTGTTTGGTAATTAGGGCGTCTGGTGGAAAACTCGAGAAAAAATGTAGAAAACATGATAGAATATCCGTTCTCGCTAGGTCTAAGAAAAATAGCATCGACGTTATGGTGTCCAAAGCGTTGGCCGATAAGAAAATATCAAATTTAGAGTTTGAATCCGTGGTGGAAAATTAAAAAATGATATAAGAATCAAAGCACGCGCCACCATGCCCAAAATTGAGTGTACTGATTGGGATACATTTAGGGAAAAACTTGGAGATGAAGTCGGAGGAAATTAATATTTTTATTAAATAATTAATTTTATAATTTTCTTTAAATTAATTATAAAATTAATTATATTGGTGCAGTAAACAATTTATTAATTAATTTTAGGAAAATTATTAATAATTTAAAAATAAAAAAAATAAAAAAAGTTTTAGGTTCCACCGAGGCTCGAACCCGCGCCAGCAAAACCCTTCTGGGTCCACCCCGCTAAGCCTTCGCACAGAACTCGAGCTGTGAAGTAGAACATATGGTATAATGTAGCTAATCACATGTAGAAAAGCCATGAAAACAGACTCCTATCAATTATATTACACCAAACTGTAAAATATGTCAGTTTTCTCGACAGGTATGAGCCTGTGTTTTTAAAAACATGAACCACCATTATAAATTCCCTGATACACAGAAAATTGCACAGTGTATCACTTTTACCTGGCTGGCCAACCACACAACACATTCCATATATACCCACAAAACACACACCATATATACATATAACCACTACTTTACTCTGTTATTAGCTATCAAATCCAGTGATATGTAAGCAGTTACCCTAGTGGTTTGTCCCTGGTGTCAATGACTTTACCTATGTATAATGTGTACACTAACAATAGACTGTGCATCAGATTGAAAAGTTTACGCATCAAAATTTATTTTGAGATTGATGAGAGAAATGTTCAGATATCTCGTCTTTTATACAGGCATTATATTTATAGCTTGGCCTTGTCACATCTGTCTATTATGTATTGCACCAGATTTTATTTGGTTTACTGTCATATTGTTTGCTGTATGTGCCAAACGCACAAAGTGGTGGAACTTTACGATGGCTTGTACATACAAAGATTGCGTAGATGGCAACTCAATGCTCCATATAGTATACAGTAACAAGACAATATTCACATATGCTATATTCATATTGGTGCAATACATAATAGACACAAATGACAACGGCAAGCTATTATTATGTCAGCAAATTATACAAAGACGATATATCTGAGCATTTCTCCCATCAATATCAAAATAAATGTTGATGTGTAAACTTCTCAATCTGATGCGCCGTCTATGTTATTGTACATGCTACCATAGGTAAAGCCATATTTACTTGCATAGTAGGTGAGTAGACACCAGGGACAATACACTCAGGTAACTGCCTACATGTCACTGGATTTGATAGCTAATAACATAGTACAGTAGTGGGTATACATGGTATGTGTTGTGTGGTTTGCCAGGTAAAAGTGATACACTGTGCGATTTTCTGTGTATGAGTTATTTATGATGGTGGTTCATGCAGTAAAAAAACACAGGCACAAACCTGTCCACAAAACTGACATATTTTACAGTTTGGTGTAATATAATTGATAGGAGTCCGTTCTACTGGCTTTTCTACATGTGATTAGCTACTTTATATCATATGTTCTACTTCACATTTTGAGTTCTTTGTCAAACGGCAGAACAGGTGAAACTGGCTGATGGCTGGAACACACAAAGATGGCCGATTCGGCCGATTTGGTCACTGCCGTATAGGATACAGTAACGAGGCAGTATTCACATATATTCTATCATATTTACGAAGCAATTATCTTTGAATCAAGCGATGATCAGGTATAAAACGGGTCCTTAAGGTTTTGTACCTATCCATTTGGCAGGTTTTTCTAGCAGAATTGCTGCTCAAACGCTAATCAAAATAGAATAACGTATCATTGTCACAAAACATCTCACTCGGGCACCAATTCATTACAACGTACCCTCTCGGTATGTCATACATTGACCAATGTCACAGCCTGCAAACGTTTACAGAAATAATTGCAAGGGGGGTGGGGGGTGGGGGGGGTGGGGGGGGAGTCTGTAATTAAAATTTTGCATAGCCGACCTCCGCGCGCGCGAAATCGTAAAGTCGGGGGGTCTGGGGGTCTTCCCCCAGGAAATGTTTAAATGCCAGATCGCCGCAGATGCGATTTCCTGACCTCTAGGCCACGAAAAAAGTCATCCAACTATTCCATTATGTGTACAGTCCCATAGAAAACGAACAGCCAAATGCCAAGTTGATTCTGACAGGCTAATGCTCCTGTTAATGATTTTGTATTGCACTATGGGGTCAGCTAATGAGATAACAAAGCATGCCGAACTACTTTCACTGCACATTAGTCCGTCTGTGGCTGCAGCTGGAGTCTCCAGTAACCGCCAGACTCGACCATAGTGCATGAGAATATGTACAGGTGAGTTTTATTACCACCAGCGACTATTATGACCGTAATCTATTTGCAGCTTAGGTTCAGATCAGAATGAGCAGTCACATCAGGATCTAGACTGTTACCGACTGGATTCACATTGTCTAAATTGATTAGCAACCCTGATCTTGTTCCATGCTCTCTTTGTAGCCTACAACATGTGTGTGATTTCCACAATAATGCTGGGAGAATTGCTTGTTCTAACAGCTATAAGCTGATGATACAAGAACACACTAGTCTTCTAACCAGTGTAGATATATCTGGGGTTCAAACTGACAAGCACACTAGCAAGTTACAAATTAAAATGTGCTGTTGATACATAATTACATGTAGCATATGTTATGTTGCATACACCTTGCAGAAATAAATATCTTCATTGCAAAACCTTACTTCAATCTCAAAGTCAGACTTGACACAAGGAATTTAGCTGAGTGTGAGTCATGGCTGGGGAATGGACCTTACGACATATGCGACAGTGTAGCCCCAGATCAACCAGCGTATCCGTACAGTCTGACCAGGGCCTATATTTGTCGTGTTTTGTTTTCATCGAAGTAGTAACAATAAATGATACCAGCAAAACGCCTCGACTTGAATCGTACTTAGTGCGTGTGCAAAAGGAAATATGTTTTGAGTCCAAGTTGGCGATTGCAAAAGTTTTATAAACTGTCAACAGAGCTTCAGTCAAGGTGCGTAATTTGATAAATTTGAGGTAGGATTTTGATTATTTCTTCACCAAAAATGGCAAGTTGTCGGCTATGATAAGCTTATTATTTCTTACTGGAGCATAACATGATTCAGCTCTCAAGTACCGAGTGGGGGGTGTGGGGGGGGGGGGGGGGGGGGGGGCAAAACGATACAAGAAGACCAAACCATGTAGGTCGGCATTCCGGGAAGGATGAACACACACCGATCGTTAAATTACCCATCACATGCTCCCTCCTACCACCCATTCCCCTGTTGGAATAAATTGGGGATAGTGTGTATAAACAGGTCATCAAACTTTGGTAAAGAGTACAACTACAGACGCAGTCAGTTTATTTGATACTGAATGAATGACAGTTAACACGTTTGATTAGAAAAGTTTTATAAACTAACAACAGAGCTCAAGCTAAGGTGAGTAATTTTATCAATTCTGGATAACAACAAATTTCTGCACCAAAAAATGGCAAGTTGGGAGTCTCAATGATCTCAATGAGACGATTCTAAAGGACTCATAACTTGCTATCTTTCATTGAGAAATAATAATTTCGCCACCAAATCATGCACCTGACACGGAGCTCGATCTGTATCAATCTCAAGTCCGCGCAGTCTGATCAGGGCTAAAGTTTTTTGAAGGAGTAACATTAATGATACCAGGAAAACGCTTTGCAAATTATACATATTTGGTCTTATATTTGTATATGCGTATACTATGTACACAGTGATCGTTATGAGACCAACCATGTAAGTAATTTGATACATTTCCACAGTTGTCATAGTTCATGAAAAATATTTACATAATTTATGATTTTCTTCCGTAAATGACAACGAATATTTATGACACTTTCAAAGAAAACACAAGACTGTTATAAATATTATTCTTTGAATATCGCGGATGCTATGAGCCGCGTCGCGAGAAAGCCTGTCTTCGGGAATCTGACGACGTCACAAGATATGACGCCGTGAACTTAGCTGACGTAATTTCCGCTGAGATTTCCAATTATCGACGTTTGTCAGACCGCCAGTAGGTTTGTGTCCGGTGTTCAAAGTTATCTAACGAAGAGAACAACAACGTACCTCGATTTTTATTCGAAACAGGCATATCTTATATATGTTTTTATTAACAATAATGGCGTAAAGCCGTAAGGATAATTTTCCTTTTATTATTTTGATATTGGTATCATATAAAAAATGTTTGTATGTTGACGTGTGTTTTTTATGTTCCTTTATTTTTAACATAATAGTTTTCTTTGACACAGTTTACAGATAGCTGTCCACGTTAACTGTTATCGACCACCATTTTACAGGTGAAAACTCTGTGTAACTACATGTTTTATTTACATATACATACAAAATAATCGGGTAACATATTTGTAGACCTATGTAGCCTGGGCCCGGTTCCCGCACAAACCTATACGTTTCAGATCGGTTTAAATCGAAGCAAAATTTTTCAGTCTATGATCAATTCTTTCTTTCTAATACAATGTTTAAAATTTTAAAAATTAAGCTCAAACCTTTTACCGATTTTAAGGAAAAAAAAAAAAAAGTAAATAAAAAAAACCAACAGAGCCATGGATGTTACGATTAGCATAGCGACAGATCAGTATCATATGTGCATGCGCCATCTGATCAGAAATACGAATGTTCGCCATTCACTCACAGAGTGATCCTTTCTCGAATCACCGACATGTATGGGTCGCCTATCGTACATTCATTGCAGTATTGTAACGTCCGGTTTTTTTTCCACAATGTGGTCAAAGTACAGCTGTAAAGCGGGACGATTGTCCGCGAACTTCGACGTTTCTGTTGTCTGAATATGAAAAGCTTCATCTGAATCACGCTAACAAATGTGTGTCATGTTAATATAAGAAATACGGTGGGGATATATTTCAAGGGCAAAACATGGGGACATGTGACCACGTACAACTACAATATCACATATCTCTCTTGAAATAAATACTGTTTAAACCAACTACAAATAATACAAAAAGTCAAGACTAAATAAAGTAACTGTAGGATGATATTTCAAGGGATTGTCAAGTCGTGACACAAATACATAAGACTGTGCGCACTAGCAATTGATATGGTTCTTCTAGTGTTGTTCGACGATTATCAAGGATCTCTTGACTTGCGGGTATTGTTTTATTATTGTATCTCTCTCCCCTCTCATTTCTTCGTACTTTGGGGACCCCCGTATTTTGAGTTGAGTCTTCAAAAGACAAACTGCTAGCGTAACACTCCCAAAACAAACACAAGTGGGTGGTAGGGGACAAGCTGATCCACAAGCTGAGGTAACAACTTGTCTCAAATATGTTACCATAGTCAGTTTTGGCCATGTGGCAGACTTCCACTCGCTACCCTTGAATGTGGTCTCCTATTAGGCGAATGAGGAGACTGCGAATGCAGTAGAAATAACACGCAAAGCGAGCAGGGCTTTTGCTCTCACGCTATTCAGTAGATTGTGTACATAGTGCGTAACACATGACAGTACTGTAAGGGTTCTGTCATCGATATGAATACTGCCTTTCAGAGCAAACAGTTATTTATACCCACTTCTTTTTAAAAAACTAATTAAAATGGATATATTGTTTTCGTCACGGGTGCCCGTCCGTCTGTCCGTCCGTCATATCGTGTAAGAAGTAAAAACTGTTTGACCGTAATAGGTAGGGTCTTGACAAACTTGGTGGTGTGCCTTCCTTATGGTGTGTAGATTGTGCAGTGAATTTTGATTTTTTATTCGAACCCCGGTCATGAATTATCTCCCCCTTTTCAACTTCGCATTTGGGAAACGTGGGGGTATATTGCGATGGCGCGCCATCTGACTGTGCTCTCGTTGTAATGTAATTTTAATGTTTGACGTATTGTTCTCCCCGTATGCGTGTGTATTTCCATTTCAATATGTTGAATTAAACGGTCTTATAGACCTAATCAAACAATTAGTTTAATGAATATACTTCCGTGGTTTTCTACAATTATAAAATTTGTTAAAACGCTCAATAAAAACACGACGTCAAAAGAAGAAATCAGCACACTGAAATTCAGTCACACACCTGTGCACGTTCATATTTGCTGGGTACATGAACTTACCGGATTTGACTTTGTCGCTTTGCACATTCATGTGTTACCAAAATACTCAAGCCATCCGTCTTTACATTTCATTATTCAATGCCAAACATGCTTTCTAGTTCGATTATGTCAACTTGCAAACTGTTGTAAATGTTGGCGTTATCTCCTATCTGTAACGGTATTGTACTGTAACGTCAATTACGTCGCATGACGTCGCTTTTACGTGACGTCTCTTTTGCTCAAACGACCTGCATTGTTAATGTGTTGTATAAACATAATATCTTAATGAAAAATTGCAAATATCATGATCAAACTCAAATAAAAAAAAAGTGTTAAATTCATCATACAAATACCATTTTCATAGTAACAAAATGTCATATTGACCAACAATTACCCGAAGACAGGTTTTCTCGCGACGCGGCTCCTATTATGTATGAAATCAATTGAGATAGACGAAATGGCGAACCGTGCAGACCCCTGATCAGACTGTGCGGATATGCAGGCTGATTTGGGGTAGCGGATGTTGGTAGCATAGATCTAAGCTCCATTTCTCCGTCATGACAACATATGCCATATGTATGCATGTATGTCATAGATAATTGCAGGTTTTGCAATCGTGGTGCCATAATTTTGTGCTCTTCATATATTACTGCTACATTTTGAATAAAAATATAAAAATACAGCAAATATCTTAGTACATTTAAATCTGCTATCGAATAATAACTAAAAAAGATTAGTATTTTATTATATCTTCTCATTTTAGTTCAGAAACCAGACAAATTTATTATGTCCTATGCAGTGGCAAGCCGCCTGGCCATTATCCATGCGCGGACACAAAATAGTTCTCACACGTCCAGTTTCATTTTCGCACATAAGGATTATGTTTGGCGATTTGGCTTCTTGTTAGTTTTCGTTTGTTTAATGGAATGCATACATATAACGATTCACCTTGGTGTATTAAATATTGAATACGATTTTATATTTATAATGGTTATCATAGATAGTATTTTGGCCCGCATATTCCTACGCCGTATTGGAACCATTTTGGCGGGATTGGAGAGGTCTTTCGGAACACATATTTTGGTAAAATCTTACTTTTTTTTCACAATATATCGTTGGTCAACCGATTTTGACGGGAAGAGAAAAGGCATTTTTTGCATCTCTGATAATGATAAAATTGATTATAGCATTATTTATAGATTTTATTTGCGTTATAACATATTTAGAATTTAACTGGGAATTTCAGAATCTTATCATATCGCCTAATGGGCCATTTGACCCGGTGTTAGGAACATTAAATCTGGTTTGGTATTGGGGATGCAGACAGGTTTATTCCAGTATCCAGCTGTGAAACTCGGGTTTCCCAACCCCACGTTTTCTTTGAAGTAGTGGGGTTTACAAATACCCGACTTTCTATGGGAGCGTACACCTAATGCCAGTATAGCACATTTTCTTCTCTTTTTTTTTGCCGGGAGCAGGGGGGGGGGTGGGGGGGGGGGGGGGGGGGGGGGGAGGTCCGGACACCCTGGACCCCCACACCCCGTATCCGCGCCTGCGTCGCCTGAAAACAATAATAATCGAAAGATTATAAAATATGTTCATCGCACATCAAAAAATAAATACAGAGGATAAATAGTAATGTCCGTTAACAGTTCAACGGTTATCGCCCCTGAATTTTACGTCCGATATAAGATGTACAATAATGCCAATCAATACGTGGGGTAATGGTGAATGAATGTTCATTTTGCCACAAAATGTCTCAGATGATGTTTCTGATATTTGGAACATTTTATGCCTATTGAGCGGGCATGTACCTTTAATACTGTTTTCTTATCAACAATTATTGGATTTACATTTATTGAGCATTTGCTGCATATAAATGTAAATCCATCACTTGAAATTTTCAGACGATCCTAAATTTGCACTTACAAAGATCTTAGTCGTACGAAGTTTAGTGAAACGGGCCCCTGATCCGTACCAGGCTGTGTTAGCGGGCCAGCTAATCAGGAGCTACACTGATCAGAAACCCAACAAGTCCAATTTAGTATAGATAGGCCACACATGGCGGCAACCCATTATATCGCCAACCCAACTTGTGTTGTGACTCGTTGATCCGAGCAGCAATATTCTATATTTTGTTCTAGATTCTAACCATTCTACTAATGCACCGTAACTCCATCGCGAGAGAAAAACTCTACTCTACTCCATACCGCCTATGTAGACCAGACACCGACAGCATGGTCAGAATCCACGATGGTTGACCAACACGGTGTCGACTCTGATGTGTCCCGCCCATGTGTTTAACCTTGCTTACAAGCCACCATATTCGATGTTTTACGCTCAGCTTGATTGTAAGGTTACGCTTTAATAGCGCACACACATCATTACCGTCATTCTGTCATGGGCAATGCACACCCGGTTGTATTGGATTGCTGTGTGTATAAATACAGCCCGGTTCTACCTGGTCTGACAACGCTGACTTTCCACCTAACGTGATACAGCCAAGTTATCGTTATCGCAAACGTAGCGCCTGTATTTAAATATCTACAGGAATTTCTAGACGAGCCAGATCCGACGATGCCTACGTATACACTGACGTACTTCAACAGGAAGGCGAGGGCAGAGATTATCCGCCTCCTGTTTAGCGCCGCCGGACAGAAATACGAGGACCGTCGGGTGGATTTCTCCGAATGGCCCGAGTTGAAACCAAGTAAGCTGAGTTTCTTTAAAGGTGTATATCAGGATTTTTAAAAAAAAATACTCTCAATATTAAAACGTGTTTTTATCATGGCCCTGTGTAAAGTGGTTTAATTGAAGATATATGACGATACTAGGACCGCTGAATTTTTTTTTCTCAGGACTTTTTTTAGAAGCAAATAATAATATAAAAAATATAAATATGTTCATCATGACCCTGTTTGTAAAGTGGTTTTTTTTTTAATAAGACGATGTATGACCGATACTAGGACCGCTGGGTTGTTTCTATCGGTACATAAGTAGCAGGGTTTCTATCTTGCTGAACGCAACACGATAGGAACTTTGACGCTTACATTCGTGTATACATGTATTGCTTTAGATTACCCTTTCAACCCACCGACCATGATTCCTGTATTTGTGGCGTGACTGGAGAAATGGGTATTATGACGTTTGTGGACCAGTATAGCGCAGGGCGGATCCAGATTTGGGGAAGGGGGGGGGGTCTTGGGGGTGGGGGGGGGAGTAATTGCAAGAGTTACCGTTCTCAACTAGGGGGTTTGTCCTATTTTCGAGCTGTGCGGTTGCGCAGGCTGATCTGGATCTACCCTTTTACGGAAACACAAAAACAAACACCGATTTCTCCGGTCACATCTGCATAGAGACACGCCATGTGGTTTGGGTACTTCGGACATCTGCATACTTTCATTAAACAAGTTTACAAAATTTACAACATTTTTCATAAAGTCAAAAGTTGACAAAATATTCAGTATGTACTCGGAAAGTTTGTAAACTTTTGACTCCATTTACGGAAAATAGTTTAAATTTTGTATTCGTATTTCATGAAATTACGCAGATGTCCGAAGGTACTACACCGCATGGCGTGTCTCATATTGAAAACACTGTAGATCCCGTTGAGCTGGCTCATAACAGTGGTTTTCAAAATTTAAAATACCTATAATAATTTGTTTGTACATTACATTAGTAGTAGGGAACATTTTTTATGTTCGCCGATGCAGCCGCAGCCAGGGATTGGGATTTAAATACAACGTAAACGTATGGGGATCGATTAATCGATAACTCGAATATCTAGGGTACGCGAGAGTTATCGTTCTTGATCATGGGAGGTAATACGAATTCCCTTACCGTTACCGATTCATGCGAAAAGGGGTCTTACGATCGTTGAGAGTTATCGTTCTCGATCATGGGAGGTAATACGAATTCCCTTACCGTTACCGATTCCTGCGAAAAAAAAAAAAAAATAAAAAGGGTTCTTTAACGATCGTTGATAGTTATCGTTTTCTCGATCCTGGGAGGTAATACGACTTCCCTTACCGTTATCGAGTCCTGCAAAAAAGGGTCTTACGATTGTCGATAGACCGACGTTTATACCTCGAAATATACGCGTGCGTATCGTCGGGTAATTGTCCCGTCCGTCCGTCCGTCCGTCCGTCCGTCCGTTCGTCCGCGGGTTCGGTGACGTAACGCTCGAACGTTTTCGCGGACAGCGAACGGGGTGTCGCTATAGGTACCATCTCCCCCGCGTTAAAGGATTATGCCAGGGAGGAGGAGGTACATGTATATAGAAAATTAACCGTATCGATCGGTGCAGTGAAAAAAAAACAAATAAGGGCGTTCACCCGTATTATACCCGTTAATAGCTGACGACAATTTCTACCCGCGCAAACCTGTATTCAATACACATATCGATACCGTTGATGCCGGGGTATTTACAAAATATTTAAATTAACATGTCGAGACATGTTACAGCGATTGGTTGTTCCCTTACCGTTACCGATTCCTGCGAAAATGGGTCTTATGATCGTTGAGAGTTACCGTTCTTGATCCTGGGAGGTAATATGACTTCTCTTGCGTTATCGATTCCTGCGAAAAGGGGTCTTATGATCGTTGATAGACCGACGTATACCTCGAAATATACGCGTATGTATTCGTCGGTAATTGTCCGTTCGTACGTCGGTCCGTCCGTCCGTCCGTCCGTCCGTGTGGACGTTCATCCGTCCGTCCGTTCGATCGCTCGATATCAGCGAGACGGGACAGACCAAAATGGCGGACGAGTTCGTATTAATTGTCGATTGATCATCATTATCGACTGGCCAACAGCGTAGACTAAAATGACGGACGTTCAGCGTGTTCCCCTTCGAACTTTCATACACCGCTCGTACGAGCTATTAACGGTACTCTATTAATATAATATGGAATAGTGTAGACCATGATCGTATAGTCCGTCGATCGTTTGTCAACATATTTCGTAATTTACGGACGTACGTTAAATTTCGTAATTCTTTTTTCAAGGAAAATCGCAGTCGTCCTTGGTAATATAATAATTGTACATAGTGTATTCCAAACACAGGTCGACAATGGAATCGAATTAAATCGCTCGGTTTTCAATGCATCTTAAATCAATAGTGACCAATATTGATGTGGGATTTAGCGTTTCCATAGAGACGGTCGGATAGTGTCGACGGTTATACGTACAAATAATATACATGTAGAATCGAAGAACATATTTTCCCGTCGCAAATGTATACACTGAACACTTTTTATCCGGGTTTACGCCGGTCGCGTTATTTTAAAATGTGTTTCATTACGTATTTTCAATACATTACCTAGCTATTTAACTTATTATTTATGTAGAATTATATTTCGAACGTTGATGTAAATTTCGGGTAAAAATGTAAAATAGTGCATTATATTTTTATGAATGTAACGCAGATTTTTTTAACATATTGATTTAAATATCACATTTCGGGGTTAATAAAATAAATATTTTCACACATGTCTCCGAAAACGTGATGTAAATTAAGGGAGAAAATATACGCCACGATATGGTGTAGAGTCCGATCATTATGATGGACGCTGAAACCAAAATACACTCGGAACATTGTAAATTAATTAAATAAAAATTGGTATTATGTATATAAACATACTTCAAGTTTCACCTTGTCCGTCCGTCCGTCTTTCCGTTTAATTTTTAATACTTTCGCAAAACCTTAATCTCGGTTAAATGACATATGTTTTAATTGCTCGGAATTGGTTCATAGTTCACACACGCATTGCCCTAATGGTTCTCTAGCGCCTGTGACAAATATACGTCAGCGCCCATACACCCAGGGGCAAGGTTACATATTTTACGGCGTCCAGAAGCCTTAACGCTCTGGAGTATTGGTCGCCATAGGTGTCCTATGTGTGTCGACTGGACACATTTTATAGTCTATCATCGGTGTTAGTTATGCACGATTACCGTTTGTTTTGTATACATACGGTATAGCGTACACTGATCAGTTACACTCGGTGCTATGAGACGTTTGTGTCATGTATTCCGCATGTACTCTGGTTGTTTTTTTTTTAGTCATCTTCGCGGTACTCTATTAATACATTATGGAATAGTGTAGACCCTGATCAGATTGCGTAAGTCAGTCCTTTGCATTAAGTATATTTAATTCCTTCCAACAAGTAAATGCCATACAGTTCAGTACTATACAAAGCTAGACAGTAATACTGAGCTCTAAAGACACATTTTAAATTAATTACAGCAAGAAGAATGACCATGTATACATAAGAATTACAATTCGTCTGCTACGGTATTAAATTGTATAGAGTTTATCGTCGTTTATTCGTCTGTGTTTTACAGGGTAAACTGATTTTAAGTCAGTGTAGTTAGCCTCGAGACGTAGTTCAACAGATCGCTGTAACATGTATTCGACATGTTAATTTAACAGAGGCATATCGGCAAAAATACGGTATCGATCTTAACACTCGCTCATTAAAGCATCATTAAAGCTAAATATATATGTTTCCTAGCAATAACGCGAATATAACCATTGTGATATTTGTAAATACCCCGGCATCAACGGTATCGATCCGTGTATTGAATACAGGTTTGAGCGGGTTTAGAAAATTGTCGTCTGCTATTAACGGGTATAAAATACGAGTGAACGCCTTATCGGGTTTTTTTGACTGCAACCGACCGATACGGTTAATTTACTATATAAATATAGTAATTAAATGTTCCATAGAGCTGGTGGCTTACTTAGTCTCTGTCGCAAAGTCTCAGGCAACAGTCGTGGATCCGCGGAAATCTGTTTTCCGCAACTTCATGTCTCCATTGTTCAAATGTTAATTGGCCTACTTTAATCGTTGAATATTTGAAGAATCCCGTTGTTTAATTTATAAAATGGCTTCCTTAGAACTCTTCAAACATCTCTATTTTCTCTAATTCCTCCTTGATGATCCATGGTGTAAGATATTGTTCATTTGATACTTTTAGTTTGAAAGCAAGTATCAATGCTTTCCTGTATGCTATGTCATTCAATAGATCTGTCAGAGGATCTTTGGTTTCTTCAAGTGTGTATATTCATAGATTGATTCAGTTTTAATCCATTCCTACTTTTTATAGTCTTTCAGTATCAACCAATCGTTTATTTCCAGGATTGTTTGACTTGTTTCATCAACTGTTCCAACCACGATTCATTGGGTCTGAAACAGATTTTGTTTTTAAGTTGTACCCACAGTCTGTTATACTTTTCCAATTTCTCTTGTTCGTCTAGTACCATTTCGCAAAGCATAGAATACCATTCTTCCATAATTGTATAGGGATCTAATTTCCGTGCAGCAGTCAATATGAATAAATCTCTTTGTTCAGTCGTATCTGTGAATAAGGACAAGCCATGCTGTAATTGACTTGGATACTCAATCTGACATCCATAACAGTTGTCAATTACTTCTTTTTTAATTAATGATTGAAGTTGTTCAACCATACATCTGTTGAATGTGTCATGTATTGTCTTTCTTATTCGTGGTATTTCTCGGGATTTCTTTACCAGACAAACATCGTTTTGTCACCATAATTATACCCCATCATTTTTATTGTTTATTATCTAAAAGCACTGTATAATATTTGCTGTTTCTAGCGCGAATACCTTGAAGATAATGGCCTATGCCAAAATTTAAATGTTTATATAGTGTGTAGGTACAACTGATTATAAGGTTTTCCTATTCCAAATATTTGTATTTGCCCTGAAAAGGGCCTTTTGTCTTGATCGTCTAATTCAAGTTTGCTGTTTATCATACTTGATCACTCTTTTTTATGAATTTTTCCTGGACATCACAGTCCCGTGACCCGCAGCTTCTACATGTCAAGAGAAATCTGTGTGTAGACCTTTTGTTGGGTTTTCCATGATTCGCAAATGATGATGCTGGAGCTCGTCGGATCTCCTCATCCCAGTCTTCTTCTTGTGGTTGTACACTCGCTCTCTCATCATCACCCCAGTTTTCTGTAGGCTTCGATATCGTGTTCAAGTAATGTTCATACAGAACGGTGTAAGGGGTTTTTATATAGCATGTACACGGATTAAGCTTTTAACCAATCAGGAGACTGATTACAGTATCCTAGTACAGTTGATGGAAAATGAACACGGACCATAGAGAAAGCACCATTTGTTCTATTCAGAAAAAGACATATATCATTCATATTCAATCAAAGTTTCAATGTCCTGTAACCGTATGGTACAGTATTACAATTGTCAACAATGACACGTTTTGTGTACACATACCTAAATGTCTTGCTTTAACATTCACTCGTTACTGTTCTGTCTATATGTCTCCTGATTTTACATGCATAGACAACTTTAACTTCGGTACTTCGATCATCGGCACTTTGAACATATGTATCCAAGTTCACCATTTGACTTGTGTTGTAATCGAGTGTCAGTCCTTTAACTTTGCATTTGGATTTCATTTCCCCAACTTTTGTTATCAACTTGTACGCAAAGCTGTTTGACCGTTATCTATAACTACATTGTACTCAAGTGTGGGGAGTTAACAGATTTTGAAGGTAATGCTAGCTCTCTTTAGAAGTCCAAGGATACATTAATCTTACTCAATTCGTTTCAATAAATCAAGGTATACCTATTCACACTTCCTGCTTTGTGAAAAAACTAATTGCTTAAACTCGGTGGTCGATCTTGGGTGTCAATTAGTCCGTATTCACAAGGACTGCGCAAACAAGAATTATTATTGGCTATCTTCGCTTATCTACATACATCGGTGTGGGTGTTTAATAATATGTGACGGTGGCTGCAGAAAGGGAGGCGATGGCACTAGTCAATCAATTTGTTAATGCACCGTAACACCACCGTGGCCCCATAAAACGTTTTATTTTATAAAAACAAATTGTTCGAATAACGTGGAGCGTGTCATTCACAATGAAATGACTAGCAGCGCAAACCTTTCTTAACTTAACCAGACTGGGGGGGGGGGGGGGGGGGGGGGGGGGGGGGGGGGGGGGGGGGGGGGGGGGGGGGGGGGGGGGCGGGGGGGGGGGGGCTGTTTGTTCGCACACTCATCAGGGTCTGCGCTGTTCTCATGGGTCATATGCCTCGTTTCTCAAACCACCGTGGCACGACGGTTGGTAACGTTTTACCTTTATATAACATTTTAGGGAACAATATGAAATCCTAATTCTACACGTATTTACTCTATAAAAAATTACATTATACATATTTAATGTATAACATTTAGATTATAAAGGCACTATACCACAAATGTCATAGTGCATGTAAATAAGTAATGGAGAGGGGCTGTAAACTAATGTTTTTGAGACTTGTTGCCATCCCGTTTGCTTTTCTTAATAGTAAAGTGTAATGTTTTGCAACTGTTGTATACTGTCTACATAGCAATAAAAATGTTTAAAATCATAGGTGGTAATGTATTATCAATTCATAAAACTAATCGGTTCTATGTTTTCCATGGTACAGTGCATCGTGCTATAGTAAATAGCGGACATGCATGTCAGTAATCAAATTATTTACAATAGTTATGATGACTCTACACATGTATTATAGGGAACAAACACAAACTCATTGGACGTTTATCAAATAAAAACAGTGAGTTCAGTGCATTTTGCGTACATAACGCCAAAACAAAACGACGTATCGAACATGATGTCCGAGATATCATCTGAGACATAGTGACTTTAATCCGATCATTCTAACCAGTGAGAATATCCATATTGCTGTACGGCCACGGGTACATTGTCATCTGTGTGACTGTAACTGGGGAAATCTGGCTGACAATACGCATACATTCGAGGCCGGTGTATTTTCAGGTCGGCTGCCATAGATCGGCCGCCTGATATGCGCTAGCTAGATGCCTATGGGTGGTGTTTTACGAGCGAACAGTTTTTGTCTGAGGCGAGGCCCGCCTTATTAACGGATCATCAGCATTTGCCACGTGCGGCTCGTCTCAAACATAATACGATCCATTGTGTCAGCCGCGGTGTATACCACACTGTAATGAAACAAGAAAGGTGAAACGGTATTTCCGGGTTGTTTTATTTTTTGCTAAAGAGACACGCCGGTTTTACTCATATATGTTCGTACTCGTAGATAACGTAACAGCATCACATACATTTATGTAAGCTCTATGCTCCGTACATGGAGTCAGCCCAGAATCAAAATCGGGCTGCGTGAAGTGTTACTAAAGTACATGTACATCGTATTTGTAATTCGCCATACTGTGAAAATGGACTTCCTGGTACCCACCATCATGGTGGTTTGGGGAACTGCGCTATTTATGCAGGCGTGTCCATAACGGCGGTGTCAGTTTTGCAAATTGAGTAAGTCACACGACAGTTATCATAATGCATGGACGCCGGACAACAATTGGATAGAGGTATTTAAACGTAAATATTTTTGTAGTGATGAAAACGTCTGACGATCCGACGTAGATACCAGCGACATGCTGAACAGTCTGTTTAGACGAATATTCTACGTGTGTTATATTGCATGTATCTACATTTATTGTTGAACCGTTATATATATGCTTCGTAATAAACACAGCGTGTGTAAGAAATAGTTTGGGAACACACATACCAGCCAACTGCTCGGACAATATTCTCCCATACGGTAAAACTGGCATTGTAAACAGAACTACTTTCCAGAGCGGACGGAAGGTCGTCCAGTTGTTTATGGTATTTCTGTGCACCGTCGACATACTTTTCCCTGTCTTTCTGCGTGTGTACTACGTGTTATGTTTACTTTTTCTCGACAATCAAATGATGTTTATACACTGCGTTACCGCCCGAGTCTAGTTCGTTGTCTATTTTTCAATACGTACTTTTGCGGAATTACGAGTTAAACAACGAGTTACGCTCAAGCCGATGTTAAATGTCGTGTACGGTGTTATTACAAAATGTGCGCATCTCGGACTGACACATACTCGTAAACGTGATATTTTGCAGTCTGATCGGGCCATACATTAGTCCGGCATTTTTGCTCTCTTCAGTATGCAGACAAAAAGGTGAGTTATTCCGTAGATAGTCAGAAAAAAATAAATAAATGCGAGTGTTTCAATACTCAAGTTCATATACATAATGGGTGTTCGAAATGTCACGTAGCTTTTTCTGAGATCATGCAAGTCGCTGCCCTTTACGTCCCAAACTGCAGAGCGAACTCTATAATGGAATACGTTCATAGAGAATGCCCATCGCCAAGTACAATATAACACCATAAAAATCATAGACAACGAACTAGACTCGGGCGGTAACGCAGTGTATAAACTTCATTTGATTGCCGAGAAAAAGTAAACATAACACGTAGTACACACGCAGAAATACAGGGAAAAGTAAGTCAACGGTGCACAGAAATACCATAAACAACTGGACGACCTTCCGTCCGCTCGGGAATGTAGTTCTGTTTACCATGCCAGTTTTTCCGGTTATATGGGAGAAATATTGTTCGAGCAGTTGGCTGTATGTGTGTTACCAAACAATTATTACAACGCTGTGTGTATACGAAGCATATATAATGGGCCGCGCCTTACGAAAGCGGGCTTAATGACAACGTCATGAAAGCGGTAAAAACGACGTCGGAAAAAACGACGTTTCAAATTGTTCTAGCGTTCGCCATATAAGTCCGTTTGCCTCATTTACGTTTACTGGTGTCAGTTAACATTAAGTGTGAACAGAAAGGGACAATGATAACTTACAGATATTTCACTATATATGAGACGCGATCTTGTAACTCGGTACACATATTATGCTCATGACTTGACGTCACGTATTTGTGAAGTCATTGAACGTGAATACATGTTTGATGTTATGCCATGTTTGTAGTGACAATCATATATAACATGGATACTTGCACGGTTCCTCGAAGCATCAATGACTTAGAAATGCTTCAGGCGGCTGTACATTGTCGCCTTACTGGCGTTCTTTGACATTTTACTCTTTTAGTCGGTTGTTCCTTATGAATTCAAAATGGTGAACTCATAAATTTAAACTGGCTAAATATCAGCGAAGTCTTCGCTTACATGCACTTTGATTACAAAATAATCTTTAAATATGAACAACTAGTGTTTTGTCAACGGATATTACCATCTATTATCTTGGTAAAATTGAGGACTTTTGAATATTATATCCAGTACTTAGCGAAATGATTTGCATTAATGCCGACTCATTTTATTCATAAATCGGAGGTAACACGCCGCTATTTAAATGACTAACTATCATGTTGTGCCCCCCCTCCTTGGGGTTTGTATTGAATTTAAAATAATGCGAATCAAATCTTAATTGGGAAATGTGTTTGTTGGTCATTAAACTTGCTATTTGTAGCGAAAGTGCTTGTGTAGTATAAAATCATCAGTTTATCACTTGACTGCATAATAATGTAGATCGGGCGATAGTTTGTAATGCGATCTCAAGAAAGACACTCCACGCGACATTATAGGTATCGCGCTACCAAAATCTGCACGGTATCGTGTTTTATCACAAAGTTAATGCTATAAGGCGGTCCTAATGTTACTTTAAAATTTGTCGCGTCGCATAGAAATGTTATATGATGTCGGCTATTTATTCACAAAAATTATTTCAGACAGCAGCAAACAACAGGGAAACGCCTCCACTCTGGCTTTATTTGAAAATTATTTCTTACGAAATTACGTTTCTTGGCCGCAATCCAAAACATAACGTTACAGTAGCAACTGCAACACGAGCCATAAACATTATTTTTCATCTTTCACTTGGCCTAGTGGGAGACACTTGGCCTGGCTACGAGAGATTTCCAAAATTTGGGTTGTTGACATGCGATCAAAGATGACAATCTAAGGACTGTCCGGACCTACACCCCTTGTATACGACCGTTGATAAAAACGTGGTAATTTCGACCGTCATTTGATCTAAAACGTCATATAAGTTTTTACCACGCGTCATAAAAACTACTTCTAAAATGAAAACATAATTTGGGATACATTGATAATTTTGGCGGAATATGGCTTTTTAAAAGATGTACAATTCAGAATACGCGAAAATTATAAATGAATGTTGTCATTGAGCCGGGTTTCGCAGGGCGGCTCATATATCTTTTGGCGTTCGTAGTTGTGCAAAAAGTGACACACAAGGTAATGTTGACTTTTCCCAATGTTACGTGTCTGTTTGTCATTTATTCACTATAGTTATAAAATATTATACATTATGCTACTTAAAAATCACCGACATGCTGCCTATTCGTTTACTAATCCATTATCTTAAACGTTCTTATTGACGTTGATGTCGCCCGTTAATGTTTAACGTCGTAATTTAATTGCGACGTCATTGAGCTAAAACGTCGTTCCCTTTGCGATTCTACCACGTGTTACAAAAATACATGTAACTATGAACAATAATTGTGATACATTGATATTGTTGGTGGTATATGGACTTTTAAAAGATGCGGTATTCAGAATATGCAAAAAAAGTGATAATGTTTTTTTTTGTCATTAAGCCCGGTTTTCGCATGACGCGGCCCATATATATATGGCCGGGTGCTCTGTGAAAAAACAAAAAACCGGCCTTTATGACAAAATTTTCGATTTGCACTTTTTTACATTTTTGAATGCGGGTGACACCTTTCACAAACATTATGCTAAAAAGAAAAAATGCAAATATGTTTCATAGTTTTAGTTTTTATCTCACTTTTGTAGCACAATGTCAATCTCGCAAGGAGAAAATAGTAACGTCATCGAGAAAATGGTCGTTTTTGAAAAACTGCTGACGTTTTGAAACGCTGTGTTTTGTACATGCAACACAAACAGCATACGTAGAAATGCGTGTTCACATATCATTGACTGTGCTTGCTGTAAACTTTATTTGTGATAAGTTTTTACTAAATGTAATTTACAAAAGTTACTATGAATAATATCAACATCGAACAGATAAAATTATGACATGTACAGTAGTGAACAATCCAATCGCACCACGATCGATTTTAAATCTATAATTAGCCGACATTGACCTCGTAATTTGGACTATCGGCCAAACTATCACGGATTTTTTTATGGCATATGCTTGTACCTGAAAGATCATTGTATTATTTGAGAATTGAGTTAGTAGTATTTAAGAGTACACAAATGATACAATCACCTATGGAAGGTGCCAGCTACGCGCGGCCACCCTCCACTGCATGATGGTTATCATTTGTGATTATATACTACTACACGAGACATATATTTATGAAATGAGAAGATACACCTATAGAGATAAAATCCCTATGTTATACTCAGGTATTTATATACAACCATAATGGTACTAGTGACGTGTTGCGTGGTTGAAGACAGGTAGTCACGAGAGATGTTTTCGCACCGGTATTTTAGAATATGCTAAATCTCAGTGCTTTGAATGCGATGAGGTTCCGTTTCGCATCGCCATGTCGACATTGTGGGGGTAGGGACAGCCGAGTCACTGCTAGTCCACCATGTGGTGGCACTCGGCTACTCATCGAATGGGTTACAATGGATTACTGTTGCTACGCAAGTATTATCGTTTAGTAATAGTTCAAATCGGAAGTCAGTTTAGAAGATAGAATCGAATATTAATAAAGGTCACGGTGTTTATACAGCATTAAAACCATGTAAAAATCATTAGCAAACTTTAATTTTATAAAATTGACAGAAAAAAATAGTACCAATATAAAAGAGAAAATGGATAATTCAATAAATGGAATTGAAAGTTTTTTATGGCTGTGTTTGTTTGAGAAGTACGAAGAATACGGGGGTTATAATCCTGTATATAAATTCTATAAATGAGAACACTTGGGCGATATCGAATACTATGAATACCAGCGTTAATTTATTACGCTCCGACAAAAAATTGTTGGCATTTACAATATTTATACCGGCATTTATGGTCAACTATACAAGAGGCAAATTCGATCATTAAGACAGAATAAGGCGTATCAGATATGAAACTTAGGCGTATTATATAAAACTATTTAAAAAACCAAACGATTCGTTTACGAACGTACATTTTACGATTTCACTTTTAATTTATGTTGTAATCACAACACCAGCAGACGGACAATGTTTCACTTACACGTGTTATAACATGCAAATTATGTGTCTACCTTACACGTATATTAAGTGTCCATTTTTTTATAGAGAGATTACACGATTACGTCTTCGGGATTGAAAAATAAACACACTGTATATATACTACACACCACGGTGGGTGTGTTTTTTACACAACGCTATCGATATTCCGGAATGTATTTCTTACCATTGTGATTGGTGGCATGTTTTTATTTTTTTATTTTACTTTTAATAATTTAGACGTTATAACCTATATTATTAATTAAAAAAACGAAACTTATTCTAATAAAAAGCAAATAAAAAAGAGAGTAAATATTTGGTATTGCACAACACGGTTTTTGCTGCTTAATATATGTAAAATTAACAACAATACTTGTCTTGGGGGACGCCCCTTGACGAAAAATGAGCGTCAGTGCACCAGTGCGACACTTACAAGGTTGCCTTAGACTTTAGGACACTAATTAATAGATCAGCCGAGAGATGGGGGTGTGCAGTACGGGTAGCTACACCTCGCTAAGCCAATCAGAAAAAAAAAAAATAAAAAAGGGAAAAAAAATGTTATGAATGAATGAATGAAAGAGAGTGGCTTAGCGGGGTGGACCCAGAAGGGTTTTGCTGGCGCGGGTTCGAGCCTCGGTGTGACCCAACCTTTTTTTTTTTAAATTGTTATAATTTCTAAAAACTAATTAATAAATTGCTTTACTGCAATTTATTTAATAAAAAATATTAATTTCTTCGACTTTATCTCAGTTTTTCCCTAATTTTATCCCAATCAGTACACTCAATTTTGGGCCATGTGGCGTGCGCTTGATTCTTATATCATTTTTTATTCTGTTAATTATCTCCCATTTCTCTTCACCACGGATTCAAACTCACTAAATTTGATATTTTCTTATCGGCCAACGCTTTGGACACCATAAGTCGATGGTATTTTTCTTCGACCTGGCGAGAACAGATATTCAATCATGTTTCTACATTTTTTCTCGAGTTTGCCAACCGACGCCCTAATTACCATACACACAACCCAGAAACGGCCGACACCGCACATAAAATCCCCGCTACAGGAACAATGTTATAATGGTGGATATAGGTTGCAGCTGTACCGCCCCACACAACACAGAAACATCGCTAGAGCCGTTCTAGAAGCTTCAGCGTGTTTCACCGCGCGTTCTATTATTTTGTTAGCGTGTTTTTTTCGTATTTGTATATTCTCTAACTAAAATATCTGCATAGCGACGATATTATTCAACCCTAAAAATCTGAACTTCTTTCGTAATTTGTACACAGGTTGATGGTAGTCGGTATTGACATTTGGAGCGTTTTCATTCGTTTCATATTTAAATTTTACATTTATTTCAATATATTAGTATTTACAAATAAGTTCAATTACCATATGAGACTATAGTGGAATGAACTTCTGGGTCACCGAATTTCGTAACAAAGTTAATAACACTACCTTTTGGATAAGTCCTAATTCGATTATAACCGGGAGAACCGAAACCACCGTGAAACTATCTCCAAGAGATTATAGTGGACTCCAAACCCCCGTCTTCCTCATCTACTTCAAGATTTATCGCGGACCGCGCCCACAGGTTTACCACTTGCATTAACGAGCAGACCGCCATTTTGGATAACTTCACCCTCGCAGCTGTCCATAGTGTATCCCCAAATTTATTACTCGCTTTTGGCACGAACGAATATCATAGTGCCTCAACAATGGGCCCCGCTTCTCAGCCCAAACTATTATGGCACGTTTTAGCGTTTTTCATTGTCGCCACTATTCCGGCAAGCGCACTGTTTGCGTTATATGCCTCAGTACGTATTATTATATAATGAGGCCTCTACAAGAGCTTTGGTCGCGGCTATACGATCATGTTTCAGTTTATCGGAAACTTTTCGTTATCTTTCCGTCTATGTTCGGTATGTGCCGCTTCTCTACTGAGAGAGTCCTCTAAAGGCGCATCGCATTCATAAGCCTCCGTAATTGGTGCCTGGTGGCCTGTTAGGGCTTTCTACAACACACGACCGTGGCCTCTTTTTTGAAATCTGTTATTTTCCCATCTAGTTCAGCATCCTCCGTTCTCTGATGAGAGAGTCCTCTTGAGAGCAACCCTCAATGCCCTTCGCAAGGCGGCTGGTGGTCTTTCTGGGCTTTATCAACACTTTGCGACGGGCCTCTTTTGAAAATTCGGTTATTTTTCCATCTAGTCACCAACCGCCGTTCTCTGATATATGAGAAAGTCTCTGAGCGCAGCACCTAATAAAACCTCAGTAAGGTCCGCCTGGTGGTCTTCTCGGGCTTTCTCAATACCGTTCGTACCCCTCAACCCCCCAACCGGGCCTCTTTTCGAAATTTGGTTTTTTTTCGTCTAGTTCGGTAAGTGCGCTTCTTCTGTTGAGAGGTTGAGTCCTCTGAGCGCAAAGCCCCATAGGCTCTCCGAACAATGGCCTCCTTGTGGTCTTCTCGGGACACCTCACCCCCGACCTGGTCTCTTTCAGAAATTACGGTATTTCCCGTTATTTCAGACTTGTGTAGCCTTCTCTGTTGAGAGAGTCCTTCTAAGCGCAACGCATCATAGCCTCCGCAAGGGCCTCTCGCATGGTTCGACTGGTGGTTTCTCGGACTTTATCAATTTACCGACCGTGGATCTCTTTTCGAATTTGGTTATTTTTATATCTAGTTCGGCACCGCGCTTCTCTGACGAGAGTAGTCCTTGTGCGCACTACACCTCATAGCTTTCGTAAGGTCTCCCCCCCCCCCCCCCTGGTGGTCTTCTCGGGCTTTCTCATACCCGACGTGGCCTTTTTCGATTTATTTTTTAATCTAGTTCGGTAAGTGCCGCATCCTCTAATGAGAGAAGTCCTCTAAGGCACGTATCATAGCCCTCCGTAAGGGCGCCTGGTGGTCTTCTCGGACTTATCAATATCCGACCTGGCTCTCTTTCGAAAATTAGGTATTTTTTTACCTAGATCGTTTAGTTCCTTCTTCTGATGTGAGAGTCATCTGAGCGCTAACCACTCATAAGCCCGCCTGATCTTATCAATATCCGTTCGATCTCCCTCAATTTGGTGCAGCGCCGTCAGCACTTTTTACTTAACAGCTGAATATACTCCGTGAATCCCGTTTGTGACCTCGATATTGTTTTATTTATCAAGGCAATGGTTTTTCCATTACGTTAAAGTCGCCCTTGTCGGGATGAATCCACCTTCTGCCGGTTCCAAAATTCTCTTTGAATTTGTCACCCAATCGGAAGAAACTACCTGGTCGTATATACTCATAATTAAATTTATTTATAATATTGGGCAACTCATACTCATTAGAATAATTTCGAGAACTACCGAAATGGGTAATCGTTTTTCACTTTTCTCGCTTGTCAATCGCAGAATAGAGCAGTAAATCGTGGATATGTCCGATTCCAAAACTTTCATCTCGGTGTGTGGGAAGTCTAAGGGTCACAGTCTCACAATAGAAACAGTCGTGGCTTGCACGGTTTTCAGTAATGTGTGGGGAGTGCCGTGCTACCGTGTTGTTCGATGTGTTCAACCGATCCAGGTGCACGCCTGAGCCCTGAGAGTTTTCGTTTGTTTTGAAGGCGAAGTCACCGGGAGTTATCACCGATGTACTCACCCGGGGTTAACACTCCTTTGTTTGAGGAGTATGTCTCTCTAAAACGAGTTGATATACCCACCCCGGGGAGAGCACTTACCTTATTATCAGTGCTGATATGGTCATTGTTGCGAGCCGGTGGTGTAGGGTGGGTAGGTAGCATTCGATTACTGTGAGGTTGAATTATACACCGTCAAGCTCTGTTGTGATCAAAAGCTCTTGAGCTGTCTTATTCCCCACAGTCCGTGAGCGCTTTACAGAATTGTTTGTCATCTTCACATGTAAAACGCTTCGCTCTCCCCCACTTCGGCCATCCAACCCGTGAACGTGATTGATCTAAGCCTACCCGGGCGTTGTCCGCAGCAGTTGTCTATTAATTTTGAAGTTCACAACTTCCCTTTTTGAACATAGTGATAGTAGCAAACTAATAATATTCTTTCAATGGATACCAAGGCATTTTAGCTTTAATTCTAATGCAAGTACACGGTCGGAGGTAAATACAAGCAAAAAAGAAACACATTGGTTGGGGATGAGCTTGTGCACCCCACAATAAGTGCTAGGTTTGGGATGGGTTTCGACACCAAATGTCATTAACATGTTTTAAAAGTCAGACATGCTAAAACCATTAAACAGGATGTCATAGCAAAATGGAAATCTATCTTATGCAGTTTCTGGCAGAACCAACTAAAATCTTTGCCGTGGTGGTGATGCAAACCGGGGGGTGTGGCGTCGTCTCTTTCAGAGACCACATAGCAGACCATAATAACACGATTGTTAAGCTGTAGCGTCTACAACCTTTCATGGTATATATACCATTAGGGATTCTCAAAAGAACTAGGTACTCATCCCAACTACCTCAGACGACGGGTGAATCCCATTCCAACTCTTAAACACCGTAAGGAGTTTGAACGGATATGTGACGAATTTTAATGTTTCAAAAGATTCGGATTGGAGACAGAAAAACATTTTCAGACACCGGGGTTGAGGGTACTGTTGTTTCTCAGTGGTCTAGACTACGGTGCAAGCACGAAGTCTGCCACCCCAGATGTAACCTTGGTTTCTTAGTATTCAAATGTGTTGTGAACACAGTTAGAGGTTATAAAATTGGACCGCCACCGATTATGTAGTAAATAAAATGGACATTCCGGGTTATGAAGTTAGTACAAAGAAGGACCAGTAGTCTTAGTTTTAATTACGATTACTGTGGTATAATGCACCAAAAATAGCTCACGTCGATGATATTTTACAAGACGAAACGTCCGTGCATAAAGGGTATAGAAACCTTTATTATTGGACGACGGTCTAGGGTTTTACGCCAGGACGGTGTTTACCTCTCCTCAACGCTCCATTCGCGTTATTACGTTTGGACCATCCTCGGCGCACAGAAGCAAACTCGCATTAGTTCTATAATAGGTGTCGGAACGGTGTTTGACGCGCAAAACTGTTTCTTGGCACTTGTCGAGGACGCCATCTAGCTAAGGTGGACCTGGAGAAGGCGATCCAGAATTATCAAGACGTTTTGCAGACTGCCAGCACCCCAGTGGACTATGTATTTGGAATAGGTCTTTATATGGCGCCGAGCAATATGATACTCGAGACGACCCGGTTGATGGTTACAATAATCAAATCGTATCGCCACCGCAATCAAAAAAATCGGTCACAACGGTAACGTGTTGAACACGGATTATCATCAAGCGCACCCAAAATGATCGGGTTCCTTCCGTGCGCGGAGTTGTTAAATTCAAAAAAATTTGAAAAGATTTCAATAAAAACCCCAAACACAAAATGATACACCCTCCCTCAACACATCGAACCGTACCCCAATTCGTATATGGATTTTGCACCATCGAGTTCCCCCATCCAATCATCAACAATTTTGAACCACCAATCGTAGTTTGGAAGCACAACACAACGAGGAGGAGAAATTAGCGCTTCGTTCGTCGCCCTCGTGGCGATAGGACTATTTACGCTTTGGTTTTTTAGGAAACTATCTGGCGAAGAATGTAGGAGACCGGCGATGGCACGATTAAAGCCAGGTATTCTCGGCGTGCCATCCGTCCGTTTTTGATAAAATAGATAACAAGAAGGAGAGTTGGAGACCTCCTAGCCATACAGGCAGGGGCAGCCAACTTTCTTGCTATTTTAGCCAGGAGGACTGGCGAGGCTTTTAGTTGTTTTTTTATCCACTCCTTGGCTCCGCCGGATGGCGCGGGTTGCTGGTGAGGGGTGCTGGTGCGGGTGCTGGTGCAGTGCCACCAGCATTGTCAGATAAAATAGAGACGATATAGATTAGAATGTGGTCGATATAATCATGCTGGAAAGCTGCGATGATGGTTACTATCGTGACGCCCTTCTCTCTGAACAGAGTGCGTAAGACGTTCACCGATCAGGGTCGTTCCTCGTGCAGAACCTCGGAGTTTGTTTCGGCGGCTCGCGACTTAATTGGACGGAAAGCGTGTCTCACGTTTTAGTCGAGTGCTGCTCAAGCGAGCTTCTCTTTCGTCCGCAACGACGCAGGAGTTTGTTAATCCTCTCGGTAGAATCTCTATCGCTCGGATTTCCCCAAAGTTTTTCTTTCTTCGTAGCGCGGATATGTTTGTCCAGACGCCGTGATTGGGTGGTTATTGACCAGTTTGTTAATCCTCTCTGTAGAATCTCTATCGCACACGGATTTCCCCAAGTTTCTTTCTTCTAGCGCGATATGTTTGTCAGCGCGTGAGTTTGGAGAGGTTATTGACATTCGCCCCGAGTTGTTGCAGAGCCTTAGCGAGTCCGCGAGTTCGCGGAAGAGGTAATGGTGGGTTCATATTTCGTTCCGTCTCATTCGTTGACCGTGGTTTCCATTCTCGTGTTTATTGCGTCTGGTTGGCTATACGAGGGACATCGCTGAGTCGCTCGTTTCTATAAGCGGCGGGCCGTCTTCGCCAGGTTTCGTCGGTAGACGTGGTTTTTACTATTTGTTGAGGCAGCTGCGGACGATCATCGATCAATCCGAGAGCTCGAGCGAGGGATACTCCATATCGGTTCACGGAAAGAGGGGCTGAGGAACCGGGTTCGGTCGTTCTTGTACGTCAGCAACTTCAGCTATTACCCCCTTTAACCACAAGTCTCCTCTTTTGTGCTGCGGAACTCCAACGTGGCATTGTTGCCGTGTTTAGACACCTCACTCTCCCAACCGTTTCACACGTGACTCCGTTTCCGTGAGAGGGCGCCAGCTCATTCTTGGAAGATCCCGCAGGAATTCTCGGCACGCCGCCCCATGCCGAGTGCGGGATGGGCCTCCCACATAGGGGCCCCAGCAGATGAAGCAGTTCCGGTGCGTCAAGACAAACAAAGATGCGCCTGAACCAAGCGAAGGCGTATTTCGTTGTTCGCCTATGGAACAAACAAAGGTTGTATTTTTGGGTGCTGGTTTCTCTTTGAAGGTCGTCGTTTCGTCATAGTTATCGTTTCATCATCGATGTCAATCTTCATGCGGATATACGTCTCTGCCGATTTCATCCATGTCATATCGTCATCCGCCTTTATAATTTCTTAAAATAAATTATGTATTAAAGACAAAACCACATACGGGTTTAATATAGATTCACTAAATTCATGTCTTCGAGTCAATAACGGTCGCAAACTCAATCCATACGCAGACTGCTTGAGCCCTCGGGGCAGAAAGGCGTGAGACAGGTGTGTCGTTATTACGAACAACCCATCGACGATCGGACCTGAACCAGCAGCTGTTAGTCGCTTCCCCACCTCGGAGCTAACGCCGTCATTTGCGGGGACTGTTCGCTCGTCTTCACTATTTCGCTGACGTCGACGCGAGGACCGAACGGTCGTTCAGAACCTTGTGTGCATCGTCGTCAAGAAGACCATGATAAAGATTTCTGGTAATGAGGTGATGTCGATCGATGACAGCGACGGTCTACCATTGTTATCAGGACTATGGTGACGGTGCAAGAGCGCGAAATCGCTGTCTATCACGGGTATTGACACCAGCGAAAATAAGAACGTAACCAAACTTAAATTCGTGGATTGTAACAAGTAGATAACAACGCGAGCGACAACGCTGGTCGCGGACGCTACGGCAAACCAGCATCTACTATCCCACTCGACTATTTGGGTTGCTGGAAGGTCACATGCCTATATTCAGAGCGCTTGGACTGACCTCCTCGAATACGGAATAACGTTCAAGACTACGGCGGTGTTCTTCATACTCAGCGACCATGTTATCGACCGTATACGATCGGACAATGTTTCGCAGGAGTCGGACAATGGTACGATGCCCGAACTCGCGCGATTGATCAGAAACCAGTTACGCCGGGCGCGTTGCCATACTTTACGACCGAGTTCTTTCGCCACGCAAGATGACGAAGACAAGGCGACACTTGTGGAATATATGTCAACGTACCAGCGCGCTCGATGAAAGTATACTGATGTTGTTCGGAGGATGCTGGTTCGCGTTCGTGCTAGAAAAAAACCTACAAATTATATAACCCCAAAATCACGAAGGTAGAGGTGACGATCGAGGAGGTTGTAACCCAATCAACTTACAGCGCGGGTCTTCGCGCGCACCAGCAGTGGGACGAAAGTAAGGAAAGCAGTTTTGGTGCCGGCTCTAAGCGCTTCTCCGGAGGTTGCAGCAGTTTGCCAAAGACCTGGTCATCTCTCGGCCGACTCCATCGCGGAGAGTTCCCTGAATTACCAAATACGCGTTATGGCTAGGACATGCGAGCCAGCGAAGCGACCAAATACCCGGCTGCCTCAAACACAGCGGACGCAAAGTTGAGAACGATAGCGAGGGTGTGGACGATCAGATAACAAAAGAGGCGGAGGTGCCGGGCCATTGACGTGACTTATATTTTATTACAGACGCACAACTCAACATCGAAGATGGCCGATACGTTCAGCACTTACTGATTTAATAAAAAATCATCTAACGATTTATTAATTAATTTTATGAAAATTAACAATCAATACCAATCAGTTGGAGATGCCCACAGGAGTGGGAAAACGGTTTTCATCCTTAGACTTGTCGAGGGCCTCCTACGCGATGCCTTTCGTCATATTGTCGATCTGTGTCCCACTGTGCGGCACAAACGATACTTATCGCGGCGCCCGTGGGATATGGCGACCCTGAGGTTTAACGTTATTGACCCCGGTGATAGGCTTCACGAATGGTTGTGGAGTTTTATCCCAAAAATTCCTAGGTGTGAGCCCACCCTATACGTGATGACGATTGATCGGCAAGGCGGCGATGACCCAAAAAGAAGGACATGCTCTCCGAAGCTCGCTTTTTCTGGCCGCCATGCTAGGCAAAGCGTATGGAATATCCACTCAAAAGTACAACGCCGTCCTCAAGACTGCGCGAGCAACGAAATGGGTGCCTCTTTCACTGCAAGGACCGAGACTCATTCGATGTATGTCTTCGAAGAGAATGACGTTATCCCAACGCACGAGGAGCGCTGGAGTTCGACAGATGCTTTCGGAAACTAAGCAGCCAAGGTTTTGCTAAAGACTGATCAACCAACTATACGAAGTTATCAATTAAATTTATAATTATATTAGCAATTACTGAACAAATGCAGAATAATGCTGAACAATGCTTAGCAATTGCTGAACAATGCTGAACAAATGATTAACAATGTTGAACAAATGGCTGAACAATGGTTAACAATGTTAACAATATGGTTGCTCCGCTGCGGCTTGTTGCGGAGGCCATAATGGTGATCATAAGTATCGGGTGTTTCGGTAAGTGGTTGTGCTTGGCAATATTTTAAAAGTGATGAGATTGTTAGAATAGTTAAATTAATTTTAAGAAAAATGAACTGCGACGAACCTCTCGATCAGCTAATAGAAGAAACTCAACTCCGACTGCAAACATAGATAATGATCGACAGAGCAATCGGAATCAACTCCAACTGCGGTTGGTATTGGGTTTTGAGTGGCAAAACGACTCCGAAATGAAAATGAAATAATGCGGTTCGCGACGAGAGCGGCTAGCTGCGCTGGTTGTGGGGGACAATCGGTGCATTATTCGGGTAGGCGTCTCTCAGTTTTTAGGGTGGATAAGATGTCAGATGCGGAGATCGATAAAAATGTATGCGCGATACGAATCAAATTGGGGAGCGGAAGATGACAAAAACTCTCGGATCGGCGGCTATTCATTTGTACGCAACCGCCGTTTGTATACTTTCTCCCTATACCAAACACCGCGGGATTGATTGACGATCTGATACGACCCTTTTATAGGTACACTCTTTAGACAGCCTGCAGCTCAATTTATCACAAGTTTGAATGTACTTAGCTCCGCTGACACCGCGTTGACAGGGTAACACTGTCAAATTGGTCATATATGCCACGAATATAAGCCTAATATTATAAAGGATGACACAAGACACAACCCGCGAGAGTGACGGAACCACACTCAACCCACGAAATTGGAGTTGAACCAGAGCACGTTGGATGAAACCCTCACAGCACGACATAAAAACCGAAAAGACATGTCAGCTGGGCGGGCGGGCGGCTGTCACCCGAAAAGTTAAACAAGATAAAATACTCGCCGAGCTTCAAGATGTCAAATACTCAAATTGAGATTGGAGTTGCATTCGGAGAACGACAAAACACCGTGGCAGCGTTCTCCCCAATCGTTATTGGATCGAACCGATTGCTCCAACTCCCAATACTGATTGGATCCAGTGGGTTGTTGTTGGTGGTCTGTCGGTTGTGGGCACCTGTATGTGCTTCTACCGTTTCAACAACAGGTCATCAACGAGGTTGAAATTGAAAAACAACCCCCGACACTGTTGGATGCGCCCCATTTAAACATTGATCGCGACCCCTTTTTTATGCAACTAATTTCATGGTCTGAACAAGATGGTAAAATGTTAGTGATATGCGCTTTTATTACGCCGTGGTGATATCGGGTTTCAGTAATCGGGTATGCTCGATATCAAGTGGCCATAGGAGGATCCGCTCCCAAATTGGACTTACTGCGAGTGTCGCTAGGGTCGCGACATTAGATGTGCTAGGGCCGAGTTTGACCCGAGATTTCTCTAGTTAAAGTTGGAATTTCTACCAGTTAATATTATGGAAATAATGGACTTCATTCGCAGTAATAGTTGGTGGTTGCGCTCGTAAACGCATTTGGCGATTCGCGGTAGCAACTTTATATTCTCTAAAATGAGAGAAGTCGAACGTGGATGAGGAGCGTAAGCGTCACGATTTAGCTGTAGAACAACTCAATAGCGCAAAGGAAGCGTGGTCGAAAAAACGAACCGCCCATCTGGACTGGGTCAACGAGGAGCTTCGCCGCGAAAATCACGCAACACAAACTTTTCAGAACGTTGAAGAAGCCAACCGCGAGTACGCGCTGGCATATCCGCAGAAAAGTCTCGCGCCGCTGGATCGTGAGCCCCAACTTTCAGATTTCTATGTACCGTCAGAGCCCCAAAAAGACCGCGAGATCGCGTTCATCGTCGTGGGAATGGGTGTGGTGGGGCTTGTCGGCTACTATATCCAATCGAGATTTTAAATTAATTATTTTAAATAATTGTTTTTATAAATATATATATATAGAACGATGTCAGTTGACGAACTTTATTTTGCTATGATTGATGTAGGCTACACTGCCCTTAAACACCGCATGGTTGGTGCAAAGGGTATGATTAGTCTGGCCCGAGATTCTCTCGAGACGTGGCGGGAGGACGAAAAAGCGGCCACCCTTTTCGCAAAGCGGATGATTCCTCCACCAATCCTGGGGGATTATATTTTCCCAAGTTCCTTCAGAACTTAACCCCCAATTGCGATTGTACTTCCAACAAAGGTTTATTATTATCGACGCAGTTACCGGACGATCTTGCGAGGGCATGTTGGAGATTGTCCGATATATTAGAATACATCGCATACTGTGAACACGCGCAAACTTGATACCAAACTATCGGTTCGCCTAACGCGCAAGCTAGCGAACATGTACTACAACCCCCGCGGCTACTGGAAGGGACTCGCGGCCATCAAGAACCTCGCGGCGGCGACCAAGGTTTCAGAAAACGCTGTCAAGGAATGGCTCAAGAAGCAGGCCATCTGGCAGATCTATTTACCCGCGCCTCACAATATTCCCCGCCCGAAATTCGACGTGCCGGTACCGAACCAAGTTCACCAAGCGGATCTCCTGTTTCTCCCTCACGATCGCGTCGGTCGTAAGACGTACAAGTACGCGCTGACAGTCGTTGACGTAGCGAGTCGTTATAAGGGGGCTGAGCCGTTAGCCACTAAAGAGTCTAAGGAGGTGGCCGAGGCTCTTTCCCGAATATATAAGAGGAGTCCTCTCAATTGGCCAAATCTTCTCCAGGTCGATCCCGGTCGCGAGTTCATGGGCGCGGTCTCTCATCTATTGTCTAAGCACGACGTTTCTGTCAGACGCGGCCGCGTCAACATCCACCGGGACCAGGGGATCGTGGAACGCTTCAATCGAACCCTGGCTGAGAGACTGTTCGGACACCAATACGCTAAAGAAACTTGTAGACCCTCATTCGCGATCGACCGAGTGGGTGGCCAGACTGCCCGCCGTGGTCTCCGCACTGAACGGAGAGGTGACCAGATTGATAGGTAAGAAGCCCGTAGATGCTATCAAGTTTAAAAGGGTGACGAGCGAGCCCTATGCCGTCTCGCGCGGGCGACTCGTTGGTTTAGAGGAGCAACGGCTTCCATCGGATATTGATGTCCGGTACCTCTATCAACCGGGAGAGCTCGAAGGTGGCAGCCGCCGCGCGACTGATCCCGTGTGGTCTCTCAATGTATATCATCTAGATCGATCTATTACCAAGCCCGATGAGCCCGTGCTCTACTATTTGGATGATGGGCCATCTCGAGGGTTTGTTCGCGAAGAACTTCTCGCGGTGTCTTCTGACACCCAGCTACCCTCGGATCGTCAGAGTCTTTAGTATTCTCTCAGAGTTCTTTTCTTTTTTATCTATCCTATATGCTCGGTGTGTAACCCGTCTTCCATCACTCTCCTCTTGTCGTAGTACGCCGAGAGTCCTAATTTTTGTTGGCAGTACGTCTTCATCACCCCGTTAATCATTCGGAATCCCCTGTTCTCCGCCATATCCCTACCCCCTTCGAGAGCACTCTTATACCTTCCCCAAGTCAGATCGTTAGATCTCTTCGACATCCCCTTGGCCGAGTGCTTAGATTTCCCATCACCGCTCACGTAGTAACACTTGCTACACAGAGCGATGGCTCTATCCCCTTCGAATTCCAGCTTGAACAGTCCCGGAGTTCTGTTGCTCCACACGTCCCACGCCAACCACTCGGTCTTCTCCTTATTGAACTTTCTCTTCATATTCTTTCTCACCACCGCCTCCAGCGTCTTCTCCGACAGCGCGAAGTACATGCTGTCAGTGTCCATCTGTATCAGTTCGAAATCTCCGCGATCCACGTACTTGTCCAAGAAATCGTAGTAGAACTCCAGCATCCGGAGCTTGGCCAACTGGTAGACCGCTATGCCACACTGAAACGGTCTGTTGATCGCCACTCGAATCTTCCTGCTCGATATCTCGTAAGCCTCCCCATTCTCCTCCAAGTCTTCGAACCACGCCGACCTCATCCTTCGTATATGTGATGTTCAGGTGTCTCTCTTGCGCCTCTATCAGCTTGCCACAACACGCGTTGCCAACCAGTTTGAATATCTCCGCCAACACCGCCTTGCTCTTGTCGACGTCCCCCGTCCGTCTAGCAGCGGTGACCTCTTTAACGAACCATTGAAACGGTTTGCCGGGCGTGTAGTCTATCACCCTATGCACCGCCTTGACGATCAAACCGTGCTCCAGATACCACTTTAGCAGCGGGGAGTATATGATCATCTTCTTGGCGGACATTGCCCCCACGAGCTTTCTCTGTCCTTCGACTCTTTTCCTCCGGTCCCCGGCCAGGTAGTCCTTCATGTGCTGTGGAACCTCGTTCTCATCGACTTCTCGATTAACGAACAGCGGTGACATTTCCGAGAACTTGTCTCTCAGCGTTTCAGGGACCTCTATATCCAACTCCGCAAATCCGAACCACTTTTCACTCCTGACCTTCCTCACGAAACGGTCTATATACGACTGTCTTTCCGGGTCGTCACACGTCCATATCTGCTCCTCACCACACGGCATGTCCTTCGACAGAGTAGATAGGTATAGAGCATTGGCATCGTACCCCAGCACCGCCTTGCACATGTTCTCCTCCCGACTCCCCACCTGACCCCTGATCGTCGACCTTCCAGCCTCGGCGTATCTGGAGAATACTATGGACGGACCACCGACCAATCCCTGCTTCATTATCTCGTAAGTTTCAGACTTCGGTGACCACAGCTCGGGCGTGTCCGCCTTCCCATCGATCGACCCGCGGAGTAGGTACTGAAAGGAAACACCGGGCAGAGACACAGCATCCTTGAGTATATCCACGCCTCTTCCCTTGTAGAACCCTTTTCTCGGAATACCTTCTTACACTCTTTCCGCTCGGACAACGACAGTAGAAACTCACCCTTCAACTTCGAGTACCAATCGGGATAGTCTGGCAGCCCCGGATGGTCGAGCTTGTCCGCGCTATCGAACCACTCGTATGGAAAGTGAGACTTTACCGTTTTACAGTCGTACGCCTTAACCCACCGGTCGTACGTGGTACCGGGTCCCAGATACTGGATGATGTCGAGAAATCTAAACTCCGGGGTAAACAGAAACATCGTCGTGCTGGCTCTCTTTCCGACCATCACCTTATTCACGGTGGCCGCCAACTTCTCTACAAAGTACTGCTTGATGAGGTTCAGGTCGTACCTGCTACAGTTGAACCCCACCACCGGAACTTGGTCAATCCAAGAAATAATCTTTGCTTGCTGAGACTTCGATAACATATCTATGTCGGCCGGCAGATACTTCTTCCTAACCCCCTCCCTCATTGCCTTGCCTCTCATCTGCAGCTCGGTCACGAACTTCTCGACTAGCGTGTCGGGATCTCGTTCGCATAGGTGTGTGATCCCTTCATGCATCGTATCCCCCAACGACACCGATATAGGAGCGTGCTCGACCTCGAAGGTCAGGTCTTTGGTGGGTCGCGTGGTTTTTGACTTGTGGAGATGCGCCTCGAAGTCGTAGACTATCTGGTGGGGGTACAGAGTCGTCTCCTCCTCGCGTGGCAATTGTGGATAGTAGGTATTCACCTCATTCAACCACTCGCACTCCCACATCACCACCAGCTCGTAACCCGCCTTCCTTATCTTGGCGTCTTGAATTTTCGTCCTCTTGTACAGCGATCTCGCATTACCTATCATGCAATGCCTCGGACACCCGTGCCAGTAGCATCCGTGAAACTGAAACACGGTCTCGGTCTCGTGACAGTAACCGTCGACCGGATCACCGGCCACCCACCTCTCACCACCGTGACCGCAGTTGGCGTGATGTATGTGCTTTCCCACCCTCTCCTCTTCTCTGCTCAACCATTGAGTCGACCTCACACTCGCTGACCCCTTAGGATAGAACGCCTTCTCGTAGGCCAACTGCGGTCTCTCTACCCTCTTACCTGGACATGTCACCACGGTCTTCCCACCCATGCAGGTGGTCGCGTGCCTGTGCATGTTACACGACTTTTTGAACCGTTGTTGACATCCGGTGCACCCGTACTCGTTCGTCATCTTGCGGAGATTCGTTATGAGGAACGAGTGACCTCCAAACATTCCTATCGTCATTGTCTTCCCCCCAACCACGTCGTAATTTGCCGGAACATTCATGAGGTACCACACTCCATCGGCGGTGGGCTCGTACACGCGAATACCCAGCTTGAAATGCTCTTCGACCTTCTTAATATCGTCCAGGGGAATTCCCTGGCTACCCGGTCCATTATCATGCCCGAGATATTCGCGAGCCAGAGCTCGTGCCTTCTCACAACAGCGGTCTGGTCTCTCTCCACGTTGGATGGCTATGCACCTAAACAGACACAAGTAGTCGTCGTACGTGTCGACGGAATACATTCCCTTTTTCTGTCTTAACCAGTCTGGGAGTTTTCCCGCTCCCATGAGAAGTTGTTGTGCGTCGATGATCATCTTCACCTCGACCGATATCCAACGAACGAAGGTCCATTTTGTGTTTGGTCTATCGACTTTGTCGATGTCCATTCGACCTTTCTCTCTATCGGATATCCAACTCTCGGCTTTGGCGATCTCGTTTATCCACGGACTGCCCTTTGATTGTTTGTGATAGATCATAGTGGCGTCGGTCTCTATGTTCCTAATACGATACGAGCACGAATACCTCAGATAACATGCCGTGGTCATCTCTGGGCGAATTTTATTCATTATGCGATTAGCGATCTCCCCGTCTACCCCCTCTCGAAAGTCCATACTATCTTCCTCCTACCCCTATCAACAGTTTCCCTAACTTCGGCTTCTTCGGCGAGAATCCTGGGACCCTCCTCCACCAAAGCTCTGGCGATATCTCTCCTCTTCTTGGGAGGTCTCCCCACCAACCCTTGATAAATCTTATTGTAGTACGCCTTGTATAGGGGTTTTCTACGTGCGCTGTGATCTTCTTTTACACGCTGCGCGTAAGCGGTGGCGCGTAGACTGGCCGTCGTCTCGTTCTCCAATTTCTCGGAGCGTTTTTTCGGGGTCCGGCGGGCAGTCGTCGGTCGAAACCGCATGCCGCAGCCTCTCCTCGTAGACGACGGTTCGCGCGTCACTTATCCTATCTGCTATATCTTTCTTGAGTCTCAAACCTCTTAGGGAAATTCCCCAACTCTTAGCTTGCTCTCTCATTTGCTTTATGGTAGACATTATACTGAGTATAACCAATAGATTTTGTATCTTCAATAGGGTGTAAGTTTATATTTATTCGTAATAAATATATGACAGATTGTTGTAATATACTTAGTATAACTTATGGATAACTTGTCTTTAATAGGGTGTCAGTTTATATTTGTGACAGATTGGTGTAAAATACTGAGTATAACTTATAGATTTCTTATCTTTAATAGGGTGTCAGTTGTTATTTTATTCGTAATAAAGTATGACAGATTGTTGTATATATATACTGAGTATAACATAGAGATTTTTATCTCTAATAGGGTGTATCTTCTCATGTCATAAATATATGGTCTCGCGGTAGTAGTATATAAGAGTCACAAATGATACCATCATGCTGTGGAAGGTGCCGCGCGTAGCTGGCACCTTCCATAGGTTGTCGATTATTTTTATACAAATGGGCATATTGCATTTATGATTTCTATAATATATTATTTGGACGACTTGTGAAATGACATTTGAAATTAAATAACCATACGACCGATATTTTTAGATAACACATAACAATATCAGTATTATGTAATCATAATGCTAATATTTCTTTTAAACTGTATTTATATATTTGGGCCGCGCTCTGTGAAAACCAGCCTTAATGACAACATTTTCGATTTTCACTTTTTTACATTTTCTGAAACAATATTCTGGAAAGAAAATGTAATTGTTTCATAGTTTTTGTTTTATCTCACTTTGTGTAGCACCATGTGAATCACGCACGGAAAAAAACGTAACGACATCGAGAAAATGACGTTATTGAAACGGCGACGTTTGTACAATGCAACTCAACAGCCTACATTACTTTGCTGATAAGTTACACTAAATGTATCTACAAGTGTTAGTATGTATAATATAAAACATTGAACAGAATACAACTATGATATGCACATGTAGTGAACAAAACAAACGCACCACTATCGATTTTAAATCTATAATTAGCCGACCTGTGGCTTCGTAATTTGCCACTATCGCCATAATAGATTCATATAAATATGTCCTCAGAAAGATACATTGCACTTATCTCAGAATTTAGGCCAGAATATAATTGACGTCATTTACAGTTAATTGTGACGTCATTTATTGATGTAGACATTACGTCACCAAAGAACAAAAACTAAACGGCATTCCTGGTGTTTGAAATTGTAAATTATATGCACATCGTATCGGTGATTGAAACAAATTCATATTTTTTTCTGTAGAAATGAATGACCAGAATTTGGATAGAATTTGGATAGGCCTATGGCTGCACATGCATAGCGCCCGATGGGGGGTCTAGAGGGTAGTCGGACACCCCCGGAGATTTTTAAACAAATTGAAAATCGACTGTACATTCCTGACTCTCGGAATTATATTTACATCTCAGAAAGCGGGAGGAACGTTTTCCTGTGTACCCAATATGACTGACAGACGGGCTAATGTACATGTACACCGTACTAGCAGGTCTATGGTAAAATGCTGCGCTGACCCCCACTCTCTCGGCTGCCCACCGCTGCAACTGCCCCCCCCCCGCACTGCCCCACCCCCACAACCCCTACACACCGAGGGAAGATATTGTTAGGCGTGTCCTCTTAAACAGTTATTGTGCGGGATACCCGTCTTGACACTGTCTATGAATTTACTGCCGGTACTGATTTCTTTTTGTAAGTTTTCTTCAAATTTTGTGTTCGCATTTATCAACCGTACTATGCAGATTCCTTCATACATTTGTTATTTTCATGAGTGATATCCGCGCGACAGCATACGTATTTATTTAGAACATGGAATGCATAGTTGTTAAAACAGAACATTCAGAGCAAAATTATCCATTACTGTGTATTTTTATATTTGTGTGGGTTTGAATGTTTGATAATGGGTTTACCATTTGAATTTTTTTTCTTCATAAACCTGCAATATGTATAGATCAATGTCGGGAAAATGTGGAGCTGTAAGGGAGAAAAAATACTTGGAAAGGGGGCTCTAAACGCCACAGGAATGTGTTGCGTGATAACATCCAGCAGGTATGTGTTTCGTGATAACATCCAGGGTATCACAAAGCCAGCTATCCGCCGTTTGGCTTGCCGAGGTGGTGACCCGTGGTGTCCGTTTTCCTCGAGAATGTAATCCCTGATGCAAGCACTTACACCGAGCACGCCAAGAGGAAGACTGTAACCGCCCTAATACACAGGTGGAAGACTCGGACATATGGCACCAAACAAATGCCTATCCAAAAAATCCCATTACCCCACCCACTTGGTCTCGTACATTACCATCTTCTATAAAGAAAGGTGGATAACATTGTGGCCATTATAGAAAGAGCCCTCTCGTTTCCGACTCGCACAAACACAATACACATCGATTAAATGTATGATTTCTGTCATAGGTGGGGTGGGTGGGGTAATGGGATATTTTTTAATAGGCATTTTTTTGGTGTCATAGGTCCGAGTCTTCCACCTGTGCGGCGCTAATACACTAAATTTGACCCGATCACAAACTATATTTCGTTGGAATGAGGCTCCACAGCCTGCGACATTTGTTTAGACGCGTTTAATCTGCAAATCTGGAATGTATGTGTATTTGCTTTATATTATTTACAAGCCTCCGACTAAAACGGCCCTTTGATAAAAAAAACAAAGCACACAGACGTACATTGTTCAACACAATGCACAATTAGTAAGTAAATTAACAACGATCTGACAAAGTCGGACTTATTAAAGGTGTAAATGTTGGAGACCTGTGCATCTGTGCAGTCTGATCAGTGTCTGCAATGATTGCAAATATACTATTAAAATTGCTATACATTCACATAACCATATTTACAAGTGGTAATCTTAAAGAATATTTACATTGTTATCAAACGGCAATCGTACGGCCGATTAAATGTGATTTGTTTAAGGTACATGTACAAGTGGTAGCAGATACATATACAAATCAGTAGGCTACGTCCCTGGCGGCTACACTTATGTTCGCAGCAAGAATGCATGTGACACAATACCAACACACTAAATACTAAAACATGTTTGACCCAGTGTCATCATGATGCGATATGCCAGGAGCCGTGTATATTTGGCACTACCATAATTTTACATCTATGATACGCTTATTTTTCTGAAAATTTCCAAATTGTATTGTGTTAATTTTCGAAACATTCTACAGGCGAAACAATAAATTAAACGAATTAAGCCCTGTGCCCAGTTCTATTCGTGACCATTTTTATCCAGAATAGGTGTCCCAGTTAATGAGCCAACTGTTTACATTTTCGTTACAGTAATAAAAGTAACGTTCGTGGGCATACTTCCACGTAATCTGAACAGGACCGTTTAGCACAATTAGTAAAGAGCGCACATGTGCACCCCGGGTTCGATCCTCAGTTTGTAAGTACATGTGCATGCATATCTGATGATGGTCGCCATACAGGGTAAGTTTGTTTTCTTTGAGTATTCCGGTTTCAACCCAAAATAGAAACATACAGACGCCTCCGTCTACGCCGACTACACTTGTTCCCGTGTTTGTTTGTAAGTGTTGTATACATAATAATAAATAAAGTTTAAAAGAAATATTCGCAATATGATTACATAATACTGATTTTGTGATGTGCTATCTAAAAAATACCGGTCGTATGGTTATTTAGTTTCAAATGTCAGGGCACAAGTCGTCCATATATATTATAAAAAATATTTTGTAATAATATGCCCATTTGTATAAAAAAATAATCGACAAAATCACTACGTGTTTCCTTGAAGGAAACCGAAAAAAAAGACAACTTTCTGAACCACTATGAAAAAAATGTACAATTCTGCCACGCGTATCCAACATTAACGTGAGCCACAATTAGTCAAGCGTATGGCTATAAATAGGACAACTTATTGCAATGACGCAACGATTTCAAGTGTCAAAATCCGACGTGACGTTTGTAAATTTAAGCGTAACATTGCGACGTCATTTTCAGGCTTTCATGACGTTGTCATTAAGGCTGGTTTTCACAGAGCGCGGCCCATTTATATAACAATTACAAACGCGAGAACAATTGTAGTCGGCGTAGATGGAGGCGTCTGAATGTTTCTTAATTTGGGTTGAAACCTGAATACTCACAGAAAACAAACTTATCCTGTCTGGCGACCACCATCAGCTATACATGTACTTACAACTTTAAGATCGACCCCGGTGCGCATGTGTGCGCTCTTTACTAATTATGCTATACGGTCCCGTTCAGATTAGAGCGGGGTCGGGTATTTTCGGCCGTCTAAGACGGAACCGTACACGCTGTACAAACCCAGTTCCGATTTTGGGATTTATTTATAGATTACACTGCATTACGCATTTTGATGAGTTTTGATGAGTAACGCTAACCTTCATTTGAACGTGACAACCGATTTTCGAAATATGTAGACAACCTCGGGTAAACTCTATTCATGTATTCATGACTTAATTGTGTGTCTACGTAGATCTTCATATTGCATGATCATATTTATGAAAAGGTCTTGGTTTACAAATGTCGTTCTATGGAAAACGATTTAATATGGTAGTGATAATTACGCGGCTCCTCGCATATCGCATGCATCATGTTGACACTGGGCCAAACATGTTTTATTATTTAGTATTTAGTGTTTTGGTATTGTGTCACAGGCATATTTAGTGCGAAGATAATTGTAGCCACCGGGGGCCCGTTTCACTAAACTTCGTACGACTAAAATGTTCGTAAGTGCAAATCTAGGATCGTCTGGAAATTTCAATTGATTGAGTTACATTTATTGAGCATAGGCTGCTCAATAAATGTAAATCCAATAATTGTTTACAAGAAAATGTTTACAATTTACAGACTATCTTAAGTTTGTACTTACGAACATTTTAGTCTTACGAAGTTTAGTGAAACGGGCCCCAGGGACGTAGCCTACTGATTTGTATCTGTACCTGCAACCACTTACATGTACCTTCTAATGTCACGTAATTTTTAGCGACTTTCTAAAATATCACATTACATCAGCCGTACGATTGCCGTTTGATGACTGTTAAATATTATTTTAATTGACCACTTGTAAATATGGTTATATGAATGTATGGCATATATTTTACTAGTATTTTTGCAATCAGTGCAGACCCTGATCAGGCTGCGCAAATGCACAGGTCTCCAACATTTACAAATTTAAGAAGTCCTACTTTAGATCGTTGTTAATTTACTTACTACTAAACACTGGATGTCTGCGTGCTTTATTTTATTTTTTATCAAAGGGACGTTCTAGTCGGAGGCGTGTAAATAATATAAAGCAAATACCAGGAGCGGATCCAGGATTTCAGGTTAGGGGGGGGACTTCTTAATTGAAACAGTTTACTATATTTTCGAACAAACACCGTTTGTTCGTCGACCAAGCGGAGCTCGGGAGACTGCTAGGTGGGTCCGGCGGTATGCCCTCCTGAATATTGTTGATATCTATACCCCATTTTGCTGCGTTATAACGCATTTTAGAGCAAACATATCTTTACTCGCAAAATGTTAGCGGGGCGCGCGCCGGGTTTTCCCCTACGTGAATCCGCCCTGGAATACACAACTTCTATATTTGCAGATTCCACGCGTCTAACTTCAAACGAGACGCTTCAAACAAATGTCGCAATTTTGTGGTCGGTACAAATTTAGTGTGTAAATAACTAACTTGATTATATAGTGTGCAGACATGAATTCAAAATACATATACGTACGCCACGGTGCTTTTAAGCATGGCTTGGTTGGCCACTCATTTCTTTGTTTACAAAGGCGTTGAATGTACTTTTTCTGAAACGCAACACAATTAAATTGCAAATTTCAATTTCAAATTAATTGTTCCCGACGAGAGGATACAGTGTATAAATATACTTGCACCAGTACTATTATGCTTACTGCCGGTATTTTTATCAGAACATTTTATAACAATTATACAATCATGTATGTCATATCAACACATTTTCCGGACATTGACAGGTTTATGTATATATATATTTGTTTTCAAATGGTAAACACATTATCAAATATTCAAACCGACACACATTTAAAAATACACAGTAATGGATAATTTTGCCCTGAATATTCTGTTGGCCACTTTTGATTTTAACAACTATGCATTCCACTTACTAAATAAATACGCATGCAGTCGCGCGGGCATCAGTCACGCAAATAAAAACATATCAAGGAATTTACAAAGTACAGTTGATAAATGCGTACATTTATAAAATTTGAAGAAACATATATAAAAAATCAGTACCGGCAGTAAATTCATAGACAGGATCGAGACGGGTAGCCCACACAATAACCTTTTTAAGCGGACACACCTAACAATATCTGCCCTCTCGGTGTGGGGGCAGTGGCGCGGCGGTGGGCAGCCGAGGGAGTGGGGGTCAGCGCAGGATTTCCCTATTGACCTGCTAGTACGAGGTACATGCACACAAGACCGTCCGTCAGTCATATTGGCTACACAGGAAAACGTTCCTCCCGCTTTCGGAAATGTAAATTTAATTCCCAGAGTCGGGTATGGACAGTCGATTTTTAATTTGTTTAAAACTCCCCAGGGGTGTCCGACTACCCTCTACACACCATCGGGCGATGAACTCATTGATATGTGCAGCCATAGGCCTATCCAAATTCTAACCAAATTCAGGCCATTCATTTCTACAGAAAATAGTGCATTTGTTTCAATCACAGTTTGTTTCAATTTCAAACACCAGGAACGTCGTTTATTTGTTTGTGTTTGGTCCTTGGTGAGTGACGTAATGTCTACATCAATAAATGACGTCACAATTAACTGTTATGTAAATAACGTCAATTAGATTCTGAACTAAATTCTCAAATAATTACAATGTATCTTTCTGACGGTACATGTATATGCATAATGTGTGATAGTTGGCGATAGTAGCAAATTACGAGGTCACATGTCGGCTAATTATAGATTTAACATTGATAGTGGTGCGTTTGGTTTGTTCACTACATGTACTTATCATAGTTTTATTCTGTTCAATGCTTGATAGTATTCATACTAACACTTGTAGATACATTTAGTGCAACTTATCAGCAAATACAGTTTACAGCAAGCACAGTCAATGAGTCTATGAACACGCATTTCTACTGTAGGCTGCTGTGTTGCATTGTACAAACGTCAGCTTTTCAATAACGTCATTTTCTCGACGACGTTACTTTTTTTTCCTGGCGAGATTGACATGGTGCTACAAGAAGTGAGATAAAACAAAAACTATGAAACATATTCTTTGCATTTTCTTTTCAGTATATTGTTTGTGAAAGGAGTCCGCATCCAAAAATATAAAAAAGTGCAAATCGAAAATGTTGTCATTAAGGCCGGTTTTCACAGAGCGCGGCCCATATATATAACGGGTCAACAATAAATGTAGATACATGAAATATAACGCACGTAGACTATTCGTCTAAACAGACTGTTCAGCATGTCGCTGGTATCTACGTCGGATCGTCAGACGTTTTCATCACTACAAAAATATTTACATTTAAAAACTCTTTCCAATTGTTGTCCGGCGTCCATGCATTATGATAACTGTCGTGTGACTTACGCAATGTGCAAAACTGACACCGCCGTTGTGGACACGCCTGCATAAATAGCGCAGTTCCCCAAACCACCATGATGGTGGGTACCAGGAAGTCCATTTTCACAGTATGGCGAATTACAAAATTAAGATACGATGTACATGTACTTTAGTAACACTTCACGCAGCCCGATTTTGATTCTGGGCTGACTCCATGTACGGAGCAGAGAGCTTACATAAATGTATGTGATGCTGTTACGTTATCTAAGAGTACGAACATATATGGGTAGAACCGGCGTGTCTCTTTCTCAAGATTTAAAACAACCCGGAAATACCGTTTCACCTTTCTTGTTTAATTAAAGTGTGGTATACACCGCGGCTGACACAATGGATCGGATGATGTTTGAGAAGAGCCGCACGTGGCAAATGCTGATGTTCCGTTAATAAGGCGGGCCTCGCTTCAGACAAAAACTGTTCGCTCGTAAAACACCACCCATAGGCATCTAGCTAGCGCATATCAGGCGGCCGATCTATGGCAGCCGACCTGAAAATACACCGGCCTCGAATGTATGCGTATTGTCAGCCAGATTTCCCCAGTTACAGTCACACAAATGACAATGTACCCGTGGCCGTACAGCAATATGGATATTCTCACTGGTTAGAATGATCGGATTAAAGTCACCATGTCTCAGATGATATCTCGGACATCATGTTCGATACGTCGTTTGTTTTGGCTTTATGTACTGCAAATATGCACTGAACTCACTGTTTTATTTGATAAACATCCAATGAGTTTGTGTTTGTTCCCTATGTACATGTGTAGAGTCTCATAACTATTGCAAATAATTTGATTACTGACATGCATGTCCGCTATTACTATAGCACGATGCACTGTACCAGGAAACATAGAACCGTTTAGTTATGAATTTATAATACATTACCACCTATGATTTAAACATTTTTATTGCTATGTATAGACAGTATACAACAGTTTCAAAACATACACTTTACTATTAAGAAAAGCAAACGGGATGGGCAACAAGTCTTAACAACATTAGTTACAGCCCTCTCCAATTACTTATTACATGCACTATAACATGTGGTATAATGCCTTTAATGTATAATGTAATTTTTTATAGAGTAAATACGTGTAGAATTAGGATTTCAAATTGTCTAAAATGTCACGTAAAGTATAACGTACCAACCGTCGTGCCACGGTGGTTTGAGAAACGAGGCATATGACCCATGAGAACAGCGCAGACCCTGATGAGTGTGCGCAACAGCGCAGTCTGGTTAAGGTTTGCGCTGCTAGTCATTCAGTCAATGACACACTCACGTTATTCGAACAATTTGTATTTATAAAACGTTTATGGGCCACGGTGGTGTTCCGGTGCATTAACAATTTGATTGACTAGAGGTGCCATCGCCTCCCTTTCTGCAGCCACCGTCACATATTATTAAACACCCACACCGACATGTATGTAGATAAGCGAAGATAGCCAATAATAATTCTTGTTGCGCTGTCCTGTGAATACGGACTAATTGATATCCCAAAATCGGACAACCGAGTAAGCATAGTTTTCACAAAGCAGGAACGTGTGAATAGGTATACCTTGATTATTTAAACGATGAGTAAGATTAATGTATCCTTGGACTTCTAAAAGAGAGCTAGCATTACCTTCAAAATCTGTTAACTCCCCACACTTGAGTACAATGTACAAGTTGATAACAAAAGCTGGGGAAATGAAATCCAAATGCAAAGTTAAAGGACTGACACTCGATTACAACACAAGTCAAATGGTGAACTTTGATACATATGTTCAAAGTGAAATTAAAGTTGTCTATGCATGTAAAATCGGGAGACATGCAAACAAAACAGTAACGCGTGAATGTGAAAGCAAGACATTTAGGTATGTGTACACAAAACGTGTCATTGTTGACAATTGTAATACTGTACCATACGGTTACAGGACATTGATACTTTGATTGAATATGAATGATATATGTCTTTTTCTGAATAGAACAAATGGTGCTTTCTCTATGGTCCGTGTTCATTTTCCATCAACTGTACTAGGATACTGTAATCAGTCTCCTGATTGGTTAAAAGCTTAATCCGTGTACATGCTATATAAACCCCTTACACCGTTCTGTATGAACATTACTTGAACACGATGTCGAAGCCTACAGAAAACTGGGGTGATGATGAGAGAGCGAGTGTACAACCACAAGAAGAAGACTGGGATGAGGAGATCCGACGAGCTCCAGCACCATAATTTGCGATTCCTAGAAAACCCAGCAAAAGGTCTACACACAGATTTCTCTTGACATGTAGAAGCTGCGGGTCACGGGACTGTGATTGCCATGAAAAATACATCAAAAGAGTGATCAAGTATGATAAACAACAAGCTTGAATTAGACGATCAAGACACAAGGCCTTTTTCAGGGCCATACAAATATTTAGAATAGGAAAACCTTATAATCAGTTGTACCTACACACTATATACACGTTTAAATTTGGCATAGGCCATTATCTTCAAGGAATTCGCGCTAGAAACAGCAAATATTATACAGTGCTTTTAGATAATATACAATAAAAATGATGGGGTATAATTGTGAGTTGTGGTTACAAAACGATGTTTGTCTGGTAAAGAAATCCCGAGAAACACCACGAAAAAGAAAGACAATACATGACACATTCAACAGATGTATGGTTGAACAACTTCAATCATTAATTACAAAAGAAGTAATTGACAACTGTTATGGATGTCAGATTGAGCATCCAAGTCAATTACAACATGACTTGTCCTTATTGACAGATACGACTGAACAAACAGATTTATTCATATTGACAGCTCTACGGAAATTAGATCCCTATAAAATTATTGAAGAATGGTATTCTATGCTTTGCGAAATGGTACTAGACGAACAAGAGAAATTGGAAGCATACAGACTGTGGGTACAACTTAAGAACAGAAATCCGTTTCAGACCCAATGAATCGTGGTTGGAACAGTTGATGAAACAAGTCAAACAATCCTGGAAATAAACGATTGGTTGATACTGAAGACTATAAAAATAGGAATGGATTATAACTGAATCAATCTATGAATATACACACTTGAAGAAACAATGAATCCTCTGACAGATCTATTGAATCACATAGCATACAGGAAAGCATTGATACTTGCTTTCCAACTAAACGTTTTAAATGAAAAATATCTTACACCATGGATCATCAAGGAGGAATTAGAGAAAATAGAGATGTTTGAAGAGTTCAATGAAGCCCTATTATTAACAACGGGATTCTTCAAAGATTCAACGATTAAAGTAGGCCAATTAACATTTGAACAATGGAGAAATGAAGTTGCGGAAAACAAAGCTAGTCACAGATTTCCGCGGATCCACGACTGTTGCCTGAGACTTTGCGACAGAGACTAAGTAAGCCACAGCTCTATAGAACATTTAATTACTATATGTATATAGTAAATTAACCGTATCGGTCGGTGCAGTCAAAAAACCGATAAGGGCGTTCACTCGTATTATACCCGTTAATAGCAGACGACAATTTCTACCCGCGCAAACCTGTATTCAATACACGGATCGATACCGTTGATGCCGGGGTATTGAAAATTATCACAATGGGTTAATATTCGCGTTATTGGCTAGAAACATATTTGCATTTAGCTTTAATGAGCTTTAATGAGCGAGTGTTAAGATCGATACCGTATTTCCGATATGCCTCTGTTAAATTAACATGTCGATACATGTTACAGCGATCTGTTTAAATACGTCTCGAGGCTAACTACACTGGACTTAAATCAGTTTACCTGTAAACACAGACGAATAAACGACGATAAACTCTATATAATTTAAAAACCGTAGCAGACGAATTGTAATTCTTGTGTATACATGGTCATTCTTCTTGCTGATAATTTAATTTAAAATGTGTCTTTATGAGCTCAGTATTACTGTCTAGCTGTATAGTACTGAACTGTATGGCATTTACTTGTTGGAAGGAATTAAATATACTTAATAATGCAAAGGACTGACTTTCTCAATCTGATCAGGGTCTACACTATTCCATAATGTATTAATAGAGTACCGCGAAGTTTACCAAAAAAAACAACAACCAGAGTACATGCGGAATACATGACACAAACGTCTCATAGCACCGAGTTTAACTGATCAGTGTACGCTATACCGTATGTATACAAAACAAACGATAATAGAGCTTAACGAACACCGAGGATAAACTATAAAATGTGTCCAGTCGACACACATAGGACCCCTATGGCGACCAATACTCCAGAGCGTTAAGGCTTCTGGACGCCGTAAAGTACAGTCGAGCACCACTATCTCGAAGTCGAAGGGAGATCGTATTTTAGTCGAGATAGGACTAGGTTCGAGATACCGAGGAAGTGACATGGTCAAATATTTTCGCAAAAAAATATCAAATGTTACCCATCACATAACGAGTAAAGAATAAAGGAATAATGAAACAAAACATGTGTTGCCTTTATTATTGATTAATGAATTTACTGACAAATTTTAATCACCAATTAACTAATGACCAAAGGTAGTAAACTACCCGACATTACAGGTGGCGTCACAACTCTGTGAAGTGCTTAAATGACCAGCGTGATATGCTTAATGAATCGTGCCAAACACTCAAACAAATCGAGGTGGACCAATTAAGCAAACAACATGAGGCAGGTGTGAATTTATTTCGTTTCTTTGATAATAGGTTTTGAAAATTAGTGTTAACCAAATTGATCTTGGCAGACAGGCGCTTAGGTGATTTACCAAAGCGTTTATGTGATCGAGATAGTGAAGTGATATTTAACGTATTTTTATACGAAGGGGACAGAATGAACAGTCAAGATAGAGAACATGTTCGAGATAGGGCATGTTCGAGATAGCCGAGGAAATTTACATTAAACAAATAAGGATATAATTGTGGACTTTAGCGAATAATCGAGATAGGGGATACCATCGAGATACTAACGTTCGAGGTACAGGTGCTCGACTGTATGTAACCTTGCCCCTGAGTGTATGGGCGCGGACGTATATTTGTCACAGGGCGCTAGAGAACCATTAGGGCAATGCGTGTGTGAACTATGAACCAATTCCGAGCAATTAAAACATATGTCATTTACCCGAGGTTAAGGTTTTGCGAAATAATTAAAAAATAAACGGAAAGACGGACGGACGGACAAGGTGAAACTTGAAGTATGTTTATATACATAATACCAATTGATATTTAATAAATACAATGTTCCGAGTGTATTTTGACAGCGTCCATCATAATGATCGGACACTACACCGTATCGTGCGTATATTTGTCTCCCTTAATTTACATCAACGTTTTCGGAGTACATGCGAAATATATTTATACCCGAAATGTGATATTTAAATCAATATGTTAAAAATCTGCGTTACTTCATAAAATATATGCACGATTTTAACATTTTCACCGTAATTTACATCAACGTTTTCATAGTACGTGCGAAATATAATTCTACATAGAATAAGTTAAATATCTAGGTAATGTATTGAAAATACGTAATGAAACACATTTTAAAATAACGCGACCGGCGTAAACCCGGATAAAAAGTGTTCAGTGTATACATTTACGACGGGAAAATATGTTCTTCGATTCTACATGTATATTCTTTGTACGTATAACCGTCGACACTATCCGACCGTCTTTATGGAAAAGCTAAATTGGTCACTATTGATTTAAGATGCATTGAAAACCGAGCGATTTAATTCGATTCCATTGTCGGCCTATGTTTGGAATACACTATGCACAATTATTATATTACCTAGGACGACTGCGATTTTCCTTGAAAAAAGAATTACGAAATTTAACGTACGTCCGTAAATTACGAAAAATGTTGACAAACGATCGACGGACTATACGATCATGGTCTACACTATTCCATATTATATTAATAGAGTACCGTTAATAGCTCGTACGAGCGGTGTATGAAAGTTCGAAGGGGAACACGCTGAACGTCCGTCATTTTGGTCTACGCTGTTGGCCAGTCGATAATGATGATCAATCGACAATTAATACGAACTCGTCCTCGTCCGCCATTTTGGTCTGTCCCGTCTCGCTGATATCGAGCGATCGAACGGACGGACGGACGGACGAACGTCCACACGGACGGACTGACGGACCGACGTACGAACGGAAAATTACCGACGAATACGTACGCGTATATTTCGAGGTATACGTCGGTCTATCAACGATCATAAGACCCCTTTTCGCAGGACTCGATAACGTAAGGGAAGTCATATTACCTCCCAGGATCAAGAACGATAACTCTCAACGATCATAAGACCCCTTTTCGCAGGAATCGGTAACGGTAAGGGAACAACAGATCGCTGTAACATGTCTCGACATGTTAATTTAAATATTTTTAAATACCCCGGCATCAACGGTATCGATCCGTGTATTGAATACAGGTTTGCGCGGGTAGAAATTGTCGTCTGCTATTAACGGGTATAATACGGGTGAATGCCCTTATTGGTTGTTTTTTTTACTGCACCGATCGATACGGTTAATTTACTATATACATGTACCTCCTCCTCCCTGGCATAATCCTTTAACGCGGGGGAGATGGTACCTATAGCGACACCCCGTTCGCTGTCCGCGAAGACGTTCTTGCGTTGCGTCACCGAACCCGCGGACGAACGGACGTTCCAACATTTTGGGTTAATGGGGTATTTCCATTGTTTGAAGAACAATGAAAAAGCCCCTAAACAACAATAGAGTTTATGAGCTTACGGAATATTAAAAAGGAATCTTTTGTTCCTGACCCCGCCCCTAAGCTCTCAAACCCCGGACGTTGGCCCGGACGGACGGACGGACGGACGGACGTTCCAACATTTTGGGTTTATGGGGTATTTCCATTGTTTGAAGAACAAAGAAAAAGCCCCTAAACAACAATAGAGTTTATGAGCTTACGGAATATTACAAAGGAATCTTTTGTTCCTAAACACGCCCCTAAGCTCTCAAACCACCGGACGTTGGCCCGGACGGACGGACGAACGGACAATTACCGACGAATACGCACGCGTATATTTCGAGGTATACGTCGGTCTATCGACGATCGTAAGACCATTTTTCGCAGGACTCGATAACGGTAAGGGAAGTCGTATTACCTCCCAGGATCGAGAACGATAACTCTCAACGATCGTAAGACCCCTTTTTCGCAGGAATCGGTAACGGTAAGGGAAGTCGTATTACCTCCCATGATCGAGAACGATAACTCTCAACGATCGTAAGACCCCTTTTCGCAGGAATCAGGAACGGTAAGGGAATTCGTATTACCTTCCATGATCAAGAACGATAACTCTCGCGTACCCTAGATATTCGAGTTATCGATTAATCGATCCCCATACGTTTACGTTGTATCTAAATCCCAATTCCTGGCTGCGGCTGCATCGGAGAACATAAAAAATGTTCCCTACTACTTACATTGTTCCGTCTACTGTTTATTTTCTACATGTATTTTCATTCTTTTTCTGATAAAAAAATTCGCAACACTTTAGAATCAGAAATGATTCTAAAGTGCTGTCAACCCATTATTGATACAAAAGACAAAAACAACCGCAGACGACACTTTGTGTTTCCCGCATTCTAAGCGTTAGACATTTAGCAATATAACTAATTGCCCATGTCGGCTATTCAGGGATAAAAGGGTTAAAGCTGGACTCACATATACCAGGTTGTAATATAAGGAGACATATATTTAGTATATACCTACCCATGAAATACATAGTTATACGATGTAAACAAAAGTCATATGTTCTCATCGATGAAATAAACATCTTCCGGTGAAAATCTTCCGATATCTATATTCATAACGCGCACCTGCAGTGCCGGACTGCAAATATGCTGCAAATACACATTCATTGCCGTATACAGTCTAAAAAACTGCTAATTTCCATGGAGCGGTATATAATAAATAGAATATTCATATTATTGCAACGAATATGACATATATGTTCATCGAGTGGTGTGGAATGTCCATATTTCACGAGTGCCGTTCACATATTCGTTGCAAAAATATGAATATCCTCTATCTATTTTTGGATGTGCAATGTTCATACATAATAATATGTCGATAAACGCACTTATTTTAGCAGAATACGCATTGATTATCAAAAGTGGGAGTACAAAATACTCACAGCAATGTTAAAATACGCATTTATTTTCAAAATGAGTAGTGAAAATACTTAAATAAAGTTGAAATTTACTTATTTTTTTGCAGCTCAAATCAGTGAATTTTTAAATTTGTTTTATTTTTTATCATATATTCCCTATGTAATAAGGAAGAGAATCTATAATAGAATCTATAATAGAAAAATACGCATTCAGTTTGATATTATGTGGGTATAATACTCTTTAGACACAAAACTTATCTTGAGCTCTGGCTCCTGACTTTAACCATGAGTTTTTGTTTCCGCCGACAGAGGTGCCACAAGGCATGCTTCCGGTGCTAGAGATCGACGGCGGCAAGATCACCGTGTCACAGAGCGCAGCCATAGCCCGTTACCTCGCCAGGGAATTCAGTGAGTAGCTACGCCCTTCCTCTCTCATTCTTCTCTCATCAGCAAGGGAATTCAATGAGTAGCCACGCACTTCCTCTCTCATTCTTCTATCATCAGCAAGGGAGTTCAATGAGTAGCCACGCCCTTCCTCTCTCATTCTTCTATCATCAGCAAGGGAATTCAATGAGTAGCCACGCACTTCCTCTCTCATTCTTCTATCATCAGCAAGGGAGTTCAATGAGTAGCCACGCACTTCCTCTCTCATTCTTCTATCATCAGCAAGGGAATTCAATGAGTAGCCACGCACTTCCTCTCTCATTCTTCTATCATCAGCAAGGGAGTTCAATGAGTAGCCACGCCCTTCCTCTCTCATTCTTCTATCATCAGCAAGGGAATTCAATGAGTAGCCACGCACTTCCTCTCTCATTCTTCTATCATCAGCAAGGGAATTCAATGAGTAGCCACGCACTTCCTCTCTCATTCTTCTATCATCAGCAAGGGAATTCAATGAGTAGCCACACCCTTCCTCTCTCATTCTTCTATCATCAGCAAGGGAGTTCAATGAGTAGCCACGCACTTCCTCTCTCATTCTTCTATCATCAGCAAGGGAGTTCAATGAGTAGCCACGCCCTTCCTCTCTCATTCTTCTATCATCAGCCAGGGAATTCAGTGAGTAGCCACGCCCTTCCTCTCTCATTCTTCTATCATCAGCAAGGGAATTCAATGAGTAGCCACACCCTTCCTCTCTCATTATTCTATCATCAGCAAGGGATTTCAATGAGTAGCCACGGCCTTCCTCTCTCATTCTTCTATCATCAGCCAGGGAATTCAGTGAGTAGCCACGCCCTTCCTCTCTCATTTTTCTATCATCAGCAAGGGAATTCAATGAGTAGCCACGCCCTTCCTCTCTCATTCTTCTATCATCAGCCAGGGAATTCAGTGAGTAGCCACGCCCTTCCTCTCTCATTCTTCTATCATCAGCAAGGGAATTCAATGAGCAGCCACGGCCTTCCTCTCTCATTCTTCTATCATCAGCCAGGGAATTCAGTGAGTAGCCACGCCCTTCCTCTCTCATTCTTCTATCATTTATAAAGAACAGTTTGTGCCTAACAAATGGGACCCTAACTTTAACCCATGAAAGACGGGATACAATTATAGTACTATGAAACTTTTTAGGGGGAACAATCCTACTTTCTATATTTCATCTCGAAAGTATATGTTATTACCACTCATTTGAACCGTCTCGACGAGACAGTTCCAAATGAGTGGTGACAACATATACCTTTATGGAAAAATAAACTAATGATATTTTTTTTTCGGCAAAAATTATCGTATCCTTAGATTGAAATGGGTCAACGTGATATCTTGTTTTCCAGTGAGTAGCCTAATCCGAATTGTCTACCTGTCAAGTGACTGCGTGACAGCAAGAACACTTATGTGTATCTACACTATTCTTCTTTCATTTCTTTACACACAGCACACAGAGTTTTAACTCTATAACTTTCTAATTCGAGCATGATATTGAGTACATGCTGAGATAGTTATCACTTGGTCCTGGTTTTCCCACAGGTCGTCGGTTTGGCGATATGGCCGTATAATACATCATTTGATACATTTGTAGTCATTGTTTCAGGGGCGGATCCAGAATTTGGGGAACGTGGGGGTGGGGTGGGGTGGGGGTGGGGGTGGGTGGTGGGCGGTCGTCTAGTTGCGAAGGTAACTCTTGCAATCTACTCCCGTACCGTCTGTAGCTAGCTATGTACGGCACGGGAGTAATTGCAAGAGTTACCGTTCGCAACTAGGGGGTTGTCATATTTTCGAGCTCTTCGAAATACACTCTCCTGTGTTTTACGGCATTTAAATTCAGTCTGAAACTGGTGGTAAACTGCGATCTATGTAAACTGCGTGGGCTGAACGGTGGCGGGGGGGGGGGGGAGTTGCAGCACCCAGGACCCCCCCCCCCCCTCTCCAGATCCGCTCATGTGCTTAGTCACTTTATTTGTAAAGAATGCATACACATGTCTTTGTTTTCTTTTATTTATAGAAATCCGGTCCAAAATGTGTAGTTTATGGCCTTATTGCTTGTAAAAAGGGCGAAGGTATCATGATTTGTTATGAAAAGGAGCAAGTATAGTGATTTCGACTAATGTTGATCATCCTATGTATCTGCACAATCACTGGCTGACTCGGAACTGCATTATTTGTCAGATTCATATGTTCACACTTATTAATTATATTGCAATCAGTGTATACCCAGATCAGACTGCACATATGTGAAGTATGATCTGGCTCTACCCTGTTAGCAGGCTTTATGTTTGCAAGTTATTCAATAAGAAATAAACGCTAAAATAAACCAAAGGACCGGATCTCTATAAATAGGTTTACAAAGGGAAATAACTAGTTACGATCTCTGATTCGCTTTCATTCTGTACCGCGGTTCACGTTGTTTTCATTCTCTAATTAAACATTTCCCATTTCACTGAAATATGTTCTACCCCTCCAAACGAATTATGTCGAGGGTATATAGTTTTCGTATTTCCGTCAATCCGTTATAAATTTTTTTTTTTGTTTTTCGGTCAAGGCGGCGGCCGCTCTGTAATGGCGTTTCACATGTCCAATTTTTGTTTCACTGTATTATTCCATATGTTCAATTGCATTTTGTCTCTTTATGCAAAGTTATTGATTGTCCTAATTTCTCGACCAATGAAAGCACAACTTTCGTCTCAATTAATCGCATATTGCGACGCTTTCGTCAATGTCTATTAAAGTAATCATTAAATGTTGCAATACTTGCAAAGCTATATTTATAACCAGAGGTTCCGCATTGTTGACGTAATGTCATGTGACGCGCATCATGTCACTGCCAATCATGTAATAGTATCGGAATTTGCAAGCGTGTAGGGGGTGGCGCTCCGTTCAAACGTAACATGAGCAAGCGATGGGGCGTGGCAAACAATAATGTAGTTATAGTTCACATATTGAATTGTTAATAAATTATTTTCTCGCTCGCTAGCGCTCTTTAATATATTAAATATTCAATATGTGAACTATTACTTATCTACAGAACTGTACGGCAAGAGCAACTTGGATGCGCTGTATATCGACGAGATCTTCGACACCTTGACGGATCTCTTCGTTACCTGGAGCAAGACTATCTTTGAGAATGACCCAGAAAAACTGGTATTGTCTTACGGGGCGCCAAGTGGGACATGGCTCAATTTTGTCAACAAAATTCATTTTTGTGGAACAAAATTCAATTCTGTGTCACAAAATTCACTTTTGTGCCACAAAATTCAATTCTGTAACAAAATTCAATTCTGTGGCCACAGAATTCAATTCTGTGCCACAAAATTCAATTCTGTGTCACAAAATTCAATTCTGTCATTTTGCACACGCATTTAAGAAGGACTACCATTGGTCAGAAACTGCACTGGAGAAATGGGTCACGGTCGCCGATCTACACATTCAATGTCGATGATTCATTTCTCATTCTGCCGATGATTCATTTCTCATTATGCCATTTTGCTTCAACTATCTCCAAACAGTCAAACGTTGACAAACCCAGTCGTATTTAAACTAATTTGCGTTATAATTGTACACATAATTCATGTACATGTAGATCTCCCGCGAGTACTGACGTCATGTATTGTGTGTATCGCAAGGTACATCTGCCCCAGTTAAATCAATAATACACGCGCTGTGGCCTGTGTTCTGACTGCTGTCTGTGTTTATAAACATAATGTGTGTATTGGGCCATTTGAGGAAACCATTTGTAGTATTTGTGTAGATACCATGGATACTAAGATGGTGTATACTGTAAATAATGCATGTAGACACATAGTTGCGAACACGTAACTTCGCAACTAGTAGACACAGATCCAATACCATTTGTTTCACAAGGTTAGATCTAATGTTAGAATACGACGTCATCTAATGTCATTTTCGAGTATAAAACGTTACCTGATAAATAGAATACCAGGCTAGTGTATTTTAATATCAAGTATCAGGCTTGGCTCGGAAACGGTAGGAATTCCTCGGCAAGCCTCGGAATTCCTACGCGTTTCCTAGCCTTGCCTGATAAACTTGATATCAAAATACACTAGCCTGGTATTCTCTATATATGGGCATGCTCTCAGGTCTAGCTATGTCCCGGCTACTTTATGTTTGACCCTGTTTACATAATTGAGGGAAAATTCTGAATATTTTTCTTATTTCTCCTTCAAAGTATATATGCTTATATGGTGTGACCACTCATTTGTAATCATATATAACCAAAATAACTGTCCATAAAGAAGTATAATATTGATATATTGGGTTATATTTTCGCATTGAAATATTTAAACCTGCAAGTGTACTCCACCATCTAGTAAAATGGACTAAGACCGATCTCAACCAATCAACGTAGAGATGACATAGACTATCCTACGCATACTAATTTTTGTGGACAAAAATGAATTCTGTTCCACAAAACTGAATTTTCTTCACAAAACTCAATTCTGTCTTACAAAATTGAATACTTTATAACAAAAATGAATTTTGTATACGAAACGTATGCAGAATTGAATTTTGTGACACAGAATTGACAGAATTGAATTTTGTGACACAGAATTGAAATTGAATTTTGTGACACAGAATTGAATTTTGTGATTTTTAGTGTTACAAAACTCAATTTTGTACACATAATTAACTTGTCCTGCACGGCGCCCCGTATGTCCCGCGTCGGACACAGAAAATTCCTCGTTCAAAATAAAGTTACAACACCCACCCTCTTTGAATGGTACATCACACTAGTGTGTATCATTCACAGTGGGTGGGGTAATATTTTAATATTTGATTTTAGTTATTAAAATCGTCTTGTTTTACGTCATTTTATTCACGGAACAGCGACGCTGCCGCCCAATAGCCTGCCGGTATTGACAACGTCGTGGTGATTAATGATGTCAAACAAACTTTAACCAATCAACACCGTCGATGGACGTCAAGTGGGCTAATGAAATGCATTGTGATATACGCAACGTTCGTTGGATGGGCGTTTCCGTTATGCATTTATGGAAGGCGTACATATTATAAAAGTAATGCCAACTTTCAGGCACTTTTCACGACAGCATTTGAGGAAGGTGCCCCGCGTTACCTGGCAATAGTGGAGAAGTTGATAACGGGAAATGATGGGTTTGCTATCGGTAGTGAGGTATGTACAACAACATACCTGCATGGTATAGAACACCAAATATGCATAAACTCAAATAATTATTGCTAGCATTAATTATTGGAGTTCATGTAGATTTGGCGTTCCTGGAACGCTAAATCTGCATAAACTGAAATAATTATTGCTAGCTCTAAATAATTAGAGCTAATCAATTAGAGCTAGTATTAATTATTTAGAGCTAGCTCCAAATGATTTAGAGAGCTCTTCAAATGATTTGGAGCTAGCTCTAAATATTAATGCTAGCTCTAATTATTATGAGCTAGATTAAGTATTTCTATATAGAGTTGGCGTTCCATAGAATGAGTCAGTTGAAAAAGAGGGATAAGTCCATCTTTCAATAATATGTCTAATGATAAACGTATGCTCAGTCACATCACAGACCTAGAATATTCTAGGTCTGTGGTCACATGTTGGAATAACCCGAATGTTCTTTCTGGTCTGTATAACACATGACGACTTACTTAAAGGTACATGCCCACTCAGTAGGCACTTTAGATCAGAGACATCAACTGAGACATTTTCTGGCAAAATAAACATTCATTCACCATTACCCGACGTATTGATTGGCACTATTATACTTTTTACATCAGAGGTAAATTTCCACTCTGATATCAGGGGTGATAACCGTGTTTTCTTAAATATTAACAGACATTACTATTTATTCTCTGTATTTACTTTTTTATGTGCAATGATCAATGATCATACTTTATAATCTGTCGAAAATGTAATTTTGTTCAGGTGACGCATTTAACTAACATAAATAATTAAAAAATATCCTGCCTCATTTGCATATGAAAATAGCCCGATACCACCGCCCGCGTCACTATCAGTAAAATAAATATTACAAAATGAGTATATATGTTTTGCGGGTCATCGTAAGTTTTAGAACAGGTGGAATAGTGAAACAATTATACACTTATTTACTTCCTTTAAAGAACAGTATGTGCCTACTGAATGGGCATGTACCTTTAAGTCGCCCTGCGTTACAGACGGAACATTCGGGTTTAAGGTACTCAGTCTCAGTAGGCACAAACTATCAGAGACATCATCTGCGACATCTTCTAGCATATGCAGCCTATGCTCAATAACTATAAATCCAAAAATTGTTTACAAGAAAACAGTGTTAATGTGAAATTTACATATAATTTTGCACATACGAACATTTTAGTTTAGTGAACGGCACCCAGTTCCATAAAAATGTGGTTACCTCCCGTTAACAGTTGTGATGGTTTGGCAGAACATTAAAAGCATTTACATTGGAAATGATTCTAAAGTTCTGCCAAACTATGTCTTCCATGATAAAAATGGAAATTAAAAAATAAAAGGCAGACGGAAAAATGTAATTCTATATTGTAAGGGCTAACACCTTTGCGTATTTTCTTGACGGCACAGTTTTGGTGTAATAATACCTTTGCGTATTTTCTACTCACAGCTGAGCCTGGCGGACGTGGTGCTCTACAATCATCTGGACGTATCCGGGCTGGCTGAAAACCTGAGCAACTACCCGAAACTGGCGGCCAACCGACGGAAGGTTGAACAACACAAAGACATCGCCAGCTACCTGAAGACGAGACCTGTGACGCCGTTCTAGGATCCATTGCGCACAATATCATGATTGCGTCCGGTTTTGAATCGCTTCTTCCTTATGTTTCCGAATTTCGCCAATATTGATTTTGTAATTCAATCACATTTCCCTTAACCCTTTCACTGGAATGGATTGTGATATGTTAATTCTGCAACAAATCCAATCATCACAAAATGGTTTTCAGACTCGTCCATTTATGAAAAGGGGGTGTTTTTTCTTCTCAGAAATATGAAAAAAAAGTGCAGATCATGATGAGACGGCTCGTTACGAGCCGGTGTAACGTGAGCCCCTTAAGTCCGTGAAAACCTTCAGCCTAGCCAAGCGGCTTAAGGGGCTCACGCTGGGGGGGGATGGGGGGGGTGGGGGTGAGCCCCTTAAGTCCGTGAAAACCTTCAGCCTAGTCATAGCGGCTTAAAGGGCTCACGCTGGGGAGGGGGTGAGAACTTTAAGCCCGTGGAAACCAATTTGTTGGTATATACACAATATGAATGGTAACGATGATATTACGCAATATGCACACCGCGTACCGTAGTTCTTCTACCAAATGGCGTATATTTATGTGAATGTGCCGATATGTAACCGACCGTGAGAAGTTGAAGCCTGTCTGTAAACTAATCTATAATCGGTGGCTTTGCAAACCACTGTGTTGGTATATACCCAATGTGCCTATTAATAATGATATTATGCAATATGTTCCAATATACGTGAACGTGAAATATATGGGACTGATTTCACTTTTCACGGCGGGGACAAAAGCACCCGGCCATGAGAAGTTTCAGCCTGTCCGTAAACTTGATATATAGAGAACACATCGGTAGTTTTTCACACCCCTGTGTTGATATATACCCAATGTGCCTATTAATAATGATATTATGCAATACGTTCCAATATAAGCAAAAAAAACGTGAAATATATGGGACTGATTTCAATTTTCACGGCGGGGAAAAAAGCACCCGGCCAGGAGAAGTTTCAGCCTGTCCGTAAACTTGATATATAGAGAACACATCGGTAGTTTTTCACACGCCTGTGTTGGTATATACCCAATGTGCCTATTAATAATGATAGTTTGCAATATGTACCAATACAAGGCAAAAAAAACGTGAAATATATGGGACTGATTTCAATTTTCACGGCGGGACAAAAGCACACTGGCCATGAGAAGTTTCAGCCTGTCCGTAAACTTGATATATAGAGAACACATCGGTAGTTTTTCACAACCTTTTGTTGGTATATACCCAATGTGCCTATTAATAATGATAGTATGCAATATGTTCCAATATAAGGCAAAAAAATGTGAAATATATGGGACTGATTTCAATGTTCACGGCGGGGACAAAAGCACCCGGCCATGAGAAGTTTCAGCCTGTCATCTGGATCTGCACTGTTTGCATATACACTATAGCGGGCTTTCGGGTTCAAAGGGTAACTGATAAAATGGCCCCCCCCCCCCCCACCTTCTCTAAAAAATGACAGAGCTCGTGGCTGCGGAATACAATTCCGCACGAGTTCTGAATTTTGTGTGTTGGGTTTTTATTTTGTTTGGCTAACTAATTGTCTCGGACTTCAGCCAGACCTGTGTCAACGTAGCAAGCATCGGCACAATCGTATATTGGTATACGGCGATAGTACCTATGCGCTACCCAAAGCAAGTCAATGAGTGTATCTGCTATTGACAAGCCCTGTAAAGTCGTTCCCTGGTCTACCAATAATAGTGAAATCATAATATATTATTAGAAAAATACAGCATGTCCACACGACCACAGAAAGGGTTATAACACAACAAATAGGTGTGTAATAATTTTATACCAACAACTTTATTAAGGAATTTGATATTATAATTCATTGATAATATAAAACTGTCTACATATATGCAATGTGACTAAATTTAATATTTACCATACAACCAATACACATAGATATGCATTATCAACAATATAGCATTTTAGCTCATAATAGGCTAATTATAGTATCATAACAGGTTGGTAAGTGTACCATATGGTAAGCGAATATAGTTATAAATATAATAACAACACATCAAAGGTGCATGGTTATATGGTAAAATAAAAAATATGTATTACCAGCCAGTGTAATTGCCAAGCTCTGTACATGAATTATATTAGGTTACCATAGCAACCACTCACAACACAGGTACAAAACAAACCAAAACCATCTCGCTGTCAATAGCATATTTGTATGCAATATTCTAATTATGCATATTATGCTCTAACACCATACGGTATCATGCATGGTACACGAGTATGATGAACCATACATGTACATACCCACTCACCACCATAACCATAGATCCACACATGCTTACTAGCAGATACATGCATACATAACCACACATCATTTTGTAATTTGTACATGTTACTGCGTAACATATGTCGGTCACAATTATTATTATATATCAACGTCAATCAAATCGCCACATGAGGTATTGACCATAATAATTTATATTACATTTCTATTTGCAAAACAATAAACAAAAGTGCACCTGTAACGTAACTGTAACCAAATAGGTATACTAGGGTGTATTATGGACACAATTAGTTATTATCTTATGTTTTTAACCCTTTCAACCCTAAGGAACTGGAATGGACTGTGTATGTTAATTTTGCAACCAATCCAATCATCGCAAAATGATTTTCAGACTATTCCATTTATAAAAAGGGGGTCTTTTTTTGTTCACAAAAATAAGAAAATTACTTTCAAACAGTGCAGATCCGGATGAGACGGCTCGTTACGAGCCGGCTCATCTGGATCTGCACTGTTTGCATAAACCGATATAGCGGCCTTTCGGGTTCAAAGGGTTAAAGGATGCATTAAAGTAAATACGGTGGTACAATGCCAAGTGAACAAATAAATATTGGTTAAAGATGGGCAATCGAGGTTAGTATTTGAAAATGTACAATGTTAGCAGGAGGTGCATGTTGTATTGTCAACATTTACGGTGAGTAGTATTGGAAACTAGCATAATGTATATCAGGTTGTTAGAATTGAAATAGGGCTTAAATACAAAACAAACACGTTACTAACTTACATTCATCGGTTATAATATATTGTATACACTCCCCACCCCCTTCCCTAAAAAAAAGCAGAGCTCAATTCTGTCTTACAAAATTGAATCCTTTATAACAAAAATGAATTTTGTATATCAAAATTTTACATAATTGGATTTTGTGATTTTTAGTGTTACAAAACTCAATTTTGTCTGGACAAAATTGGTTTTTGTTGTATCAGAATTTTACATAATTGGATTTTGTGATTTTTAGTGTTACAAAACTCAATTTTGTCTGGACAAAATTGGTTTTGTACACATAATTAACCTGTCCTGCATGGCGCCCCGTACTGCGGAATACAATTCCGCACGAGTTCTGAATTTTGTGTCAATTTTCAACGCTATCCGCGGAAAATATTTTTTTTTTCGAAATCGATATCGGTGAAAACGACAATGCGATAAGGGTGGTTATTGCACATCCGGGGTCATGTGACAGTATAACAGTTGAGGTCGGGCCCTTGCGGAGTGGATGACATTTATTTCGAAATTACGCCGAAATTGGACACCAACGAAAACTGAATGTGGAATAAATAGGCATAAATGTAAGGTGCTTTACAATGTTTGGAAACTTTCTACCTGACTGTGAGTAAAATATGGTTCATTTTATGGCAGAATTGACAATATTTCCTGATGCAGTCACCATGGTAACGGGTGGAATTGTTCTACTTATTGATTTATACTGTGTTACTGTTGCTGTATTGATAGACCCTGTGACATGTACAGCCATTGTAGAACAACATAAAATGGAACCTCTCTAAACCGGACACCAAGAAAACACATGTGATCTAATGTTTGATAAGTTTCTTGATCATTTATCTCAGGTGATAATGTTTGTTCGCGATCGCATAGCACACAACAATGGCTCAGAATGATCAAATGCCTGATTTAAATTAAAACATTTCTAAACCGGACACCCTGGGGGCCTCCCAGGGTGTCCGGTTTAGAGAGGTTTCACTGTACATGTATGTCAGTATGACCAGAGATTGTCGGTCACTACGTCATACAGTACAGTCGGGGAAGCACTCGCCAGAAGCGGGATTCATACATTGATAGCCCAGAAATGGGGCATATCGGCTTTGTGACCAGTGTAGCTCCAGATCAAATAGCACACTCTTGTAGCCAGGTAACGAGTTATATTGCTTGTTAGATGCATGACCGGCGTTTCATTGATGGAATGGAAAACGGTGCACTGAAGCGCAGGCTGATCTGGATCTACACTGGTCGCAAAACCAATAGGCCCCATTTCTCCAGTGACAGCCACAAACTAAAATGAGACCAAACATTTAAGATCCACTGTCGTTAATGTATTTATTTAATTTTTATTTATGCATTATCAAACTTGCATACTTGTTACAAACTGTCTGTTGAACATTCCATTTGTATATTTTGTTATCACCTCCTATTCTTCAATCGTATCGCCATTAACGATCAATATCATACTCATATTTAGCGAGACGGGTGACGTCTGTACGATGGTGTTCCGTTAAGGTCCTACTATAGGGTCCTTAGTACGACAACCCGATAGTACGATGGCGATACCGTGATGCCACGATGACATAATACGACAGTACGATTATGATATTACTGTATTAAGATGGCGATACCACGATATAACGATGACGATACTATGATGTAATATCGTGGTATCGTTATGGTGTTATCATGGTATCAGGTCATCGCGCTATCGCGCTATCGTCACCGTGGCTTCGTGTTATTGCCGTTGACGTATCGTACTATCGTGCTATCGTGCTGTCGTAGTATCGGCCCGACGTAGTATCGGCCCGATATCGATATATATCCCGTCAACACAGGGCGTATGTGCCGTGAAACACGGTGCCGTGAAACATTTTTGATATCCTGTCAATACGGCCTAATCACTGCGTATGAATATGTGCGGTGGCTGGGATAAATATAATACTAGGTTAGTGCCGTGAATGGTGAAAAATATATGGCGCGGCACGGAAACGGGATGTGCTCGGCAGAGCCTCGCCCATCCCGTTTCCTAAGCCTTGCCAGATATTTGTCCCATTAACTTACTATTCTCTATTATGATGGCCTTAGCAGAACACCATACTTCGGATTTGTGTTTGCATGCATAGAGTATATATGAGACAAGCCATGTGATTTTGTATCTAAGAATATGTGTGATATCTCACGAAAACTACTGTATTTACAAAACACATGTATGGGGTAGTTCAGAGCAAATGTGGAATAGAATTCCGCAGTTGCTATGAACATTTCATCAACTTTCGACGTCATTTACAGAAAGTTTCACAGTTTCTGTAAATATTGTTCATGAAAATTCGCACATCTTCTTAGGTACAAAATCAGATTACTTGTCTAAATATGAGCCACCCCCTGGGAAAATTGACCTTACGACATTGACAGTACAATAGAATATATTCCCTAAATGGCGTGAAAAATTGACAAACATTTCAGAGTACATGTACTCTTGTCTTTATTTATGAAAAAATATTGTAAAGTTTGTAAACGTGTCCGAAGGTACACAAACACATGGCGTGTCTCATATGAAAACTGTTCGTTTTATGTTTGTCAGAATCTCAACTATGACAATAAAATGTTAAAAAGAAATAATTCTGTTCATTTCCAGTGTGTTCCTTTTGGGCACAGGTGTATGACACGGGCCTGTGACATAAAACAATCCCTATTGAAAAATCGCATTACAATACCCACCTGTAGCCTATTTCACCAACATTGCAAAGTACATGTATACTTATATAGCGAAGTACACTTTGCGGGAGTAATCATTTATTTTTCCAGAAATGCATATATAGAACTAACGACTGCATATATTTGATGATTAAAAGTATGCAGAATTATTATACTGAATGTATTACATTATCACAGCCAAAATGGCTGTGATAATGTGATAAATTCAGTGTAATAAAAAAATAATTAATTTATCCTGAAATTGAAAATTTCTCCCTCAAAGTATACTTTGCTAGAACAGTATACTTTGAAATGTTGGTGAAATCGGTTACAGCTGTCGTGCAACACCGTACGACAACAGGTGGGTGGGGTAATGCTGTTTTTTTTTCAATATGTATTTGTATGCCACATGTACTATACGACAACAGGTGGGTGGGGGAATGCTGTTTTTTATGTCACAGTTCCGAGTCTTTCACCTTTGTCTTTTTTGGCCTGTTGTTAGCTCACCTGAGCCCGTTCGTAAATGACCTTAGCGTTGCTGGGACATTAAACCCATACACTTTATCTCACTTGACCTAAATCTTCAACAAGAAGCACACAGAGTCGTCATTCCGGATCCGTTCATATAAAATGGTGCGCGAAAGACAAAAACAAAATTGCCTGAACACAAAAAACAACAACGGCGTCCATTATTCTCAATTTACCGGGTTGTTCCCATCTGGTATTTCAGTCCGCTTTTGCACACTGCACACATGTTGAAGTAACGGACCATGGCCTATAAATACATTAACTCTTTGCATGCTAGCGGCGGAAATATCCGCCAAACGAATTAGGAGTATATGTTTAAGTCACTGATATTGTAACCCGGGTGTGAAATGATGATGGAGATTGCTTTCTCGTATCGAGTAGATACGAGAAAGCAGCAATCTCCATCATCATTTCACACCCGGGTTACAATATCAGTTCACCCTAACGTTCGAACATGACCAGAATAGAGATTTCCACAACGAGTAAACTCATCCGCTGGCTGTTTGCATCGACGTCGTAACCTACTATGGCTGTAGATTTGTGTCTATGTTCGATCGGCATATTTTCATTTGATTATCGCATAATTATATTCAATAATCAAATGAATATTGATGATTATCGAACGTAAATACTATTGTTATTTTATGGTTGCATATATGTTCAATAATTAAATACATTATTGTAATTTCACAATAAACGGTTTATTTGTATGTTCAATAAATCAAACGTAAATATAAATTCGTTCAAACATATATTTACCCAATTGAATATAAATATGCACTGTCTGCAGATAACAGTTCTGCATTTATTCGATTAAATCGAACATAAAATAAACTGATATATTTACCTAATCAAACATAAATATAGTTTGTTTAAACAATTATGTGTGCTACATTGAACACACATAGTGCACTGCTGTATTGGTTCGATTATGTTTATTTTCAGTTAACTCAATCGAACGTATATATGTGATGTCAATTGTTTTGTTAAACATATTGGTTCGATAAATGATACATATTGGTTCGATAAATGATACATATATTGGTTCGATAAATGATGCATATTGGTTCGATAAATAATACATACATATATTGGTTCGATAAACGTTATAAATTGGTTCGATAAATGATACATATATTGGTTCGATAAATCGTACATATTGGTTCGATAAATTAGACATATTGGTTCGATAAGTGGTACATATATTGGTTCGATAAATGATACATACGTATATTGGTTCGATAAATGGTACATATATTGGTTCGATAAATGATACATATATTGGTTCGATAAATGATGCATATTCAGGGGCGGATCCAGGATTTTGGTTTAGGGTGTGTGTGAGTTGAGGTCCACGATTTTGACCGAAATGCTTCGAGGGTCCGGGGGCATGGTTCCCCCTCCCTCCCCCCCCCCCCCCCGGGAGATTTTTTGAACGTAGATGCCCGCAGGTGCAATCTGGCATATGTCTGAGACTATAGTGCTGAATATCACAACACAGGAGAAGTAAGAAAAAGAGAAACGAAATTTGACCATTTTCATTTTAAATTTGCATACCCAAGCATTACGCAAACATAATATTATTATATAGTTGCTCCACACCTTTCCAGCATCAAAAGCGTCCGTTTTTACACCGTGACTATTAACTAATTTCTTACTACTGTGCATTGAGTGATGCGCGTCACTGTCCGTACACGGGGAAATAAGCATATTGCCTCAAACTATTATGCTACGCGCAAGCTGAGCATCATCTCGGTGGTTAAACGGGGCACTGTAGAATATGCTACCCGCGGGCTGAGCATCAGCTCCCCACTGTTCTAGTGACATGAATTGTCGGTCTACGGGTGGTTAAACGGGGCACAGTGGAATATGCATGCTACCCGCGGGCTGAGCATCATCTCCCCACTGTGTTAGCGACATGAATTTTCGGTCTACGGGTGGTTAAACGGGGCACGGTGTGATATGCTTCCCGCGGGCTGAGCATCATCTCCCCACTGTGCTAGCGACATGAATTGTCGGTCTACGGGTGGTTAAACGGGAAACGGTGTGATATGCTTCCCGCGGACTGAGCATCATCTCCCCACTGTTCTAGCGACATGAATTGTCGGTCTACGAGTGGTTAAACGGGGCACGGTGTGACATGCTTCCCGCGGGCTAAGCATCATCTCCTCACTGTGCTAGCGACATGAATTGTCGGTCTACGGGTGGTTAAACGGGACACGGTGTGATATGCTTCCCGCGGACTGAGCATCATCTCCCCACTGTTCAAGCGACATGAATTGTCGGTCTACGGGTGGTTAAATGGGGCACGGTGTGATATGCTTCCCGCGGGCTGAGCATCATCTCCCCACTGTGCTAGCGACATGAATTGTCGGTCTACGGGTGGTTAAACGGGGTACTGTGTGATATGCCTCCCGCGGGCTGAGCATCATCTCCCCACTGTTGTAGCGACATGAATTGTCGGTCTACAGGTGGTTAAACGGGGCACAGTGGAATATGCATGCTACCCGCGGGCTGAGCATCATCTCCCCACTGTTCTAGCGACATTAATTGTTGGTCTACGGGTGGTTAAATGGGGCACGGTGTGATATGCTTCCCGCGGGCTGAGCATCATCTCCCCACTGTTCTAGCGACATGAATTGTCGGTCTACGGGTGGTTAAATGGGGCACGGTGTGATATGCTTCCCGCGGGCTGAGCATCATCTCCCCACTGTTCTAGCGACATGAATTGTCGGTCTACGGGTGGTTTCCACAGTGCCCCGTTTAACCACCCGTTGACCGATAATTCATGTCGCTAGCACAGTGGGGAGATGATGCTCAGCCCGTGCGTAGCATAATAGTTTGAGACAATATGCTTATTTTCCCGTGTACGGACAGTGACGCGCCTCACTCAATGCACAGTAGTAAGATATTAGTTAATAGTCACGGTGTAAAAACGGACGCTTTTGATGCTGGAAAGGTGTGGAGCAACTATATAATAATATTATGTTTGCGTAATGCGTGGGTATGCAAATTTAAAATGAAAAATGGTCAAATTTCGTTTCTCTTTTTCTTACTTCTCCTGTGTTGTGATATTCAGCACTATAGTCTCAGACATATTCCAGATTGCACCTGCGGGCATCTACGTTTCAATAACCAATATATGTATCATTTATCGAACCAATATATGTACCATTTATCGAACCAATATATGTATGTATCATTTATCGAACCAATATGCATCATTTATCGAACCAATATATGTACCATTTATCGAACCAATATATGTATCATTTATCGAACCAATATATAACGTTTATCGAACCAATATATGTATGTATCATTTATCGAACCAATATGCATCATTTATCGAACCAATATGTATGTATCATTTATCGAACCAATATGTATGTATCATTAATCGAACCAATATGTATAATTTATCGAACCAATATGTTTAACAAAACAATTGACATCACATATATACGTTCGATTGAGTTAACTGAAAATAAACATAATCGAACCAATACAGCAGTGCACTATTAGTGTTCAATGTAGCACACATAATTGTTTAAACAAACTATATTTATGTTTGATTAGGTAAATGTATCAGTTTATTTTATGTTCGATTTATCGAATAAATAGCAGAACTGTTATCTGCAGACAGTGCATATTTATATTCAATTGGGTAAATATATGTTTGAACGAATTTATATTTACGTTTGATTTATTGAACATACAAATAAACCGTTTATTGTGAAATTACAATAATGTATTTAATTATTGAACATATATGCAACCTTAAAATAACAATAGTATTTACGTTCGATAATCATCAATATTCATTTGATTATTGAATATAATTATGCGATAATCAAATGAAAATATGCCGATCGAACATAGACACAAATCTACTGCCATAACCTGCCTTATTACGTTTATTTTACGCCGCCTATTTTTGACTTTCTAACATTCTAATGGACGGAGCCCCTGTGTATATCAGGATCAGGGGGCGGTTTCACTAAACTTAGTACGACTAAAATGTTCGTAAGTGCAAACCTATGATAGTCTGTAAATTTCACATTAACAGTGCTTTCTTGTAAACAATTATTGGATTTACATTATTATTGCATATGCAACCTATACTCAATAAATGTAAATCCATCAATTTAAATTTACAGATGATCTTAAATTTGCACTTACGAACATGTTAGTCTTACGAAGTTTATTAAAACGGCCCCAGGTTCAACACATCGTCTTCTGTCGAAAGTTACTCCAACACTACAGTCACGGGTCAACGACTGAGACCTCTTAACTTTAATATTACATTATACCGGTATGTTATATCATGCAAAGTGGGTGGGGTAACATTTGAATCAAAGTGGGTGGGTGGGATAATATTTGGAATGAGTCAGTTTCTGAGTCAGTCCAAGTATGTCAATTGTGACTACACTTCTGGAGGAAGTTTCACTAAACTTCGTGCACAAAATATAAGATCTGTAATTTGCATATACAGCCTATGCTCAATAAAAGTAAATTCATCAATTGCAATTTCTAGACAATCCTAAATTTGCACTTGCGAACATTTTAGTGATTTAGTCACAGGTTCGTGTTGTAAATTATTCTAAAGTGCTGTCAAAGCATGTTTTGATGATAAAAATGGAAAATAGAAAATAAACAGCAGACGAAAAAAAATTAAGATAGCGGTGTAAGGGTTAATTGAAGATTTGTAAGGCTATATCGTATTTCTAAATAGATATGAGACGATTGAAAAAACATCGGGTGTGCTAAAAAATCCATATTACTGAAAAGGAGTGTTACGAACGCTAGATTGACTGCAATTGTTGGTAACTAACTAAATGTAAATGTATTTAAACTAATTATTATATTACAAACGTTGTATTACTAATACTATTTCCTTGTGCAATTGCGGTACAGGGCGTGCGGAAATTCGTCATCAAATTATATCCCCTTAGCCTATCGTAGTAGATAGTGGATAAACAACACACTTCTTGTAATGTGATCAAATAAAATAATGCGATCGGTTGATATACATAACTTGCAGTCCATAAAGAATGAAAAATCCTTTTGTATATCTGAAACATCATCTCTTTAAACAGACATAACTCATGCCCATGGGTATAACAAGCACTAATTGATAAAATTCTCTCGAATGCAATTCCCATATGCCCTGAAATTCTAATAACTTCACCATTATTTGAGACTATATATCGATGGTCTAGTAACATAAGGTCGTAACTGGTATGCTAAAGTAACATAAGTTACTAGATGGTCTAGTAACATAAGGTCGTAACTGGTATGCTAAAGCATACCAGTTACGACCTTATGTTACTAGACCATCGATATATTTCAAAATTAACTTCGACAAGAAAAGCACATACTCTAGGGTATGCAATCTATTTTCCACATTCATGGACTCTCTGTTCGTACTGCCTTAGGTATATTGGTACAGTGCAATTGCATTTAAAAGGCTGTTAATATTGTTGCCGGTATTGATTTTCAATTTATTACACCGCACATGATCTCCTTTTTTATGTCCATTAGCGATGTAACCCCACGGGAAGTTGCAGTATTGTGCTTGCGACCAGTGTAGACCCATATCAGACTGCGCATTCGCTAGTGTGCGTGAGAACTGTTCCTCATGTAGCTGTACGTTTTCCGCTGTATAGGCAAGAGGTTGCGCTATATCGCTACACCAAGCCACACAGTAAAAATGTGCGTAATGGCATTTACAATTCGCGCAGTAAAATATAGAAATAACCTGCAGTGTGTTGACGTTCATACATCGCTATATTGTTATTGAGAGACAAGTCTACAATGTTACACAACAATATTACCACAAACGTACCTAATATAATGTGTATTAGCATAATTCTTAGGTCACTCTTCACGAAGTAGAAAGTAAACAAAGAACGCTTCAAACGTACATTTGGAAAGACTACTCCGTCATAACTCGTATGTAATGCAGTGTAATGAAATGCATGGGTGTGTTAACCATTTGAACCCGAAAAGCCCATTATAGCGGTTTATGCAAACAGTGCAAATCAAAATGAGCGGGCTCGTAACGAGCCGTCTCATCAGGATCTGCACTTTTGGAAAGTCATTTTCATATATTTGAGAACAAAAAATACCCCGTTTTCATAAATGGACTAATCTGAAAATCATTTTGTGACGAATAGATTGGTTGCAAAATAAACATATCAAAATCCATTTCAGTTACTTAGGGATGAAAGGCTAGGGTTAACAAATCAGGAGCTACAGTTGTCTCAAACTAAATAAGTCCGTTTTTATTATGACGAGACTCATGTGTGACTATGACGTGAGAAATGGTGATTATGACATTTGAGACCAGTATATGGAACTAGACCAGCATGCGCAACACGATTTGCCTGTTCGCCATTCAGTCAGTAACATACTCGGTCTCATTATTCCAGTCACAGTCAATTATGATCACTAATATGGCTGTGACTTGAGAAATAGGACTCATG